>CM075977.1:37237769-37276021 GCA_038087875.1 Malacoraja senta | reverse complement strand
TGCAGTTCTTGTCGACTTGGCAGTCCATTCTCTCGTGGCCCTCCAGCTTGCTGTTCTTGCAGACAACTGCACTGCATTGGGCCGCCACATGCCCAGGCTTGTTGCATTTCCTGCACAACCTGGGTTGCCCCACTTAGCTCATGTACCCTCGGTTTCCTCCGATAGCGAACACCGAGGGAGGGTTGATGATGGCTCCCTTCTCGTCCACACTTAGCTTCACCTTTACTTGCCGTTTGCTCGTCCAGATCCCGAACAGGTCCTTCACATCCACACAGTTCCCTGCACCTTCGACATAACGAGCCAGGAAGGTGAGGACATCTATGAACGGCACAGGTGGGTTGAACATGTGCACCGTGATCATCCGTTCCTTCTCCGTGGGGAGGGTGACGAGCGGCTGCACCTTCAACAGTGACAGCGGAGCTTCGTTCCCCTTCTCCCGGAAGTCTTGCATCAACTTCTGCCATCCCGTCGGATACTTGAAGGTAACGTCAAAGTATCCATTACCCGGGAAGTCCTGGAGGCAGAAGATGTCCTTGGCCTCGAATTTGCAGGTCTCTAGCAAGACCTTCCTCACGAACAGGTCCCGTGAGAAGGGAGTCCCCTTGCTGAGGTCCTTCACGCTGACTTGCAGGGTATTGCAGATACCCTGTCCTCCCGCTCTACTTGCTGCTGCCATTGTGACTGGATGAGGTGTTAGGTTGGTTACCCAAACAGCATGGATCCACCTCTAAGTCAGCAACTGATGGACTCCTCGACACCGACTTGACCTCCAATTTCGATCCTCGATCCTTGTCCTGGGAGGGCCGCCAGAACAGACAATCTCTCTTACTCAAGTAGCAACTGATAAGAACAGATACTACACTTGATCTTAGCCAAAAGGCCTAGAAGCGATCTTTTTATCAACTGTATCAATGATATGGATGACAATACAGACTTGGGATGTCTCACAACTAATGGCATATAGTTGAATGCTATTATGTAGGAAAATGCAATTAGTCTCACACAGCAAGCATCTATAACCACTTTTGAGATATTGTAATTGATGAGATAATGATTTTGCAGATGGGGTTAGAGGAAGAAGGTGAAGTGGAACATAAATTATGGCATGTGAATTTGTTGTGGTTCTCATAATTTAATCTAATTTGATGAAAGATCAAATATTCCCAATGGCACAGGTCAATGCCACAGATGACAGCTGTGAGATTTTTCAATCCAATTTCACTCTTCACAAAGATCTGAGAGCCCTTCCTTGGTCAGATGTATTTGATAATTTCAAAGCTGTCAGTATTGCCATTCACCAGCTTGATGGGGGACACAGATTCTATAATAAATTTCAAATTATGAGAACGACAACACATTCACATGTCATTGTGAATGTTCCACTTCATCTAACTATGTGCAAAATAATTGACTGCACCAACTCCAATTAAACTATCCACACTCTCAGTCCAGACACAGCTCAGTTTAAAACTTCCCTTTCTTATTTTCATATCCCTCCATGATAGGGATAAGTTAAATTTTCAAATTTTGGAAGAGAATGCAATTATGTCCTTCATATTACAGGCTGAACGTGTGGGCTCATGTTCGTAATGTCACATTATCTTTTTTTATATTATTTTAGTTTGATGATTAATTGGGCCCTATTTCCTCCTCTTACGTCCACCCTCCTGGTCCAAGCGCTCATTTTCCTCCCTCATCCCTTCTTCAGTATATCAGAATCTCTGCATTCTATTTGATCTGGCCTTCCGCACATCTCCAGTTTCCATCATTTCACTATGTGTTCAACTACGTGGGCCCCAACTGTGGAATTTCTTTGGCAAACATTGTTTCCTCCTCCTCTCATCCTCAAAGCAACCGTGGCATGTTTCCTTTCTCTCTACTGTTCATTTATGGAGGCAACGTCAAATTTTTGTTTGATAACTCTCTTGCAAAGTGCTTGGGGACATTTTACCATGTTGAAAGTGCTCTGTAAATGCTCTGTAAATGCAAATTGATTGTTGATATTGGTGTGAAGTAGAAAACTGTTGGGGAGATTAACACACTGATCTTTAAAATGAAACCTGCGACACTACTGACCTGGCACTCTGCCAAAACCCCTAAATGCAACACAAAAATTCCTCCTAATCTCTTCATTTAACAGAACAGAAATGAACCTCACATTTTATCTGATGTGCCAGCTGCGCTCATAACCTTTACTACAACTACAGTATAAAGTTGAGTGTGCTTTAGTCACATAAACCATTTAATTACTCTCTGCAAATATTAATTAATTAAAGGATTTGTTTATGAAATTCAGCTTTCATTTCCTTAGGGTTAACAGCATATGTTTTATAGATTGACACAACTATGAAATTATAATTCCAAGGCATACATGAAACAATTACATTTATTGTGTGTCTGTGCAAAACATAAATATCAGAAGGAATCATATTTTTACAAAGATGGAATTAGCAAAAATGATCAGAAAGGGATTTGGCAGGCTCAGTTAAACATTAACAATTTTTTTCTGAAAAATTCTATTCTGCTTATTCATGTATCATCTGGACATATTCTAAGACAAACAAAGATCTTTGCAGTTCATGGTTGATTGAAGTTAAAATACAAATACTGGAAACACTCAGCTGGTCGGGCAGCATTTGTGAAGAGAGAAACAAAATTAATGCATCAGGTGGAAGACCAATCATCAGAACTTCTGAAATAACAGAAAAGGCTGACAATACTCAGCAGGTTAAATAGCATCTATAACTTACATGGTTAAAAATATATATTTCTTTTTAACCAAATCATTGTTACATCTTATTTGCTGGGGTTTGGTCAATAGCATAACGAACAAAGAACATAGAACAGCACCAAAGATCCTATAGCAAGCAAGATAAATTAATCGACGAAAAAGACGTAGTACGGTCTTGGGCAGATTCATGGGTAATTTTCGACCCCATTTCCGTAACCGGCTTCCGTCTCTGCACCAAAGATCCCATAGCGGAGCAAAGATAACTAGTGCGGAGACGGAAGCCGGTTACGGAAACATCCTCGTAAAAATAAAAGTTCTTTGATAAAAATCATCTCCTCATTTTCAGAATTATAATTTATTAACACAAACTGTTCCCCCGCAACGTTGATTACACTGCGAGTCAGGTCGGGTCGGGTTGGGTTACTGAAATGGATGAAAAAAAGGCCCACGTTCCGCTCCATTGCGTACTACACGTCAGCCCATTGCATTTAGAAGGAGTGGTCTATCTTGCCCCGCTATTGGAGAAGATATATACAAGCACAAGTCCTTCGGCCCACATTGTCAATGCTGAACGTGATGCCAAGATCAACTCTTAATTGTCTGCACATAATCTCTATCTTTCCATCCCCTGCATATTCATATGCCTATCCAAACATCTCTTATCAGCCTCAACTACCATCACAGTCAGTGCTCACCGCATTCTGTGTAGAAAACTTGTCCCGCACATCTCTTTTAATCTTTTCCCCTCTCATATTAAAGCTATGCCCTCTAGTATTTGAATTTCCTATCTTGGGAAAACATTCTAAGTGCCTACCCTATCTATGCCTCACTTTCATCAGGTCTCCCCACAATGGCATTCCAGAGAAACCAATCCAAGTCTGTCCAACCTCTCCCTGCATCTAAAATCCCCAAATCCAGGCATCATTCTGGTAAATTCTAATAAGTCTGAAGAAGGGTCTCGACCCAAAACGTTACCCATTCCTTCTCTTCAGAGATGCTGCGTTACTCCACCATTTTGTGTCTATCATTCTGGTAAATCTCCTCTGCACTATTTCCAAAGCCTGCACAACCTTCCTGTAATTGGGTGACTTGAACTGCATGCAATACTTCAAATGTGGCAGAACCAAAGTCCTATAATGCATTGTGACTTCCTGACTTTATACCTAATGCCCTGATCTGTGAAAGACCATATGCCTTTTGTGCCACTTTGTCCAATTGTGTTGCCATTTGCAGGTAATTGTGGATTTGGACCCCAAGATCCTCTGCATATCAATGCTGTTAATGGTCATGCCATGAATTTATCCCAAACCATGCAGGAAGTTGCCCAATTTTCAAAACACCTCTGTTGTCCCCACAGTCAGAGTGAATGGGACAGACTAGCATGGCTCTCTGCAAGAGGTCACAGCATTAGTGCTGACACCCTCACCCATGTACAGGGTCTCTGGCATCCATATGTAATGCCACCTTTCTCAAAGAGTCATACAGCATGGATGCAGACCATTCCCCCCCCCCCACCCCTGAATCCATGTTGTCTATCAAGCACCCATTTACACTAATCCTGTGTCACTCCTTTTAATTTATTCTCTTGCACGTCCATCAACTGGACACAGTTTCTACCTCTTACCTACTTGATGGGCAATTAACCCACCAATCTGCATGTCTTTGGGAGGTGGGAAGAAACCGGTGCACCTGGAGGAAACCCATGCAGTTACGGAGAGAATGTGCAAGCTCCACACAGACAGTACCGGAGGTCAGGATTGAGCTCAGTTCATATGAGGTGTGAGGAGGCAGCTTTATTAGCTGTGCCATTGTACTGTCTTGGCTGGTTGTAGCTCTCGGGATGCATGCTAGTATTTGGGACAGTGCGGGGGTGTACAAACTGCTGCCACTCGTTGACCACGGGCTGTGAGTGATTTAGTTGCCAATTAGCAGTGGGTGGAGTGGGTTTAGTGTGGGCAGCGTGCCCACACACTAAACATGTGCTGGAATAACACCAAGCGGGCACAACCTTCTCAGCGAGGTTGGGCGACTGTGCCCCCTGTTGTGAATTTGCTCAAGAATCCAGCATCTGCAGTCTCTTTTCTTTATGCCATTTATTCCTTTATTCTTTGTTCATTTATTTATTCTTTGTTCCTTATTCCCAGGTGGGAATCTCTCCCAGCGTTCAACCCCAAATATTGAATGCAGTTTATCACAATTGGTTTGTTGAAAGCCTTTGCTGGGATGGCAGAGTGTGAAAAACAATCTCTTCATTTAATCTTGAGTCTGAAGAAGGGTCCTGACCCGAAACGTTGCCTATCCATTCCCTCCACAGTTGCTGCCTGACCTGCTGAGTTACTCCAGCACTTTGTGTTTTACTCTTCTTTAATCATCTCTTTCACAGAGCTGTGTAACAATTCACTGAATTATTCATCTGTCCATTTCCATGCTGTAACCTGATGTGATTCCATTTTATCTGCTACAGCAGCTGCCTTATTTTGCCAGTCAAGGAAGATATTCTTTCATGTTATGCTTGTACCTAGAATAGCACATTTCAAAAGGAAACTATAATCTTACAGACAATTTACCAAGGGTATATAATGTATTATAAGATTTTATTTTTGGCTTTGTAAGAAAGGAGCAAACTCTCAATCGCAGTACAGATTCTCCTTAAGGAGATCAATGGGTCACAATACTGAGTGATTCATGAAGCCAGCAACAGATTATGAGAGGCAGCAAGCTAGCCTGGAGCCTGAAGAGCAAATGTTGGAGATGTTGTATGGTTCAGGGACTACCTTCAGAGGGAGAAATGGAATTAACATTTCAGGTCAGAAACCTCTCAGGTCAATGAAATGTAGGAGATAATCTGATGCACTACAATGCTGAGAACTATATTCTGCACTCTGCTTCTACACCTTTGCCCTATTTGTTGTACTTGAGTTTGACCTGATTGTATTTTTGTGTCATATTATCTGACCTGCTTTAGATAGCATGCAAAACAAAGCTTTTCACTATTCCTCGGCACACGTGAGAATAATAAACTTAACTTAAAAGTAATGGTTTGACATGTTGAAAAACCTTTATCCAACATCTCTGAATACATTGGCCTACTAACAATCTATTATTATCATTTAACAATTCATTTAACCTCAGTGGATCTTCCTATGGATTGGGCAAGGAGTAGTTTCACAGTTATCTGCTAATATTTTAAATTGAATTCAACAGGAATCCTGGATGAAGACTTACCTTAAACCATCTCTTTCTGTTGAAACTTCCAACAAGCTCAAAAAGAATTCCCCTCTTAAACCTCGCAGCCTATTTATTCTCATTTAGCATGTTTCTTAAAGCGTATCTCTTGTCATAAGGTCATGTCGTAAGGTCATAAGTATGGGAGCATAATTAGGCCATTTGGCACATCAAGTCTGCTCCGCCATTCAATCATGGCTGATCTATCTCTCCCTCTTAACCCCATTCTCATGCCTTCTCCCCATAACCGCTGATACCTGTACTAATCAACAATATATCTATCGCTGCCTTAAAAATATCAATTGACTTGGCCTCCACAGCCTTCTGTGGCAAAGAATTCCACAGAGTCACCACACTAAAGAAATACCTCCTCATCTTCTTCGTAAAGGAATGTCCTTTAATTCTGAAGCTTTGACCTCTCGTCCCAAACTCTCCCACCAGTGGATACATCCTCTCCACATCCACTCTATCCAAGCCTTTCACTATTCGGTAAGTTTCAATGAAGTCCCCTTCATCCATCTAAACTCCAGCGAGTACAGGCGCAGTAACATCATATGTTAACCCATTCATTCCTGGGATCATTCTTGTAAACCTTCTCTGGACCCTCTCCAGAGCCAGCTCATTCTTCCTCAGATATGGTGTCCATATGTCTCCAAGTCGTGCATCTTATCTCCTTGTGACTTGGTATGAAGTTTTCTGATGAAGGGTCTTGGAACCATAACATTTATTCTGTTTCTCTTGCTGCAGTTACTGCCTGATCTGCTGAGTTTTTCCATCATTTTCTGCTTTCATTTCAGTTTTTCAACAATTTTTGTTTCTGATTATCTTATTGGGTTTGTTAATTTGAGAGAATTTACCATATTTGAGACTTCACATAGTATAGTAGCGCAACTGGTAGAGCTGCTGCCTCACAGCGCCAGAGACCAGGTGATCCTGATCTTCGGATGCTGCCTGTGTGGAGTTTGCACACTTTCCCTGTGATCGCATGAGTTTTCTCCAGGTGCTCCACTTTCCTCCCATATCCCAAAGACGTGCGGATTTGTAGATGAATTGGCCTCTGTAAATTGCCCCTACTGTGCACGGAGTGGATGAGAAATTGGGATAACATAGAGCTAGTGAGAACGGGTGATCGATGGTTGGCATGGACTCGGTGGGCTGAGAGGCCTGTTCCCATGCTCAGTCTTTCAATCAAAGCAATCAATATATATGTGTGTTGAAAGTAAGCTAGATGAAGTCACCATTGTTTTTCATTTTCCATCTACATCGCAAACATCTGTTTCACTTTGACTTGTCGCACACTCCAATGGGTTTTCAGTGGTGAATCATCAGTAACTGACAGACTTTATGGTCTTTCAGTCACAGTGTACACTTTGGGAGGCAGGGGAAGAAATAGAGCTAGAGATGACTCAGGTGTGCAGGGAAGCATCGTGGGAAGAGATGGAGTGGAAACGAAATGCTGACAATGGACCTTGGAGAGGCAAGTAAAGTAATTACAATTAGAAAAAGGAAGCAAGCAAATCATTAAAAAAGCATTATGATTGACTGTGGGACAGATTTTCAAATACAATTCAGCATACTGGAGCTGGAAACTTAGGGCAGCTGCAGAATTATGAAATCTTGGAAACGTTATTGACTCCTACCATCAGGCAGAAGGTATAGAGTCTGAAAACCATGACATTCCTTTAAAATCTTTTTATTACTTTTTTTCAAAAGCAAAAACAAAACAAAAAACAAAAAACCCCAATAATGATAAACATAACAGTGATATTGATACATAGGGATCAGGATGACATTAATAACAAATATAACCCAAGTATGAGTCCCATGTCAAAATACACATTGGGTATAGACATCCCAGTCTCTGTCTAAATATAGTTAAGTGTTTTAAAAGGAAACTTGTCTATATAAAAACAAAAAGATAAAAAGAAAAAAAAAAGAAAAGAAAAATAGAGAAAAAGGAGAAAAAGAAAACCCCCTAAACTAGAAAAAAAAAAGCAAAACAAAATCTGGGCTGCAAAGAATTTCAACAATTTAAATCCCTGTTTGTCGTCAAGTCCGTTCCACCATATAAAGGTAAACAAATTATTATAACGGATGGAGAGGGGACAATTTATATCGTGTGAAAGTGTTGAATAAAGCTTCCCCAAGTCCTATCAAATTTAACCAAGGGTTCAACAATGACACTCCTAATTTTTTCTAAGTTTAAACATGATATCGTTTCAGAGTACCAATGGAGTGTGGTAGGAGGGTTAGAATATTTCCATTTAAATAAAATAGATCTTCTTGCAATGAATGTAGTAAAAGCAATCAGCCGATGGGCGGAACGGGACAGATTAGTAGAATCTAACATTGGTAGCCCAAAAATTGCAGTAATAGGATGAGGTTGTAAATCAATACCTAAAACTACAGAAATAGTATCAAAAATGTCTTTCCAATATTTTTCCAAAAGTGGGCAAGACCAAAACATATGAGTCAGTGAGGCTACTTCAGAATTACATCTGTCACAGGTAGAGTTTATAAGACTATAAAAATGAGCTAACTTATCTTTTGACATATGATCTCTGTGAACCACCTTGAATTGTATCAGAGCGTGTCTTGCACACATTCAGGAAGTATTAACTAATTGAAGAATCCTCTCCCATTTCTCCATAGGTAGAGAAATTTGAAGTTCTCTTTCCCAATCATTCTTAATTTTATCAAATGTATCTATTTGTAATTTCAAAATCAACTCATAAATAGTAGTTATTAAACCTTTCTGATAAGGGTTCGAATGTAAATTTTTTCCCAAGATTTCGGTTTGATGTGGTAGCGGAAAAGAGGGTAGAGTAGCCTTCAAAAAATGTCTAATTTGTAAATATCTAAAGAAATGTGAGTTAGGTAGATTATATTTATTGGAGAGTTGTTCAAAAGACATAAAACAACCATCCAAAAACAAATCACGAAAAGCTGCTAATCCCTTCCTCTTCCATAACAGAAAGGCTTGATCAGTACTAGAAGGTTGGAAGAAAAATTTAGATATGATAGGACTCGATAAGATAAAATCATTCAATCCAAAAAACGTACGAAATTGAAACCATATTCGGAATGTTTGTCTTATTATTGGGTTAATCGTATATTTATTCACTCGTAATTGTGAAAGGTAACGAGGCACCTAGGATAGAAGCCAATGATAACCCTTGCATAGAATCACGTTCAAGACTTACCCATCCTGGGCATTGGGTATCTTCTAAATCCTTTGTCCAAAACATTAAATAGCGAGCATTAACTGTGTAATAGTAAAATCTAAGGTTTGGCAATGCCAAACCGCCTTCTTTTTTTGATTTCTGTAAGTATTTTTTACTTAGTCTGGGATTTTTATTCTGCCATATATTTGAAGAAATTTTTGTGTCAACAATATCAAAGAAAGATTTAGCAATAAAAATTGGTATCGTCTGAAATAATTACAAAAATTTAGGTAGGATAATAATTGTAATAGCATTGATTCGGCCAATTAAAGATAAGGACATTGGTGACCATTTAGTAAACTGTTGTCTGATGTGATCAATTAGGGGCATAAAATTAGCTTTAAATAGATCCTTGTGTTTCTTGGTAATCTTAATGCCTAAATAAGTAAAAGAGTCGGTAGTCAATCGAAATGGAAACTGTCCATAATTCGATTTGGATTACCTTCCCACATCCCAAAGACGGGTTTGTTGGTTAATTGGCCCTTGTAAATTGTCCCTAGTGTGTGGGGACTGGATGAGAAAGTGGGATAACATAGAACTATTATGAACGAGTGATTGATGGTAAGCGTGGACTTTGTGGGCTGAAGTGCAGCATGTCTAACTAAACTAAACTAAACTAAACTAAACTAAACTAAACTAAACTAAACTAAACATAGAAACATAGAAAATAGGTGCAGGATCAGGCCATTCGGCCCTTCGAGCCAGCACCGCCCTTCATTATGATCATGGCTGATCGTCCCCTAACAATAACCCGTGCGTGCCTTCTCCCCATATCCCTTGACTCCACTAACCCCTAGAGCTCTATCTAACTCTCTCTTAAATCCATCCAGTGATTTGGCCTCCACTGCCCTCTGTGGCAGGGAATTCCATAAATTCACAACTCTCTGGGTGAAAACGTTTTTTCTCACCTCAGTCTTAAATGACCTCCCCTTTATTCTAAGACTGTGGCCCCTGGTTCTGGACTCGCCCAACATTAGGAACATTTTTCCTGCATCTAGCTTGTCCAGTCCTTTTATAATTTTATATGTTTCTATAAGATACTCCAGATGCGGTCTCACCAGAGCCCTAAACAACTGCAGAAGAACCTCTTTACTCCTATACTGAAATCCTCTTGTTATGAAGGCCAACATTTCATTAGCTTTCTTCACTGCCTGCTGTACCTGTAAGCCAACTTTCAGTGACTGGTGTACAAGGACGCCCATGTCTCGCTGCACCTCCCCCTTACCTAACCTAACCCCATTGAGATAATAATCGGCCCCCTTGTTTTTGCCGCCAAAGTGGATAACCTCACATTTATCTATATTATACTGCATCTGCCACGCATCTGCCCACTCGCTCAACCTGTCCAGGTCACCCTGCAACCTCCTAACATCCTCTTCACAGTTCACACTGCCACCCAGCTTTATGACATCTGCAAACTTGCTAGTGTTGCTCCTAATTCCCTCTTCCAAATCATTAATATATATGGTAAACAGTTGCGGCCCCAACACCGAGCCTTGCGGCACTCCACTCGCCACTGCCTGCCATTCTGAAAAGGACCCGTTCACTCCTACTCTTTGCTTCCGGTCTGCCAACCAATTGTCTATCCATGTCAACACCCTACCCCCAATACCATGTGCTCTAATTTTAGTCACCAGTCTCCCGTGCGGGACCTTATCAAAGGCTTTCTGAATGTCTAGATACACTACATCCACTGGCACCCCTTCATCCATTTTACTTGTCACATCCTCAAAAAATTCCAGAAGATTAGTCAAGCATGATTTCCCTTTCATAAATCCATGCTGACTTGGACTAATCCTTTTACTGCTATCCAAATGCCCCATTATTACCTCTTTAATAATTGACTCCAGTATCTTTCCCACCACCGGTCAGGCTAACTGGTCTGTAATTCCACATTTTCTCTCTCGCTCCTTTCTTGAAAAGTGGGATAACATTAGCTATCCTCCAATCCACAGGAACTGATCCTGAATCTATTGAACATCGGAAAATGATCACCAATGCGTCCACTATTTCTAGAGCCACCTCCCTGAGGACCCTGGGATGCAGACCATCAGGTCCAGGGGATTTATCATCCTTCAGTCCCATTAGCCTACCCAATACTATTTCTCGCCTAATGAAAATTTCTTTCAGTTCCTCTACCCCCTTAGATCCTCTGTCCTCCAGTACATCAGGGAGATTGTTTGTGTCTTCCTTAGTGAAGACAGATTCGAAGTACCTATTCAACACTTCTGCCATTTCCTTGTTGCCCTTAATAATTTCACCCATGTCAGCCTTCAAGGGACTCACATTTGACTTTGCTACTCTTTTCCCCTTAACATATCTAAAGAAGCTTTTACTGTCCTTCTTTATATTCCTGGCCAGCTTCCCTTCATACTTCATCTTTTCAGCCCGTATTGCCCGTTTTGTTTCCTTCTGTTTCCTTCTGTTGTCCTATGAAAGTTTCCCAATCCTCTGGCTTCCAGCTACTCTTTGCTGTGTTATACATCTTTTCTTTTAGTTTTATTCTATCCCTAACTTCTCTTGTCAGCCACAGTTGCCTCCTACTCCCGTTAGAATCTTTCTTCCTTTTTGGAATGAAATGATCCTGCGTCTTCCGGATTATGCCCAGAAATTCCTGCCATTGCTGTTCCACCGTCATTCCTGCTAGTATCCCTTTCCAGTGTACTTTGGCCAGCTCCCCTCTCATGCCTTCATAGTCCCCTTTGTTCAACTGCATCACTGACACTTCCGATTTAAGTAAACGAAAGTAAACTGAAAGTAAAATAAAGTAAATTTTTATCTACCCAGTAAACTGATGAATGTCTGTATAAACATAACCTGTTTGTAACCCGGAGACAGCCTTTAATAAACGTGGCCCCAGCACAAAGTCAAGCCCAAGGGCATTCTTTGCATTGTTTGTTTGTTTAGCACAGAGTTTGCCTCAAGCAACTATGAAAAAACACCCACTGACACCACTCTGTGCAACTAATAGCTGCAGTTCAGACTTGTAATTTCTCTGCAGACACCAATGATGTTTCCAATGTTACAATCAAGGAAGGACTGTATACCCCAACTAATTAATTATTGCATCAAAAACAAATTCTCCCAAAGACTGTGCAGTGAAGTTTGTGAGGGTGCTAAGACTGTTTCCCATCTCTGAAGGAGTTTATAATGGAAGGAAAGCTGTGAGAGAACAAACACAAGAACATAAGAAAACAGGAGTAAGAGTAGTCCACTGGGCTCCTCACACCTGCACCACTGTTCAATAAGATCATGGCTAATCTGAAGAAGTGTTTCGGCCCGAAACGTTGCCTATTTCCTTCGCTCCATAGATGCTGCTGCACCCGCTGAGTTTCTCCAGCATTTTTGTGTACCTATGGCTAATCTATGCTGGCCACAAACCTCTTCTGGTCAAGTTCCTCATAGCTTCCAATTCCTTTAAAGTATTTATAAATCTCTACCTTAAATATTCCTAAAGATCTGGGTTAATTTGCTCTCTGGGGCAAAGAATTTCAGAGATTAACAACCCTCTGAGAACAGAAATCTGTACACCTCTCATAGATCATATTCATACCGATTGGAAACAGGCCCTTCGGCCCAAATCCCACTCCAACCAACATGTCCCATCTACACTAGTCCCACCTGCCTACATTTGTCCCATATCTCTCTAAAACTGTCCTATCCATGTATCTATCTAATTGTTTTTTAAACGTTGCAATAGTTCCTGCCTCAACTACCTCCTCTGGCAGTTCGTTCCATATAGCCATCACCCTTTGTGTGAAACAGTTACCCCTCAGATTCTTATAAATCTTTTACTCTTCACCTTAAACATATGTCCTCTGGTTCTCGATCCCCCTACTCTGGGCAAGAGACTCTGTGAGTCCACTTGATCTATTCCTCTCATGATTTTATATGCCTCTATAAGATCACCCCTCATCCACCTACGCTCCAAGGAAAAGAGTCCCAGCCTGCTTAACCTCTCCCTGTAGCTCAGACCCTTGTGTCCTGGCGACATCCTCATCAATCTTTTCTGTACGCTTTCAACCTGACAACATCTTTCCTATGACATGGTGCCCAGAAGTGTACACAGTACTCTAAATGCAGCCTCACCAACATCTTATATAACTGCAACTTCTCAGTCTGAAGAAGGGTCCCGACCCAAATGATTGTATCGATGGTATATCTGATCTGTTTGGATAGCATGCGAAACAAAGCTTTTCATTGAATGGTTAGCATGCAATAAAGACTTTTCACTGTACCTTGGAAGGAGTGACAATAAACTAAACTCAAACTCAAACTATTTTATAAGCGATGGTATATTGGCCTGTTGGCTGAGCTAGGATAAATAAAATAAGGGAAGATATTATTGAGAGTATTAACAAGGGAACAGGAATGAATGTAAGTATAAACCTTCAAGCTGCAATGGTAAAAAAAAACAGGCTCAACTAATAAAATTCTCTAAAGTGTCCAAAACAGATGGCAAGACCTGCAATTGGACTGACACTGATCCCAGTGATCACTTTTTATTACTTGAACATGTACAGCATCAGACAATCAGTGATTTTAAATTTGAACACAGTGAGGCTGCCAAGATAGTGTATGATAGCAGATAAAATATTGTGTCACGTTGCTAAAGACGTTTGGAGAAATGCAGGTGATTCATGAGAGTTAAAAGTCTTAGGAAATCTGACTGAAAAAATGGAATGATGTATACCTCGTTTACTGCTGTGGTCACAATTGAGAAGTTTAAGAGAGAATGAAGTGGGGAGCTTGATCAAATTATGAGTCAATCCTGCCATATTAAATTCTAGTTTTGCACATAATATATTTGTGGAATTCCCTGCCACAGAGGGCAGTGGAGGGCAAATCACTGGATGGATTTAAGAGAGAGTTAGATAGAGCTCTAGGGGCTAATGGAATCAAGAGATATGGGGAGAAGGCATGCACGGGTTATTGATTGGGGAGAATCAGCCATGATCACAATGAATGGCAATGCTGGCTTGAAGGGCCGAATGGCCTCCTCCTGCACCTATTTTCTATGTTTCTGTCACCCATTCCTTCTCTCCAGGGATGCTGCCTGTCCCATTGAGTTATTCCAGCTTTTTGTGTCTATCTTCAGTTTAAACCAGCATATGCAGTTCCTTTCTACACCTCCCAACTTCTTTACTCATTTTTAATTTTTTCAACTAAATTTTTAATAACCATTTTTAATTTTGTAACTATGCCCCCTTGTTTAAGACTCTTTCAAACAACAGGTTCTGACTAGCTTGTTAACATAAAATGACTTCTTAAAATCTTTCCAAGGCCATGTCGATTGAAAAACACATTTTAAACTCTTTCAAAGCTTGTTAATTTAAAAATTCCTTTAAAAAACCTTTCCAATGTATTGTTAATTTTAAAAGACATTCCTGTGGCTTGATATTAGAAAAATACATTTTAACATGTTTCTGAAATGTTAAAAAAAATCCGTCAAGGGAATTTTTAATTTAAAATGACTTTTTGTACTCATCCCTAAAGCTTGCCAACTTAAACTGATCTTTGAAGATTTTATAATATAAAATGTTTCTAATGGCTTGTTAACTTAGTTTTATTTAGAAGCTTAAAAAATGTTTTTTGAGTAAATGTTTCTAAAACTTTACTAACTTCTACAAGTTTGAACATGGCTTTAAATCATAAGGTCATAAGGAATATGAGTAGAATTAGGTCATTCGGTCCATCAAGTCTACTCTGCCATTTAATCATGGCTGATCTACTGTGTCTCTCCCTCCTAACACCATTCTCCTGTCTTCTCCCCATAACCTCTGACACCCTCTGATAACCTCGGACAATCAAGAATCTATCTATCTCTGCCTTAAATATATCCACTGACTTGGCCTCCGCAGCCTTCTGAGGCAAATAATTCCACAGATTCACTACGCTCTGTCTAAATAAATTTCTCCTCATCTCCTTCATAAAATAACAACCTTTAAATTCTGAGGCTATGACCTCTAGTCCCAGACTCTCCCAATCGTGGAAACATCCTCTCCACATCCACTCTATCCAAGTCTTTCACTATTCTGTACGTGTCAATGAGGTGTCCCTCATTCTTCTAAACTCCAGCGAGTACAGACTCTGCTTTCTCAAGCCTTCACTGCTTGTTAGATTTTTATGGATGGAGCTGCTCTTAATAACTCCATAAGACATTGCCTTCAGGGCAGGATAATAGGGTGAATAGGTAGAGTCATCGAATCATAGTACTACATAAACAAGCCTTTTGCCCATTCTCTGGACTGCCCGGCAAGCACCCCTTTGTAGTTTAACCCTTGTGACCACGTGTCCTCTCTAGGGACTACTCTGATCTGTGTCACTGGCAGCCAGGCCAGGAGAAGCCAAAGACCAGCATCACAAACAGCGCCTGGATGTCGGGTTTTGCAACAAGTATCCAATCATCAGTGCACAGCACCGAGATTGCAAAACGCCATTGATATAATGCTTCCCACATTGGAACCAGGGAAACCTACAGGTGGAAAGTTGAACAAAGAAGCAATGGCATCTGTGTGGTTGTATGATACTTGAGTTTGAAATGATTGTATCTATGTTATATCTGATGTTTGGATAGCATGTGAAACAAAGCTTTTCATTGAATGGTTAGCATGCAACAAAGACTTTTCACTGTACCTTGGAAGGAGTGACAATAAACCAAACTCAAACTCAAACTATTTTATAGGCAATGGTATATTGGCCTGTTGGCTGAGCTAGGATAAATAAAACGAGGGAAGATATTATTGAGAGTATTAACAAGGGAACAGGAATGAACGTAAGTATAAACCTTCAAGCGGCAATGGTAAAAAAAAAACAGGCTCAACTAATAAAATTCTCTAAAGTGTCCAAAACAGATGGCAAAACCTGAAATTGGACTGACACTGATCCCAGTGATCACTTTTTATTACTTGAACATGTACTGCATCAGACAATCAGTGATTTTAAATTTGAACACAGTGAGGCTGCTAAGATAGTGTATTATAGCAGATAAAATATGGTGTCACGTTGCTAAAGACGTTTGGAGAAATTCGTGAGAGTTTAAAGTCTTAGGAAATACATTTAAAGACGTGATTCGTGAGAGTTTAAAGTCTTAGGAAATCTGACTGATAATATGGAATGATGTATACCTCGTTTACTGCTGTGGTCACAATTGAAAAGTTTAAGAGGGAGCTGACTTCGTTTCAAAGGAGTTTTCTTAATTATGGCTTAATAACGGCAAAAAAACTGATACTGAAATTTTGGAAAAACGCTCCCACGCCAACAACAAAAATGTGGACTTCTAATATGTCGGAATTGTTACACCTAGAAGATATGAGATTCCTCCTAGCAGGTAAACCAGACCAATTCCAAAAGATTTGGTCTCCATATATCGACTTATTACAAACATAGGGTGCAACAAAATGTTGATAATAAATGGTTTTAGGACCTGGTGAGGGGTGAGTAAAGATAAGAAGTAGGTACATCCCTTTCATATTGTCCTATCTTACTTTCTTTTTTCTTTTATCTTTTACCTCCTTTTGGTTTTTCTCTTTTTTTTTGTTTTTTCTTTTTAAACTATTTCTTGTGGTTTAGGTCCATATGGGTGTTCCTGGACCACTCTTTCAATCACTCACTGACTATCTTTACTAACTCTTTCTATCTTTTTTTCCTATTAAAGTTTAAAATAAGAAGTGGTACAAGAAAAGTATAAACTTACGTTATTGCAGATCACTGTAATGTACAATACTTCTAATAAAATAAAAAAATAAAAAATAAAAAAGTAAAAGTTTAAGAGAGAATGAAGTGGGGAGGTTGATCAAATTATGAGTAAATCCTGCCATATTAAATTCTAGTTTTGCACATAATATAATAATAGTTAATATGACAGGTGAATTTGATAATAGGATAAGTCTTGTAATCATCAATAGCAAAACAGCAGATTGAAAGTCTCAAACAGCAGAACGAATGTTTAAGATAACAGCAATTAAGTTAATCG
Organism: Malacoraja senta; assembly: GCA_038087875.1. Classification (NCBI taxonomy): domain Eukaryota; kingdom Metazoa; phylum Chordata; class Chondrichthyes; order Rajiformes; family Rajidae; genus Malacoraja; species Malacoraja senta. Next base: position 37,258,866 of record CM075977.1, on the reverse strand, counting down.
GGAAGGGTATTTAGTACTAAAGTTGAGACATCATGATGCAAATACACAAATCATTGGTGAAACTACGCTTGGAGCGTTGTGTACAGTTCTGGTTGCCCAGCTATTGGAAGGATGTCCTTAAGTTGGAAAGAATGCAGAAGAGATTCACCAGGTTGTGCCAAGGGCTTGTGAGCTTGAGGTATAGGGAGAGGTTGGATAGATTGCACTTTCTTCTTTGGAGGCTGAGGGAAAACCTTATTGAGGTGCACAAGATTTTGAGAAGCATGGATAAACTGAACATTCACTATCTCTTTCCCAGGATAGAGAATAGAACATTTTCCAGGATAGAAAATTAGAGAGATTTAAGAGGGACCTCACAGGCAAGTATTTCACTCAGAGGGTAGTCTGTACCTAGAATAGACTGTCAGGGGAAGCTATTAGAGCTGTCACAATTATGACTTTTAAAACAGTTTAAGACCTTTGAACAAATATATAGATATGAGGGATTAGAGGGCTATAGGCCAAAAACAGGGAAATGGAACTACACACAATCCCAACTTGTTTACCAGTGGAGAAGATCGATCGAACTACACAATATTTTATTGTGTTGTGGAATTCTATGACTGGATATGAAGATTTTATGTTAACTCACCAGTTTGTAAAACTTAGCATGAGTAAAGTGTAACTAGGAAAATCAATCAAAGTTTGAAGAAAGATCAGATGCCAGTTTTGAGGCAGTCCAGAATGATGTCTACATGGTTGCTGGTGAATTGGTGAACAAACCCATCAGAGTTTGGAGGGATTGAAGGATGGATTAATACCAATCCTGCTATCAACCATATATATTCTGGTTTGTACAACACTAACAGATGCCCTTCAGCCTTCTCTTTCCCAGGGAAATTAAGCCTAACCTATCCAGTTTTTGCTCATAACTGATAGATGAGGAACAGAAAAAAAAAGCTAAAATATTATCATTAGCAGTAAAGTAATAGCCTGCAACCAGAATTGATATTTCCTCTGTTAACAATTTTCAACCACGGCATAGGAACATTAGATAGACACAAAAAGCTGGAGTAACTCAGCGGAGCGGGTCAGACAGCATCTTTGGAGAAAAGGGATAGGTGACATTTAGGGACAATTTCTTCAGACTGAAGAAGAGTCTCGACCCGAAACGTCACCTACAGTATTCCTTTTCTCCAGAGATGTTGTCTGACCCGTTGGGTTACTCCAGCATTTTATGTCTATCTTCGGTTTAAACCAGAATCTGCAATTCTTTCCCACACAGGAACATTACCCTGTGTAGGATCCCCTTTGAGTTGAATACCATCCGAACTTGAAAATATATCGCTGGAAAATTCCTTGTAGGCTGTAAACCCTGGAACTCCCTCCACCACAGCACCATGGGAGCACTTTCCGCAGTGGATCAAGAAGGTGTCTCACCACCTCTTTGTAAAGGGCAATCATGGTAGGGTAATAAATGCTTGCATTGCCAGCAATGTCTAAATCCAGTGAATGAGTTAAATTGGTTTTGGTTCTCTGATAAGCAAAGGTGTGGTATGTATTTAAGAATAGTCTAGAGTTTGTGGCAGCTTTAATTGACCTTTTTCCTCTCAATAAAAACTTTCAAGGACATTATCTATTTGCACATCTAATTTTAAAGTAATTTTGCTTTGTTTGAAGAAAAAAACTTGTACAGAATAACTGCTCTGTAAATTCATTTATTTAGGAAGCTTGAAAGCATTGTTGGCCCTCTTTATGTCCAAATGGAACAATGAAACATCATATCCCTTTGGCTCCTCCACCATTTATAACGGTGACTATTTTTCCACATTTGCTTTTAGTTTGGCTGCATTTTTCATGTGGAAAATAACAGAATAGATTTACAAAGTTCCAGTATAATTCCCCAGTGCAAAAGGAGCTGTTGATTCTGACTGCGGTCTGATGATCATGTCATTGATTGTACCACCACCTGATCATGCCACACACCGGGTTTCCAGCACTCACTCAGCTGAAGATTGTTATGTGCAATTAAAAGTTGGTTAAATTCCTCAGAGGATTGAGGCTACTTTGAAAAGTTTGGTACTTTTTCAAATTGTTATTCTCACTGTCCTTTCTATTTGAATCCATACAGCATAGTTGGAAGCCATTTGATCCACTGTCTGTGTCAGCCCATTTGAAAAATCACACACTCGGAAATAGATTGTCATAGCTTCCTCATCACAAGATTTAAATTCTGGAACTTCATCTCCAACAGTGCTGCAGTGCACCCACTGCATTGAACACAAGAACACACTCAGCCCCACTAACCTGGCCTGCCATTTGATATGATCATGGCTGATCTAGCACAGGTCTCAATCCCTCCTCTTTGCTAGATCCTCAGAAACCTCAGAAGCCTGATCCTTCAAAAATGTATCTGTTATGTATTCGCGCTTGAAACGGACTTAAAATAAGACTCGGACACAAGAGTAATTAACAAGCTTCTTGTATTTGAATCGCCATCTAGAGTCTCCCCGCGCATGTGTACAATTGCCCAAGACATTCAATATGCTAATCATGTTTTCGTACACAACACTCCACCCCCTTTAACTTGGAGGCAGGTAACACAATTTCACCTTCACGGTATATGATCTTTTACCCAAAATATAATTGACTAATACACTGTTCCCAAGTTGTATTATTAAAGTCATCTTACAATTACATAATCATAACTGTAATAGTCATGCATAAACTTGGCACTTATGATTTTTACATTCCACCCATCTTCCTTAAGCATGGTGTGGCAAACCAAATACATTACACATTGCTTTATGTGTTTTCATTTATAAAGAACAAAATCCTCAAATCTTTTAGGTGTTCTTTTAGTTCTATTAGACCTGCGCCTCTCTGTCTGAGTTGGACTTTGCATGTTATCTGCGATATCAGGCTCTGGTTGTGGTTCTGGTTGTGATGTTGTGTTATCACTATGGGCTAGAGGTTCGTCCCTCTCTGAAGTTCTTTCAGAAGTTTGTTGAGTATTGAGCTCATGGCCTCTTGCAAACAGTGTATACTACTCGGTGGACTTAGGCTTGGACCCGGCGTGTTCTGGCTGACTAGATTTGACAGCAATCCAGGGTACTTCCTCAACCAGTCTCTTCCCAATAGACTTACACCTTTCTTTACTACCACTAGGGTCAGCGTTTCTGCCTTCCTGTGAGGTTCGAGCTGTACCTGTACCGCTGCTTGTCCGTAGATATCAACCTTCTCGCCTGTGTAGGATTTCAGCTTGAGGCTACAGGGATCTAGTCTGGGGTCCTGACCGAGTTTTCTGAAAACTTCTTCTGGTACGATAGTCCATGGTCTTCCAGTGTCAACTTCTAGTTGTACCTCCCTGCCGTTCACTATCAAAGTGGCTGTATACGGTTCAGAGTTTGTCAACTTGTTAATTGATTCATCTTCCAAGTGGCTCATACAATCCTCTGATGAATTTGAATCAGTCACCTCCAAGTGGTTTGCTTTTTTCTGGAATTGTCCCCTCCTCTGCTGGTAAGCTCTAACAGCATCCCACTGGTTTTGGGTGTGACCCGTTCCCGAGCACCTGAAGCACCTACCATCTCAGAATTTACACCGCCACATCTCCAGCACTTCTTGGAATATTGAACCTTGTCTCTGGATGGACTCTTTGTCTTCTTTAGTCCAGACTCCTTGTCTCTGGATGCCCTTGGTGGACTCCTTGTCTCTGGATGCCCTTGGTGGACTCCTTGTCTTCTTTAGTCCAGACTCCTTGTCTCTGGATGCCCTTGGTGGACTCCTTGTCTTCTTTAGTCCAGACTCCTTGTCTCTGGATGTCCTTGGTGGACTCCTTGTCTTCTTTAGTCCAGACTCCTTGTCTCTGGATGTCCTTGGTGGACTCCTTGTCTTCTTTAGTCCAGACTCCTTGTCTCTGGATGTCCTTGGTGGACTCCTTGTCTTCTTTAGTCCAGACTCCTTGTCTCTGGATGTCCTTGGTGGACTCCTTGTCTTCTTTAGTCCAGGCTCCTTCCTTTGAAGCTGATGGACGGAGGTATAATCATCTTGAGGCCTTCCGATCTTCTTGATCTGCTCTACGTCTTGTTTAGCAACCTCCATCGCTGTCGCAATATTGACTGCGTTCTCGAAGGTTAATTTCGGTGTACCCAACAGTTTTCGCTGGATGTTAATATCTGCACATCCTACCACCAACCTATCCCTTAGCATATTCTCCAGTTCCTTAAAATTACGCCCCTCACTTAATTGTCGAAGCTTTGCTGGGAACTGAGGGATTGTTTCATTTGCTTGCGTGCATGTATAAAACCGATATCTTTGCACTATTTCTGTTGGTTTTGGTGAGAAATTAGCAATTAATGCCTCCTTACGTTCCTTGTACGTTTTACTAGCGGGCTTCGCTCGCTGCAGCAATGCACGTAGGCTGTGATAACCCTTGCTTCCTAAACCTGTAAGGAACAATGCTCTTTTCTTCTCTTCTGTAATGATATCATTTGAAGTGAACCAAGCCTCTAAGACTTCGGTCCATTCCTCAAAAGTATACCTAGATTCTAAAAGCCCTGTCTCACGGTGCGAGTTGACCCATGAGTGACCCTGAGTGAAAGACTCGTGGTTGCGTACGAGACTCCAAGTTTATGATCAAGAGTTTAACCGAGTTCCCACGTGTATGTCTAAGTTTGCCGTTTATTCTCATTTCTGCGATGTTCCAAGTTCCTCTCCCGAGTTACCAAGTTCCTCTCGCGAGTTACTCTTGAGCCAACCGTGAATGAAGGCCTGTTTTAAGTATCAAATAGAGGAGCTGGACAGCATCTCATACAGTAAGTATATTCTGATTCAGTATTGAAAGTTATTCAATTTCAGAACTTAAAAAAACTAGGCAGGATCTCGGCCCCGCACTCGCTGCCATTGTGCAGCAAGGAGGCGGTGGCGGTGAAGCAACAGTGTTAAAGAAGACAGCTCCATCCTGCGGCTTTTTAAAGGTAGAATTCAGCGCGGCCGCATCTATTGATATGACCTACAAAGGGAAAATGCGCACCGTCCAGTGCCAGAGCTAGGCTGGGATCATTCTCTGGTCTCATCTCTCTCTTTCTGTGTGTGCATTTGCAGGGGGAAGAGCGGTCTACCTCGCTGGGGCACAAGACCTCTGCCGCCTGCCCCTTGCAGCCATCAACTTGTTAATGAGATAAAGAGTGAGTAGGATATGGAATCGAATACATTTGACATATATATAAATTGTAACTGGGTGAAATAGATCTGAATTGGAAACGGTAATGACCCCATAGATTTTGGGTAATAAATACAGCGGGGCTAACTTTATACCAACTACGCCGGAAGCGTTATGGATGTCGTACCCCACAGACGAGTGGGCCACTCACTACGGTGTTGAAATTTTAGACACCGTAAATTTATTTGATTTATATATATATTTTTTTTTAATCACAATATGTCACATCTGTGTGTTTTTTCTTCAAGGACAATCGCGCAGGAGAACTACCAAGGAAGTCTATAATAGAAATACTCCCAAAATAACCAGAGTCCGGAGGTATGAACGCACCACAATAATTAAGGTCATTAAAATTGGTAAAAATGCATGACGACAATCAAAAGAAAATAGGAGGAATCACATTATGTAGTTGGAATATAAGGGGGATTAATGAACCTATTAAAAGGGGCAAGATACTAGCTCAGTTGAAATCATACAACACGGACATAGCGTTTCTACAGGAAACACATCTTAAACAGCAAGATCAGACAAGACTGAGGGCGAACTGGATAGGCCAAACATTTCACTCTTCATTTACCTCCAAATCTAGAGGTACTGCAATTATTATTCGTAAAGGAATTCCATTTAAATCAAAGAACACTATTTTAGATAAGGAAGGGAGATATCTTATAGTAGCAGGGGAGATCAATAATATGCCAATTACGCTGGTAAACATATATGCGCCCAACTTTGATAACCCTCAATTTTTTAATAAAATTCTGAATATAATTGCAGAATCTAATTATCAAAATGTTATAATCGGAGGAGATTTTAATTGTGTTTTAGATCCTTATTTAGATAAATCGATGCAAAAACAAAAAGGTCAGACGAAATCTAAAACCAGTGAACTCTTACACACATATATGGAAAACACAAATATAACAGATGTATGGAGGATTGCAAACCCGACGGGAAGGGATTACTCGTTTTATTCAATGGTGCATAAAACATATTCACGGATAGACTATTTTTTAGTGGATACAAAATTAATTTCGCAATCTCTGAATCCTAAATATCATATTAATGCGATCTCAGATCATTCTCCGTTAACTTTTGTTCTAAAACTAGAAGGAATGTCTATGAATAAACCGTTCTGGAGGTTTAACTCACAAATTTTAAAAGACCCTCAAGGGAGTATCTATCTAAAAAAACAGATGGATCTATTTTTTGAGTTAAATGATACACCAGAGATATCCCCCACGTTATTATGGGAATCCTTCAAAGCATTTATAAGAGGAGTCATTATTTCATTTCAAGCTTATCAAAATAAAAAGAATAAGAATGAACAAAGACACTTAGAAGATCAAATAAAACAGTTAGATATAGATAATGCTAAAGACCCAACTATGGATAAACATAATAAAATACTACTACTGAAATTTCAGTTAAATAAATTACTGTCAGAGAAAGTTATAACATTATTTCAAATCACAAAACAAGAACACTTCGAATTCGGGGACAAACCCCACAAACTTCTAGCACGACAACTTAAAAAACGGGAAAAAGAGAATGCAATATTAAAGATTAAATCAGATAGAGGGGAAGTATTAACACTACCCAAGGATATTAATAAAAGATTTGCTCAATTTTACCAGAATCTATACACATCTAAAACGTCAATAGACAATAATAAAATCTCAGAATTTTTAGATAATTGTAATCTACCACAATTAGAACGCAGGGAACAAGAGGAACTGGGAGCACAAATTACTTCTAAGGAGATAGAAGACACAATAAAAACACTAAAAAATGGAAAAACACCAGGACCAGACGGATTCAGTAATGAATTTTATAAATCTTTTTATGATATAGTTACTCCACGATTACAAAAAATGTATACATATGCTTATAAAGAGCAAAACCTACCTGAAACACTAGCGGAATCAACGATCATATTAATACTTAAAAAAGATAAAAATATAGAAGAACCAGGATCATATAGAGCTATTGCTTTGTTAAATACGGATCAGAAAATAATAGCAAAAACATTAGCCAATAGATTAAGCAAGTATGTTAGTAGACTAATACATGAGGATCAAACAGGATTTATACCTAAGAGACACTCATTTAATAATTTGAGACGTTTGCTTAACATAATGCATTCACATAAATCTTATGACCAAGAGTTAGCTATCATCTCACTGGACGCAGAAAAAGCGTTTGATCAAGTAGAATGGGACTATATGATCAAAGTATTGCAAAAATTCCAATTGGGAGAAAACTTTATTGCATGGATAAAACTACTATATAACAAACCTACGGCTAGAATACTAACTAATAATATATTATCTACAAAATTCGAATTATCTAGGGGCAACAGACAAGGATGTTCACTATCACCGCTGTTATTTGCTTTGGTAATTGAACCCCTTGCTGAAAAAATAAGAACACACTCGAATATTCACGGTTATAACACAAAATATTCAAACAACAAACTATCCCTATATGCTGATGATGTACTACTGTACATCACAAAACCACAAATTAGTATACCAAATATATTAAACTTAATTGAGGACTTTGGATCCTTTTCAGGATATAGAATAAATTGGAACAAAAGTGAAATTATGTCGATTAAACCAAAAGACTCAACACATCTCAGGAAATTCCCTTTTAAAATAGCTATGGAAAAATTCAAATATTTAGGAATTGAGATTACTAGAAATTACCATGATATGTTTAAAGCTAATTATAATCCCCTACTTAAGAAATTAAATAATCTGATTAAATTTTGGAAAACACTTCCGATGTCCTTAATAGGTAGGATAAATGCTATAAAAATGATTTTCTTACCACAAATCCTTTACCTATTTCAATCAATACCTATATATCTCCCAAAAAAGTTTTTCAAAAAACTGGACTCAGACATTACAAATTTTATATGGGATTACAAATCCCACAGAATACAAAGAACACACCTTAACAAACGAAAAGAGTTGGGGGGTCTAGCGCTCCCTAACTTTATGTATTATAACTGGGCAGTAAATATTAAAAATATGATTCACCTGCTGGACAATTCTGCCCAGCAGGTGGACGGGATTATAATGGAAAAAGGGGATTGCTCCCCGAATAATATAGGAGCGATTATTCTCTCTCCAATAAATTTGAATAATAAAAATTATAATAAAAATCCAATTATATATAGCACTATTAGAACATGGAAGCAAATAAAACAGAATCTAAAATTAAGAAACCTATCTCTCTTAATACCAATAGTCAATAACCCATCGTTTAAACCTTCAATCATAGATAAAGCATTTATACAATGGGAAAGAATGGGAATTAAAACGCTCGAAGATCTGTATGAATTAGAAAAATTACTATCATTCCAACAACTACAACTGAAATATAATTTGAAAAATAATCAATATTTTAAATATATACAAATCTGTGACTATTTGAAAACACACACAAAAGATTATTATAATATGCCTTCCGACTTACTAGATGAAGCAATGAAGACAAAGGCGGAATCAGTTAATTTAATATCATACTTATATAATATCATCTTAAATATAGAAATACCCACAACAGATGGAATTAGAAGAGATTGGGAACAAGATCTAGGTATAAAAATTTCAAAAGAGAGTTGGGATAATCATTTATTACAGGTGCATAAATGCTCGATCAACGTACGACATACGCTTATCCAATTTAAAACATTACATAGATTATATTATTCAAAAACCAAACTAAATAAAATCTTTCCTAACGTCTCACCAATCTGTGATAAATGTATATGTCAAGAAGCTACCATAGCACATTCTTTTGTTTTTTGTACAAAAATCCAAAAATTCTGGTTTGAAATATTTGATATTTTTTCAAAATTAATCAAAATAAAACTGGTACCAAAACCAGAATGGATTATTTTTGGAATATCGGAAGGTATTCCTGAATTAAACGTGTATCAGAAGAATTTACTCAATTATGGGCTAATAATGGGAAAAAAGCTTATACTTAAATTCTGGAAAAATGCGCCCACACCAACAATAAAAATGTGGACATCAAATATGTTGGAAACATTACATCTGGAAGAGATGAGATTCCTCCTAGTAGGCAAAGTAGATCAATTTCAAAAGACGTGGTCTACGTTTTTGGACCTATTACAAGCATGAGGTGCAATAGTAATTTAGAAAAACAAATAAATAAATAAAAGGTATCTGGACCTGGTAATGGGAGGTAAAATAAAAATAGACTTGGTTGGTAGTTCCTTCTCTATGAAGTATGGTATAAGAGTTATAATAGAGCGATTGTTCCTTCTTTCTTTCTCTTTTTTTTCTAGGGTCTATTTTCTAACTTTACTTCCTTCTCTAACCTCTTTTCTAAGGGGCTTTCTTTTCCCAACACTCTTTTGCACTTCACAACCTTTGCGCACTTTCTTCACTTTTCTTACTTCTTTCTTTTTCTTTCTTAAAGTTTAAAAAAGTGAAGCGGTACAAAAAATGTATTAATATATACGTGTTGTATATTACTGTAATCTACCGTACTTCTAAAAAATAAAAAAAATAAAAAAAAAAAGAAAGTTATTCAATTTCAGAACTTAAAAAAACTAGGCAGGATCTCGGCCCCGCACTCGCTGCCATTGTGCAGCAAGGAGGCGGTGGCGGTGAAGCAACAGTGTTAAAGAAGACAGCTCCATCCTGCGGCTTTTTAAAGGTAGAATTCAGCGCGGCCGCATCTATTGATATGACCTACAAAGGGAAAATGCGCACCGTCCAGTGCCAGAGCTAGGCTGGGATCATTCTCTGGTCTCATCTCTCTCTTTCTGTGTGTGCATTTGCAGGGGGAAGAGCGGTCTACCTCGCTGGGGCACAAGACCTCTGCCGCCTGCCCCTTGCAGCCATCAACTTGTTTGTTCCTTTGGTGCACCTCATCTGCCCTGCTCCCATCCCAGCGCTGCCCCAGCTCTCTGCCCCATTCTCTTGGAAATGTCGCTTCCGCCGCTGTAACGAGGAGGGGTCCGGCTGGCTGGCTGGCTTGGTGGGTGGGTGGGTGGGTGGGTGGGTGGGCAGGGAGGGGGTGTGGGTACAAACCACCGAATCCATTCCCAAAAGTCGGGCAGAGCCGTGTAGAACACGTTTCTCTCTGCTTCATATACGTGGGAATTCCCTCAGTATGGTCACTCAGCGGGCAGGCAGCATCTCTGGAGAGAAGGAATGGGTGACGGGATGACGTTTAAAATTTAAATCATGGGCAAACCATCTTGCCCCAGGCTGCGTTACATTATTTATTGTGTAGAGTTGTTTGTGAGGCTGGGACATCTCTGAGGGTCGCCACCTTGTAATGGAGACATATGCGTGTGCCTTGATCCTGTAAGCTGGCCTCATGGCAGGAAGGTCGAGGGGGAGGTCCCTGACAAAGGGCGGCCCAAGAAGATGACCTCAGTGGAACAGGCCGAGGATGGTGTTTGACCGGCGGCTGAGAAGGTGGAAGAAGGCTGCAGCAGGGAGAGACTCCCAACCGTGGTGGAGCCCATATCATTGGACCCGGGACTGTCAGTGAATGTTGTCAGGTTAAAGAGGGCGGACTTGTCTGTTCTGAGCAGTCCCTGGGCTTCAGTCAAGGGTCAGTGTGTGGGGCAGTGCCCTGGAGTTTACATCCTGCTGATCCCTGTAGACATCCACCATGGTTTCCCGCTCCCCGTCCCTCTCTCAATGTGTGACGGAGAATGGCCGAGACTCTAGTGTACTGAGTTTGAAGCCATTACCCTGTCAGTGAGGGTGATGAGAAACAGGAAGGACAGTGAGTTGTCCCTTACCCCGACGTAAACAGACCTTTATTCTGGAATCGACACCACTACTTCCGCTGATCTGGTTTAGAGAGGAAAGATCGCAAAGCAAGGTCATATTCAACATGTGCAGTTTGAGGACATTGGGTTTTCCTCTCCACATTTTATTGGTTTTTGTAGCCAGAAAAGTCAAAACATGCAATCATTATTACCTTTAATTCTTACGTACCCTCGTGGTGTAAACATTGTTAATCTCCACTCAATTATATTCCCTCCTTTACTGAAACAACCCTGACTGATCATCTCTATGTCATTGGGTTGGAGAACATGATCCCACAGGTGAACATCAGTTATCTCTCCGACAAACGACTGACTGGCGTCAAAACCTCCACCGACTGAGTCTTGTTCCTGACCTAGAATAAACTGACCAGACCCTTTCACAACCTGACCCTTATCACCAACCTTCCGTACACTGCGTCTCCCATTGACCCAGACTGTTATCTCGCCCCCTTGAGACTCCCAGGTCACACAGATGTGTCTCAGTAAAGAATTCATGTCTGGGATGTAAAACTCTGTTACAAAATTTCCTAAATACAGCCAGAGTTGTGTTTTAGATTCTTCCCAAATCAGCAGTTCGTTGTCGGAAAAGCTCGTTGCGTAGGAGAGCAAACTGTAAGAGTGAGTCGCTTCAGAGGCTGCCCTGAAACAGACAGCAAAGGCGGTCAAACAGGTGAAGTCAGGCGCATGCAACCTGACGAAGCTGTTGGATGTTTTGCTTGAAAATATCACTAATTTCGCATCCAATCCTGTAAAATGTGAAGAGTTAAGATTGTCATGTCAGTTTAAAGTTGCAGCAGATGGAGCACAAAGACGCAGCAGAAATTTGGAAAAGTCATCCCATCACCCATTCCTTCTCTCCAGAGATGCTGCCTGCCCGCTGAGTTAAAGAGTACCCACGGTAGACTCACGAGACACTAAGGTAAACGCACGGGCCACTACGTTCTTACAACGAGTTTAAATGTTTAAATTTTTTACTTCAGCAGTACATTTTACTCGTGGAAAAGTTTAAACATGTTTGAATTTTTCCAAGAGTTAACAAGTGTCACGGGTACCTGCCGTTAGCGCCAAGAGTCGCTAAGTTGCGTCCACGAGTTCCGACGTTCCCGCTACGTTAATCGTACGTGATTACCACGAGTTAAATTCGTTTTAAGCTCGGGGTACCTCGTGGGTCAGCTCGCACCATGAGACAGGGGTTTAACTGGGGCACATTCCCTACAATTGAATTAGCATGGCTACACTGTTGCTATTCAGGTACACAACGTGCTGTCCTCTTACACAGTGTTCTCTGCAATGGACTTAATTCCTTTACAACACTGAGCAGTTATCCAGTAAATTCACTACTAATAATTCTCTTATACTAATCGATTTATACTAATATACCAATATAATAATATATTAATATAATAATCGATTTATACCAACATACTAATATTAATAAAATACTAATATATTTCAAGCTATATACATGCTATGCACACATATTTCCTTCAATTATTGTTATCAATGTACAATACATTAAATTCGTAAAGTCCAGCTTTTGCTGCGAGGAATTCACCGGTCTGACTTGACTGTCTCTGGACTCCAGTGCATCGGTGACCTCTCAGGCTGTCCTCACGGGCTGGCTTTGCTGGCTTCCCGGGCTGGCTTTGCTGGCTTCCCGGGCTGGCTTTGCTGGTTACGCGACGTACGGCTGGTGACACGGTAGACTTCTGGCTAGGTAAGTTGACCGCATCAGAGCTGCATCGTTTACCGATGTGTCCTACATTATCACCGGCGCTAGTCTGCTCTCGGAGACTCGGCTTCATCGTCGGTGGCGGTCCGCTTGACTTGTCCATGGGCTGCACGGCACTGGACACTCAATCGACGTCGGTGGCGGTTGCTGGACCTGGCCATGGGCTGCACGGCACTGGAAAGCTTTTCAGGTAAGCAGACACCATCGCTGTTCTGCTGGTTAGGCTTCTAGCTTCCAGCTGCACTATTCGGTGAGCTGTGCTGCCCCACTACGGCACTGCGTGTTGCCTGGCGATCTTGCGTTCCCGTACCGACTTTTTCTTGCCGTTTTGCTTGGTGCCGTTCCAACTTGTTGCGCCAAATACAAACTCTTCTTTAACTTTCTTTTTGATTTTGGGAATACCTCAAATCGATCGCTGTTCTGTTCCTGCTAACGGAATCCCATCCTCGTCGCCAAATTGTTATGTATTCGCGCTTGAAACAGACTTAAAATAAGACTCGGTCACGAGAGTAATTAACAAGCTTCTTGTATTTGAATCACCATCTAGAGTCTCCCCGCGCATGCGTACAATTGCCCAAGACATTCAATATGCTAATCATATTTTCATACACAACAGTATTTTCCTTCATTGTACTTCATGAAGGTAGTTCACAGCCCTCTTCTCAAGGGAAATGCAGGATGCACAATAATGCTGGCTTTGCCAGGAGTACTCATATCCAATGAATACTAATAAAAATGTCTCCTTAAAGTTATGGACTTTCTTTCCAGGGAGCATGAAGATACACCAATCTTATCAGAGATAAGCCCCTTCACTATCACGCTTATTCTGCAACTTGAAACAAGCTTGATTTTTCAATATCCCAGTTCTGATGAAGGGTCTCTGACCTGAAACATCAACTTGGTTTCTCTCCCCCCAAATGTTGCCTGACCTGCTGAGTGTTTCGACATTTCCTCCTTTATTGCCACATTATGAATAGAGGAGCAGAAGATGTTTATCAGAATGCTGTGAGGATTGGAGGGCATTAGCTTTAAGGAAAGGTTGGTCCAACTTAAATTGTTTACTCTGGGGCGATGTAGACTGAGGGGAGGTTTAATTGAAGTATATAAATTATCAGGGGCAGAGATAAGGTTGACAGTCAAATTTATTTCTGGGAAGAAATATCAAATATGTATTTGATATAAAGGATGTAACTTTAGAGTTTGGAAGGATGAGAGGAAACTTCATTAAAACTTACCGAATAGTGAAAGGCCTGGATAGAGTGGATGTGGAGTGGATGTTTTGACTAGAGAGAGAGTCTAGGACCAGCCATAGCATCAACATTAAAGGACCTACCTTTCGAAAGGATATGAGGAGGAATTTCTTTAGTCAGAGGGTGGTGAATCTGTGGAATTCGTTACCACATAGTTCAGCCATAATTGAATGGCAGAGTAGATTTGATGTGCTGAATGAACTAATTCTGCTCCTAGAACTTATGAACTTAGCATTAAGGTGAGAGTGGGAAAGTTTAAAGGAGAAGTTTTTACACAGAGTGGTAGATGCCCTGAACTGTGGTGATGATTGATGCCGATACGATGGTAGCATTTCAGTCAGCATAAGAATAAGCAGGGAATGGAGAGATATTGTTTACATGCAGGCAGGAGGGATTAGTTTAATTTGGCACAGTGTTTGTCACAGATATCGTAAGCTCTGTGCTGTACCGTTCTATGGTCAATTTTCATCAACCTATGAATTTCCAGTTTTATTTTCAGAACAGAAGAGTTACAAAGAATGAGGATTTCTGTGGTTTAAAAAAATAGCTTGAGCATCTCACTGTGCAGCTGTAAGCCTCAGACAAAGCTGTTCGAAAGAGTGAGTCGACTAAAAGCTCGCACACATGATTAAATACAGATCTTCAACTGAGAAACTGGCAGGTGTTAGAAACTGCTTGAAAGCCATGTCACATATAGAGAGAGACAATGTGATTTCAAGTCATTTTTCAAAGCTGTACCCCTATGTAGTTCCTTTGCATGGCTGCTCATAAGCCTACATGCGGTTTCAGCCGTTTCTTTCATATTTGAATTGAAATGTAATTGTCAGTTGGCTGATGATTCTTTAGCTCAAGCGGAGAACTGATCTTCTTAGGCAGCGCCTTGGGAGACTAGTTTCTGCTTCATTTGGTGGGCAACGTGAGGTGGCCAGTGAGGCCAAGGCACTAACTGTGGATTCCACCACAGATGGGGCAGGAAATGCTCGATATGATGGAAAGGTATGTAGACAGATGGATGGTGCTCTCCGTCCACACCCAGGTACAGGAATCAGCATGGACACCTTGTATATCAGCAGAAAGTAGGATGTACAAACAAACTTGTAATGTTAAATGTATTATTTGTGACTGAGTAATAAATTCACATTTGGATAATCTGTCTGAAACTATTTTTCTTTCCTTGACACCAGATTGAAAGTGAGGAAGAGCGATTTTGAGAATTGAGATCAATCATTACCTCGTAATAAATTCGGAATCACTCTGATCGAGAACATGTTATAATCAACTCATCCAAATCAGCAAGACATGTCAAGCACTAATTATTGCCTGTTCAAACCGAGGGGATTTATTCACTTAATTGAAATAAATCCAGGTAAGATATTGTTAAAAATATCACTATTATTGAATTTTGGACATTTTGCATTAATATAAAAATCTCCACCTACTTATTAATGGCTCATTAGTTTCATAGATTCCTAGTTGTACAGTGTAGGGACTAGGCATTTGGCCCACCAGGTCCATGCTGACCATCAAACACCCAGCACTGATAATGCCAGCACTGCTCAGGCTTAAATTTTTGCTTGTTCATGGTCTGTTTTGTAGTCATGATCATTTAGCAAGGAAACAGGCCCTTTGGCCCAGCTAATCAGTGTACACTATCAAGCAATCATGTACCCTTCAAGCACGGGAATGCAAGATGCTGCAGAGAGTGGTGAGCCCAGTCCAGTCCTTCACGGGCACTGCCCTCCTCACCATTAATTGCACCTACATGAGGTGGCAAGAAGGTAGCATCTATCAGCAAGGAACCCCACCATCCAGGGAAGGCCCTCTTATCACTGCTACCGTTGGGCAGGTGGTATCCTCGGTCATCCCACACCACCAGATGCTCCTAATTTCCTGTAACTATCAAATTCTTGAATTAACCCACTCAATCCTAAACCTATCTTGGCAACGGAACACTTTGAACCACCTCCTGTACTACCAAGGATTTGTTTCTCCTGTGTGTCTCGCAGTAATGGCTTATTCTATTTTTATTTTCACCATCTTAGAAACATAGAAACATAGAAATTAGGTGCAGGAGTAGGCCATTCGGCCCTTCGAGCCTGCACCGCCATTCAATATGATCATGGCTGATCATCCAACTCAGTATCCCGTACCTGCCTTCTCTCCATACCCTCTGATCCCTCTCGTCCCTTTAGCCACAAGGGCCACATCTAACTCCCTCTTAAATATAGCCAATGAACTGGCCTCGACTACCCTCTGTGGCAGAGAGTTCCAGAGATTCACCTCTCTCTGTGTGAAAAAAGTTATTCTCATCTCGGTTTTAAAGGATTTCCCCCTTATCCTTAAGCTGTGACCATCTTGCAGAATTTATGTCCAATTTATGTAGCATTTATTTGTATGTGTTTTTCGGACGCCTTTGATGCTGCTGCCAGCAATAATTTCATTGTCCCCCTGTATTTCAACATACAAGTGCATTTAACAATAAACTTGACACTAATTCTACGTTAATTCCATTTAATTTCACTTTTAGCATTTTACACATCTAGAGATTTATCACTTCATCAAAATGCAGTGAAATGCAACTGCATCATCCTACCACAATTAGAGAGCAGTCCTGAACTACTATCTACCTCATTGGAAATCCACGGCCTATCTTTGTCTTGCACTAATCTTTATTCCCTTATCACTGTGGATGGCTCGATTGTAATCATGTATTGTCTTTCCACTGACTTGTTAGCATGCAACAAAAGCTTTTCACTGTACCTCAGTAAACGTGACAATAAACTAAGCTAACCAATAAACTAAACCAACTAACTTTACTCACCAGGTGATATCTGGTGCAGATACAAGATTGGCATTAGATACATTAGTAACACTTAAGAGGCTTTGCATATGATTGCGGCATTTAAGAGGCTTCTAGATAGGCACACGGAGGTGCAAGTAATAGAGGGATATCGATCATGTGCAGGCAGATGAGATCATTTTTATGGCATCATGTTTAACACAAACTTCTGAAATGTTTTCCTTCTTCAGGAAATGTGTTATTCCCCCATCATAGTTGATGGAGCCGCTGCATACGTTTCCTCTATTTCCTGCATATTTGCTCCCCCTTCCTCCTGTTAATCCTGGCTAAATTGGAGCAGCTAGGACTTCAAAATGGGGTTAAGTTTCAGGGTTTCTGGGAGATTTGGTCAAATTGGAATTACTCTCTGCAGAGCTGGGACAAGCTGCAGAGAGGTGCCAGTGTCTGGAGCTTAGATACAATTTGCAAGCAAAGAATGGGAAGATCTGCAAACCCTGTCAATCTGGTGCAAAATGCATAGAATGTATTGGATGGCTGCAAACCAGACATACACCTTGTAAATAGTTGTAAATAATGTTGCAGAGTTTGACTTTGCCAAGTGTTGATTGGATGAGGTGTTGAGCCTTGTCTGGGTTTTCTGTAAATCAGGGTAAATGTTTCCAAGTTGACTTCCTCTTGAAGTCCATTGTGAATACAATGTATTGAACTGTTGTATCATTTGGGTTAGGGGAATGCCTGTTATGTAAGGGGTTAATCGACATCTGTAATTGGGTTATTGAGAGGTCCTGGGACATATAAAAGTCCATGATCACGAGGCTCAGCGTCGATCTTCTGGAAGAGCGCTCAGGACTGCGTGAACTTCTGGAGTGCCTCTGTCTGAGCGAGGCTTAGAGGGCTTGAACAGGCAGACGCGAGGATCGAACCTGCGGTGGGATAGGTACAGTGTTTGATCTGTGAAGCGCTTTTGGTAAAATAAAATGTAGTTGTTTCAAGTGCTTGGTTCAGTGTTTTTACTGAAACTACACTGGGGGGAAGCTTAGAAACAAGCAATTATCACTCCCATTTCACATACTGAAGAGATTGTTCGCCTGGTCTTCACCATTTACCCTACTGGCCTCTTTATCCTGCACCTCAACCTTTGCCACGTCTGTCAGCGTCAACGGGAGCCCACCATCAATCACATCTTAATCTTTCCTCATCCTGTCTGCAGGAACCACTCTCTCCATGACTCCCTGTCATCCCCTCCTGCCCACACCTCCCATCCCCAGGGACCTTTCCATGCAAATGCAGTGATTGCAACACTTGTCCCATCACCTCCTCATGCATCACCATCCACTGACCTAAACATTTCATTCAGTTAAGGCAGGGTCTCATCTGCACCTCTCAGGGTCCCATCTGCACCTCCTCCAACCTTGCCTATTGCATTTGGTGCTCACGATCCGGCCTTATCTACATCGGTGAACCCAAGTGTAGATCATAGACCAGCGCTCTGCCCACAATAGTCATCTTAAGACCCATCTGCAGGTCACTTTAACTTCCCTTCCCATTCCCACACTTAACTGTCTATCCTCGGACTTCTCCTCTGCCAGGATGAGGCCCAATGTAACACCTCATATTCCACTTGGGTAGCTATAGCTCATTGGTGTGAACATTGAATTCTCCATTATCAAGTAATCCACTCTTCCTGTGGTCCTTTTCCACTACCACATAAGGTCACTCTTCACTTTTTCCATCTTTTCCATCCATCACCCCTCCTCATTATGGAGACTCATTGTCATCCTCCACTAGGTCCCTACTGCCCACCACCTACATACACCTCCTTTTCCCTTGGTTCACCTTTCCCAGCTGCTAGCCCGCCTGGTTGCAGCTGCCCTCCCTTATCTGGTTCCACCTCTCACCTATTTGTCTCTTTCTCATAGAATATGGAACACAGAGCATCGAAAAGTACATCATGGGAACTGTACCCTACAGCCCACAATGCTTGTGTTAAATGTGATGCCAAGTTTAAATGGTCTCATCTGCCTGTACATGATCGATATCCCTCTATTGCTTGCACTTCCATGTTCCTATCTAAAAGCCTCTTAAATGCTGCAATCATATCTATCTCTATCTGCTTCTTATCCTATCTGCTTCTTCCTCTATCCTACCCCAAGCTCACCAACCTGGCTCTAACTGCCTATCAACAACCCCCACCCCCGCTCCCTTCATCAATTTCCACCTATCACCAACCAGCCTCTCCTTTACCCCTCCCTCTCACTTCCATATACTGGCATCTACCCTCTAGATATTCACACATGGTCTCGGCATGAAAGGACGACTTTGCTTCCACAGATGTAAAATGCATCCAGGCCTTCAGTTCAGCCATCAGTCTAATGATAGAGTACAAAGGCCAGATCTGCTGGCACCTGACTTCCATCCTGTCCCTGATCAGAAGGTGAGCATATGTTGGACCAATGTTTGCATGAAATGCAGAGTAAAAGGTGGATAATATATTTCAGGATTGCCAATCGTTTAATTTAAACATGGGACACCATTATATGCTGCGAGATTGTTGGTGGCTTGTGGATTGTGGGTCAGTGAGTGTTTACAGAAAGGTGGAGAGATAAGTCTGTGAGGAGATGTGGAAAGAGATGAACAAATTTTTAAAGCTGAGCCCATGTTGGTGAAGGTGGTTATCCGACCAGTGGGAAAATCCAACTATTGCCTTTGCTCTAATATTGTTTAATAGTTAAGAGATTTAATAGAAGCCAAAGAGTTGTGGAGAGAGAGGGAGTCACATGAGATGAAAATAATTGAATGCAACATTGCATGAATCATGTTTAATTAAGGAGATGGACAGCAGCCCTGCTTGTTTTGTTTAAAGATAAAATAAATCCTTGTTTCTCCCCGGAAGAGACATGACTGTTTGCTTGTTAGACTCATTTTTTTAAATGAGGTTGTGTTTCCCAGGCTGTGAGCTGCTTTTGTGGTCAAATGAGACTTTAATGAGTACTCAAACCCTACAAGCAACGCTCTCCACAAAGTCCTTTGACAATTTGTTTGGTTATGAAAAATTGCATTTTAATCCTTCCAGTTGTGTAAAATGTTTAAGTCTTGTTGGTGAAAAGCTTTGAAGTGGGACTCTACAGGGGATGTAGCAGCCAATTTTGGCACAGCAGGTTCCCACAAACAGCAGTATGATATCGACTGAATGATACAAATCTGGGAGATGTAATTGAGGGATAATACAAAGAGTTCATAATCTTTTAAAAGTAAATAGTATCGGGGGTACAGGAGATTAGCAAGATCCAACGTTGGCAGGTATCATGTTTTCACTTAGTAGCAGACAAAAGGAAATATACTGGCAATATATGGCTGCAATTCTGAGTTCCTTGAAAGAACAGTGATTTGGTCTTTGTGATCTACCCTCACAGTCAATTCACAGATTCAATCAACGATCTCAGAGGAAGCAAATGAAGATTGATTCCAACTCAACGGTGTTTAAAGTAGGTGAAGCTTGTCTGGTTACTGCTGCACCTGCATTTATTTCTTGTACTTGGATTTGGACACCAAGATCCTTCTGCACAACAACAATCCTTAATCTCACAGCACTAAACAAAAAGTGATGGAACATCCAGGAATATGTCCATCAAAGTAAGAAACCTCAGAATGAATAACCACTGGCAATCTGTAGCCTGTTCAGGTTGTTGGCGATTCCAAGAATGGGTGTCTATGGTAGCGTAATGTAAACCTGACCCGTCCTTCCCACCCTTTTGACCCCATAGTACAGGGCAATCAGGGCAAGTGACAGAAGTTCACAGAAGCCTGGAGCTTACATGGGTATGCAATTGTTGCTAGTATTCACCGTTGGAATTGTTGAGTTTCACACTCTGCCCATTATTGACTTAAACAGTGAGTACGTCCACCTCTGCACCGGGCAGTGTCCATTTTCCAACCGCAGATCTTCTCCAATGATTCTATTGCGAAACATTATCAAATTTAAAAAAAAACTGCAGATGTTGGAAATCTAAAAACACAAACAGAAAATGATGGAAATACTCACCAGCAACTGTGGAGAGAGAAACAGAGTCAACTCTTCTGGATGAAGACTGTTGGTCAACTTATATCTGCAATCTCCTTTCTCTCTTTCTCAGTTCTGGTGAATGATTTTCGACTTCAAACATTGACTCCGTTGATCTTTCCGCAGATACTGCCTGACCTTCTGAGGGTTTCCATCACTTTCTGTTTTTTATTAATGCACTTGTGAAATGTTAAATTACAATTGCATCTTGTCAATCACTACCAG
>CM075977.1:37092070-37232070 GCA_038087875.1 Malacoraja senta | reverse complement strand
TTCAATCGATTCCTATATACTTACCAAAGAAGTTTAAAAAAAAACTCGATTCAGATATCTCTAATTTTATATGGGACTATAAATCACATAGAATACAAAAAACTCATCTGAATAAACCTAAAGTATTAGGGGGTTTAGCACTACCTAATTTTATGTATTATTATTGGTCAGTAAATATTAAAAATATGATTCAACTGATGGATAACTCCGCCCAGCAAGTGGACTGGATTGTAATGGAGAAAGAGGATTGCTCCTCTGGAAACATTGGAGTGATCCTCCTCTCTCCAATGAAACTGAATAATATAAATTATAATAAGAACCCAATTATTCATAGTACAATCCAAATTTGGAAACAAATAAAACAAAATTTAAAATTAAGACATTTATCACTTTTATTACCCATAGTTAATAACCCTTCGTTTAATCCCTCTATTATAGATAAAGCTTTTACACAGTGGGATAGACTAGGAATTAAAATGCTCGGTGACTTGTATGAAACTGGAAAATTACTTTCATTTCAACAATTACAAATAAAATATAAACTCGGAAATAATCAATATTTTAAATATTTTCAAATATGCGATTATTTGAAAAAATATACAAAAGATCATTATAATAACCCAGCAGATGTATTGGATGAGGCAATGCAGATAAAAGCTGAATCAGCAAACTTAATATCATATTTGTATAATATTATCTTAAATGTACAAATACCATATACGGAGGGTATCAGAAGAGACTGGGAACAAGAGTTAGCTATTAAAATTTCAAAGGAAAGTTGGAATGAACACTTATTAAACGTGCATAAATGTTCGATTAATGTAAGACACACTTTAATACAATTTAAAATTTTACATAGATTATATTATTCCAAAACTAAAATTCATAAAATTTTCCCAAATGTATCATCTATTTGTGATAAATGTCAATCCTAAGAAGCTACTATAGCGCACTCATTCGTTTTTTGTACAAAAATTCAAAAATTTTGGAATTAAATTTTCGAAATCTTTACAAAATTATTTAAAATAAGACTGATACCCAAAGCAGAATGGATTATCTTCGGAATAACGGAAGATGGTCCAGAACTAAATGTGTTTCAAAAGAAACTAATAGACTAAGGGTTAATAACTAGAAAAAAGCTAATTCTAAAATTTTGGAAGAAGGCTCCAATACCAACTATAAACATGTGGATTTCAAATATGTTCGAAACATTACACCTAGAAGAGATAAGACTCCTCCTAGCAGGTAAACCAGATCACTTCCACCTGACGTGGTCTGCATTTATAGAATTATTACAAATATAGGGTGCAAAGGTACCTTAAAAAAAATTGAGGTCAGGTAAGGGGGGATGATAGTTGAAGAGTTGGTATGTCCCATTTGCGTAATGCTCATAAAAATATTTGTTTCTCTCTTTTTCCTCTTTCTCTTTCTCCTTCTTTTCTAGGGTCTATTTCTTAACTCTTTTTGTTTTGTTTTTAATTTTGTTCTTATAGGGTCTTCGTCCTTTTTTGTTGTCACATTTTCTACACTCTCACTTTTTCCTTCACTTTCTTCTTTCTTTCAATCTTTTCCTTTTATTAGTGTAAAAAACAAATGGAGTACATTAATTGTAAGAAGACATAAGTGACGAGTACTAATGTATGTGGTTGTAATGTAATGTACTTCTAATAAATAAAAAATTAAAAAATTAAAAATAAAAAGATTACACTATTTGTCTTCTATTCTGACTCTAATAGTTGGAGAGATCTCGATGGGTTGCATATGAGAGCAGGTTATAGAGGGTGGGTGGGGGGAGGTGTTGTCAATAAACAATGGACCTAAGTGAGTCCTATGACGGAACCAAGCAGGGCCAGAGAATTACATGCCAATAATGAATGTCTTTGGGGTACGTTTCCTCAAAAAGTCCTATCAGGAGTGAAATTAACCTGGATATAAGCCCTAACAGGACTGGGGTCCCCAAGAAAGGGATTTAAAGGCAGGATATAGTTCAGAATAGATTAAGTATAAGCCCTGTAGTGTCGTTTATGATGAATAAGGTAATTAAGAGGTTTGGTAGACCTACAGAAATCAGCTTTGACAACGGATTGTTTTCATTTAGGGAGTAGCTAAGTTGGCGATAGAGACCCTTAGAGTAAAATACACATTTGGGTATGTAACACCTGCAGTCACAGGCATGGTGGAAAGAATAAATGGAACATTGAAGGTTAATATAAATAAGATTTGTTTAATTACAAAGTTGAATTGGATCGGTGCCCTGCCATTGGCACTGAAGAGATGTTGCATGCAAACTAACCGAGCAGTTGGCACAATGGAGAGGTCCCTACAAGAGACCGAGTTTGGAACAGTTAAAGATAGAATTTAAAAAGTATATGAAACAGTTAATTATGATATACAAGTCAATTTATGAACAGGAAAAGTAAAAGCTGTTGGAGGTGGACCAGGAGGAAGGACCCTTTAAACCTGAAGACAAGGTGTATGTATGAGTTTTCTAAACTACCGACTGGGGGGGAAGAGGGTGTAGGGAAAACCTTGGAGGGATTGGAAATGAGGATGAAAATCTCAACTGAAGGAAGATCCTGAGCGAGGGGTATTCATGCTCTGAGCTAATCAGACGATCAAATTACTTCTCCTTAATTTAATCTTGTTCTCTTCTTGTTAATGTGCATACATTATACTCAGAACATTTTGTTGGTGTTCACTAAAAGATACAAGCAGATTAGATAAAAAACTAATGACAAATGTAAACTTTCCAAGCATATGTACCTTTAATGCTGTTATCTACTTTATTTAATCGCATCAGCTATCCCTTTACGAAGATGAAATATGACAGCATTTGACAAGAAGAAAGAGAGCTCATTGTGTTTGGTATAAAAAGTCATGCTTCATTTTATTTTTTGCTCAAAATGACAGGACATACTGTATTATCACCTTTCATGTGGCAGTCCTCGGCTTTCTTTCTGTTTTCTCTCAAGGGTTTGTAATTTCTCTCCTGTATGTTTTTCAGGCCTGGAGTAATGGGACGGCATCAGTGCCTGTCACTTTCCTGTGCCAGCCTTTAAGGGAGGATAGAGTGATAAAATCTGTAAGGCAAAAACAAATGCATCAAAGCAAGAATCATAACTTGCTTTCACGTCCCAGTTGCTATCTTTTTAACGTGGATAAAAAACAGCAAAGTGTCCCAAGTTACTTATATATGGAGATACAAGAGACTGCAGCTGCTGGAAGCTGGTGCAAGAAACAAACTGCTGGAGGAACTCAGCGGGTCAAGCAGCATCTGTGGAGGAAATGGATAATTGACATTTTGGATCAGGATCCTACGTCAGGACTGAGAAGTTTGAGGGGAGATAGCCGATATAAAGAGGAGTGGCGGAAGGATGAGGCATAAGGCCAACCCGAAATGTCGACTATCTGTTTGCCTCCACAGATGCTGATCGACACGTTGAATCTCTTCAGCAGCTTGTTCACAACATGCATTGTTTGCTCGTAATATTGATCCTTAAAGGAGAACTGAACTAAAATTGGTGAAATTAGCTTACCTTTTCTGTGCCGTCATAGCGTCATAGAGTGATACAGCGTGGAAACAGGCCCTTCGGCCCAACCTGCCCACACTGACCAACATGTCCCAGCTACACTAGTCCCACCTGCCCATGTTTGGCCCATATCCCTCCAAACTTATCCTATCCATGTACCTGTCTAACTGTTTCTTAAATGTTGGGATAGTCCCTGCCTTAACTACCTCCTCTGGCAGCTTGTTCCATACACCCACCACCCTTTGTGTGAAAAAGGTTACCCCTCAGATTCCTATTAAATCTTTTGCCCTTCACTTTAAACATGCCCTCATGTCCTCGATTTGCCTACTACTAGTCTACTCGCTGGTAACTTTCCAACTACAGATGTTAAGCTGCAACAGGACAGGAAAGTGCATGGGTCTGAAACAGGGTTCATTTTGATGATATACAAAATTCATTTGTGGATGGCGAGGGCCATTTGTGCACAAGAAGGCATGACTTTACTGGAGTAACTCAGTGGGCCAGGCAGCATCTGTGGAGAAAAAGGATGGGTGACGCTCCGCGTCGGATCTGAAGAAGGCCTTTTTCTCCAGAGATGCTTCCTGGCTCGCTGAGTTACTCCAGCACTTTGTGCCTATTGTGTACAGTAAATGGTTGGGCACTAAGGAATGTTAATGTACAGAAAGATATTGGAGTTTAGGCAACACCTGTTGATAGGACAGTGAAGAATGTGTATAAAGTCATAGTGTCAGACAGCGTGGAAGCTGGCCCTTCGGCCCAACTTGCCCAGGCTGACCAAGATGCCCCATCTATGCTAGTCCACCTGCCCGTATTTTGCCCATATCCCTCTGAACCTTTCCTATCCATGCATGCCTTCACAGATTGGATGTAGACTGTAAAAGCTGGCTTGTTTTGTCATTATGATGCAATGTTAAAAAAACACTAGTTAAGCCACACTTGGAGCATTATTTGCAGTTCTGGTTGCCACGGGAAATTTACTAAATCTATCCATATCTCTTTGCTGTCATATCTCGCATATACACCTTTTCTGTGCCATTAACATATTCATTGCCATCTTCTACGGGAAGCTTTGGGTTTGAAGATCCAATGGGAAGAAGGGACCTGACCCAAAAAGTCACCTATCCATGTTCTCCAGATATGCTACCTAACCCGCTGAGTTACTCCAGCACTTTGTGTGGAAACCAACATCTACAGTTCCTTGTTTCTAAGTCATTAATATAGATTGGAAACAATTGAAGCCCTAGCATTCATTCTTCCAGCACCACACCGTTGCAGACAGCTAGCCTGAAAATGACTCATTTATCTTGACTCCCTGTCTTATGTTAGTTAGCCAGTCCTCTAACCATGGTAATGTATAACAGCCAATGATGTTCAATTTGTATCATAATATCAATACAGTCAACATAATTAGAAAAGATTAATGCTCCTGGCTAAATAATGGATGGTTTTAACAAGGCTATTTACTGCTGAGACAGTAGCAATCAGGAACATTAATAGTCTATGGTTTTTGCGTGAATGGATTATTTTATATCGGGCTCTATTCCAATCTCCTGATGATCAGCATGGAGATACGAAAAGCTATTGCATGATGTTGAAGGGGAGAATTTAATGTTCCCTCAATTCAGTGACAGGCTGATCACTTCCTAACACTGAGAAGGCTGTTATGTGGCAATATCATCAGCACCAGATACTAGCCGGTAATATTTGCAATCGGACTGTGGCACATATAGTAGGTGAACGGGTTAGTGTTAATGCCTTGCAGCTCTAGAGATTTACTGTATGTTCAATCTTGACCTCTGTTGCTGTATGGAAATTCACCATTCTCATGTCATACAGGAAAATAAGGAGGAGGGATTTAAGACTGATGAAATTAGTCCCCTGGGGACCCGGGTGAATCTAATAGGCTAAAATGTGATCTTTCTGTGTAATAAATATGGATAAAATGTCCTAATATGTGATAAGTTTGCTTCAGACTCATCAGGTTTATGGTCTTCCACAACAATTTTATTTTACATGTTTATGGTTTGTAACCCTTCATGCTTCATGGAGGTCTGCATAAGCCATCTAGGCAATCAAAGGTTGAGATACTGAAGAAGGATTATGTTCTGGAGCCCATCAGCTACTGTAAGCATCAAATAAAATCTTCTAAACTGCAACTGCTGCATTTTTTGGCTTGCAAGGTTGTTGATTCATTTTGACTCAGCTGGCTAAATGGAGTTAACTTACAGATCTACAATGATACAATGATGCCCAGATCTGTTGGCTGAATGTCCTACTCCCTGTACTACTCCTGTTCATATGCTCTTGTTTACGTTACTTTATTTTTGTTCACCCTCCACCCTCGCCAGGTTCTTTCTTTTCACATGGAGCAGGTTGAACTGCCTATTTAAAATGTGAAAGGTTACAAAATGACAGGCTTTTGGACGAGAAGCCACATGGCTCAGTGAGAGGGTTGATGTAGATGTAGAAGCTTGGTGGATGGACTGAGGGTGGAAGAAGGAGTATTTTCCATTACTTAACAGCTTATTCATGGACACAGAAGATTAAAATGTAATGGAGTGTTTGAGATGATGAGGGGGGTTTAGAGGCAGAGTGCATAACCTTTCAATTAAAAGCACTCTCCCGAGTTTAAAAAAAAATCAAACTCGTGATAAGCACAGAGAATGAAAGTAGCGGGTAGGTCGGAGCTCGGGGACGTCACTTAGCGGCTCGTAACGCTAACGGCAGGTAAGCACGGGAAGACTCGTGAAGATTTTTCAACATGTTGAAAAATGTCCACGAGAGCCCCGATTACCGACGAGTGGCCATTACCGTAAATCTCCGAGTTCGAATCAGGGCAAACTCGGGAGAGCTCTTGGAATGAACTCGTACCGTGGGACAGGGCTATTAGAGCATTCATAGAACACCTCATAACATAGGGCAGTGAAATTCTAGAACCCTTCCCATTGTAAGATGTTGAAGCTGGTTCAATTGAAAATTCTGTAGATGTATAGGTCTTTATTTATAGATAAGACAGACAAGCTAGACATCCTGTGGTTGTAGGAGATTGAAGCATTATCCCAAGATGAAAATGTCATTGAATAGAGGGCGAAAGGGCAAAGTTTGAAGGAGATGTGTGGGATATGTTTTATACACAGAGGTTGGTGGGTATCTGGAACATGCTGCCAGGGCTGGTGGTGTAGGCAGATACAACAGTGGTGTTTAAAAGACTTTTAGATAGGCACATCAAAAAGCAGGGGATGTAGGGATATGGATCCCTTTGTGTCTATCTTCAGTATAACCCAGCATCTGCAGTTCCAACTTACACAGGGTGTGTTGAATAGAGCAGGTACATTGCTAGCTTTGGTTCATGTGATAGAATTCTCTTCACCCTGGATCAAAAAATGATGGGTTCAAATCCTAATTTTCATTGAAATTCGTTTAAAAATCTGGGGTGACCCTTGAGGACAACATTGTCAAAGGTCTGGTCTCTCAGGGGAGCTAAAAGCTGTCAAGGCTAGATGGATGGTGAAGC
This sequence comes from Malacoraja senta, assembly GCA_038087875.1. Classification (NCBI taxonomy): domain Eukaryota; kingdom Metazoa; phylum Chordata; class Chondrichthyes; order Rajiformes; family Rajidae; genus Malacoraja; species Malacoraja senta. Next base: position 37,225,026 of record CM075977.1, on the reverse strand, counting down.
AGTCGTCCCCAATGCCCTGACTAATGTTTAATCCTCAGTCAACGTCACTCATAAAACTGATGATTAGTGCAGTTGCCATTTTTTTTTCTTGGTGTCTTGCTATGCACAATTTGGCAAACACATTTCCGGCATCCTAACATTGAATTCATTTCAAAAGGTGCTTCATTGGCTTTGAAATTACAACAAAGAGCAGTCCAGCACAGGAACAGGTCCTTGGCCCATGATGTCTGCGCCGAACATAATGCCAAATTTAACCTAGCTCTTCTGCCTGTGCATGATCCATATCGCTCCAGTTCATGCATATCTATTTGCCTATCTGAAAGCCTCTGAGATGCCATTTTTTGTATTGACCACTGGTAGCACATTCTAGGCCCTCCCCACTCTCTTTGTAAAATATTGGCGCAAACATCTCCTGCTCTAAGGTACACAAAAATGCTGGAGAAACTCAGCGGGTGCAGCAGCATCTATGGAGCGAAGGAAATAGGTAACGTTTCGGGCCGAAACCCTTCTTCAGCTTCTCCTGCTCTACTTTACCCTTAATACCTCTTGCACAAAATAAACTCTTTTTACCCTATATAAGACCATTTAAACATAAAAGATTATTAAGGGATTGGACATGTTGTTGGGGGAGTCCAGAACCAGGGGCCACAGTTTAACAATAAGGGATAAGCCATTTAGAACAGAGATGAGGAAAACCTTTTTCACCCAGGGAGTTGTGAATCTGTGGAATTCTCTGCCTCAGAAGGCAGTGGAGGCCAATTCTCTGGATGCTTTCAAGAGAGAGTTAGATAGGGCTCTTAAAAGGATATGGGGAGAAGGCAGGAACGGGGTACTGATTGTGGATGATCAGCCATGATCACAGTGAATTACGGTGCTGGCTCGAAGTACCGAATGGTCTCTCCTGCACCTATTGTCTACCCATCAGTCACACCATGGTTATTAAATTGTTCCTGCTTGTCTTTCCTTTGAAACATGTCATAACCTATACTTTCCCAACAGTCCTCCACTTGCTGACCTGCTGCTCTGGTTCCCAATCTCACTGACCCCCCCCCCCCTCCCCCCCCATCCTCCCCCCATCTCCATCGCTCAGTTTGTGGTGTTCTGTGAATGTGAACGGTCCTAGAGAATGTCTCTCGAAATGAAGGGAGGTAGGAGGAAATTTGTGTGGAAAGAGAATACAGTTGTGGAGCAACTGGACTGAATGGCCTCTCTGTGCAAATGATATGCAATCCCTGGTTTATCTAACAAAGCGATGGAGCTAAGAAGCCTTAAAACTATATTACCAGTTCAAAACATTCAGCTGCTACATAAAGAAAAAGACGAATGTAATAAGTAATGATGAGCTGCCCTTTCCTATAATAAGTGGCAATGATAAAGGGCTGCATGAATAGGGAATTAAATTACTGAGGCTGTGTTCCTGAGCTGTACATGAGAGGTGAAACCAGCAGATGTCCTCAGTGCATAAGAGTGGTGCAATGTAACTCACCACCTGGCTACAAAGTGATTTCCACCCTTAAGGGCCTGTCCCACTTGGGCGACCTAATCTACGAGTTTAGAAGAGTTTGCCCTGGACTCAAACTCGCAGCACGGTCGACACAAGGTCCTAGGAGGTCCTATGAGGTCGCTGGAACTCTCCTTCATGCTCGAGGGAGGTTCCCGAATACTCGTGGCCTCAGCTAGGTCGCGGACATTTTTTTAGTATATTGAAAAAATTTCCGTAAGTAAAATTTGGTCGGCATGGGTCTTTTTAACTCGCAGTGCAGTGAAGTGGGGTCGCTATTTACTTACAGGCAGTTGAGGGCAGCCATAGCCAATCTCCTTCGTTGACCGGGCATTTTGATTGGCTCATTGGAGTTTCAGGACCAAGGAAGACCGACCGGGTAGGTAAAATGCCCGCTAAACTTTATTATACTTCTTAAATGTGTCTCCACTCCTTCTACCCCCCTTCTCCCCCCCCTTCTCTCCCCCTTCTCTCCCCCTTCTCTCCCCTTCTCTCCCCCTTCTCTCCCCCTTCTCTCCCCCTTCTCTCCCCTTCTCTCCCCCTTCTCTCCCCCTTCTCTCCCCCCTTCTCTCCCTCTTCTCTCCCCTTCTCTCCCCCTTCTCTCCCCCTTCTCTCCCCCTTCTCTCCCCCTTCTCTCCCCCCTCTCCCTCCGCGCTCTCTAAAGGACTTACTGTACACTGTGGCAGCCGTTTACCTTCCTCTTCATCGCGCACACAGCGCTCCTCCGCTTTCCATGGCCCCCACCTTCGCGATGTGTTTGTGTGTGTGTGTGTGTGCTGTCGGTCGATGCAGCTCGCGGTTCGGTCGATCCAGCTCGAGGCTTTCCAGGAGAGTGCCCTCGAGCTTCAAGGTCGAAGACACTCTTCTGGACTCACGGATTAGGTCGCCCAAGTGGGGCAGGCCCTTAAGAGCATCATACAGCAGGGCAACAGACCCTTGGCCCAATTTAACAATGCTGACCATTGAGCACCCATTTACACTCATCCATTTTATTCACTCACATTCCCACCAACCCTCCCTTTTGATTCTACCACTCACCAATGCATGAGCGACAATTACAGCAGTCAATCAACCTACCAACTTGCACTTCTTTTGGATGTGGGAGGAAGCAATGACAATCAGATGGTCACAGGGAGAACGTGCAACCTCCACACAAGACACTACCTGAGTTAAACTCAAATCCAGGTTGCTGGAGCTGTAAGACAACAGCTCTATGAGTTGTATCCCAAATGTTGCCTGACCTGCCAACTAGTTCCAGCAGTTTCTTTTTATGTCAAGTAGAAAACCCACTCCCCATATTTAAACAGTGCTGAGAGAGCTTTGCAGTGCTGGGGGTTCAGGTTCAATCCTGATCTTGGCTGTTGCCTGCCTAGAGCTTGCAAATTCCACCTTTGACCATATGGGCATCCCGGTTACTCCGGTTTCCCACTTCCCATTTACCAACATTTGCTCTGTAACCTTTCCATTCCTTGGTGATTCAAATATATGTCTAGCTATTTCTCTAATATGCAAGAGTTTCTGCCTCCATTCGATCGGGCAATGTGTTCCAGATTCCAACAATCATCACTGTAAAAATTAATTCTCCCTCAGATCTCCTCTTTTATTTCTCCATCATTAACCTGTGTCTTATGGATGTAGTCACCTCTGGAAAGAGGAATGTTTCCCCTGATCTATTCCCTATCTCTACTCCTCATAATAATTGTACATCAATTTGATGCTCCCCTCAGATCTATACCCACTCTAAGGTTAACAATCTACTCAATGCAAACTCTCTCTGTAACTTAAGCGTTCCATTCCAGACAACATCCCGTGAATATCTTGTGCATCTTCACCAGTGCGATCATGTCCTTCCTGTAGCGTGGCAACCAGAACTGCATTCTGTACTCCAGCCATGGCCTAACCATTGTTTTATAAAACATACTATGACCTCCCTGCTCTTACCATCTGTGCCTGGCCAATAGAACATTTAAAACACAGAACAGGACAGCACATGAGCAATGCCTTTGGTCTGCCATGTCTGTGTTGACCATAATGCTAATTTAAACTAATCCCATCAGCCTGCACATTCTCGATATCCCTCCATTCCATGCCTTTTTATGTACCTATCCTAACGTTGCCATTGTGTCTCCTTCCACCGCTACCCCTGGCACAGTGTTCCCAGGCACCTACCACTTTCAGTGTAAAATAAAAACTTGCTTCTTTAAACATTCTTCTTCTCATTTTAAATCGATGTCGTCGAGTGCTTGACATTTCTGCCCTGGGAAAAAAACACTATAACTACTTATCCGATCTTTGAGTCTCATAATTATATATTAGGTCAATTAGGTCACTCCTTCAGGCCTCTGATGCAATAGAGAAATCAATCCAAGTTTGACTGACCTCTCCTTATACCTAATAACCTGGAATCCAAACAACATCCTGATGAGCCTCTTCAGCACCCCCAAAACGTCCATTGAGGGTGGCACAGGGGTGCAACTGGTGGAGCTGGTTCCTCACAGTACCTAAGACCTAGGATCGATCCTAACCCCAGATGCTGTCTGTGTGCAGTTTGCACGTTCTCCCTGTGACCACGTGGGTTTCTTAATGGTGCTCCGGTTTCCTCCACATCGCTAAAACATGCGCCTTTGTTGGTTAATTGGCCTCTATAAATTGCCCGTAGTGTGTAGGGAGTGGATGAGATCGCGGGATAACATAAGACTTGTGTGAAAAGGTGATCGATGGTTGGATTGGACTCGATGGGCTGAAGAGCCTGCTCTAAACTAAACTAAACTAAACTAAATATCCTTCCTGTGATTTGGTGACCAAAATTGCACATATACTCCAAATGTAGCCTAAACAACAATTTTATATAGCAGCAATTTGACTTGCCAACTTTTTATACTCTACCCTAACTGAAGAAGGCAAGCATGCTGTATGCTTCTTTACCCTGCCAACTTGTTTTAACCACTTTCAGGGAGGTATTGACTTGTGCCCCATGTTCCCTCTGTAGAATAATGCTTTGAAGGGTCCTGTGTCTTACTGTATAATTTACTATTTACTAAGTACAAGTATCCAATAAGCCTTCTTCATCATCTTATCTACCTGTGCTGACAGCTTCTAATCTTTGTACACCGATGTCCATCTATTCCTCAGTACTCTCGTTGTCAGACCTCTTTCAGTTCCATTGCCCTTGGAATTGGCCAGAGTGAGCACTTCAGTAGATTTTGACTTTCAGATCATATGATCATAAGATCATGTGATAGGAGTAGATGAGGCCATTTGGCCCATCTAGTTTACTCCGCCATTCAATCATGGCTGATCTATCTCTCCCACCTTCTCCCCATAACCTCTGACACCCGTACTAATCAAGAATTACTTTAGAGAGTAATTCCAAAGTTATTCCAACTTAAAGTATGAATTGTCTTCCCATTTGCATTCCAGGACCTACTTCCGTCTTACAGGACCGGACTTCCATTCCACATCAGTTCTTGTTTGAAACAGGCAACTTTTAAGGCCACCCAGCAGTGGACCTAGGTTATAGCCCTGGCATCCAATCAAATCCTGGTTAGACCACACCTAGTGCTCACTGAGTTGTTCATGGCGCACAGCTTGGAAGGTTTATATTGGTCTTGGAGGGAGTGCAGGAAATTACTTTAGAACGGGAAATTGCACAAGCAAGCGTCTGTATTCCCTGAAATGTATGTGGTTTGATCTTTAAATTCGTTCTAAGAATTGAGAATGTTGAGAGGATAACGATTTTCACTGGATGGGAATAGCGAGGACTCGGGGAAACAATCTAAAAAATTAGAATCAGATCTTTGTGAAATTAGAAAATACGTTTAGCCTCAGGAACTGGTAGAAACTATGAGAATCTCTTCTACAAATGATAATTGTTATGTATATCCATTGTTAATTTTAAATCTGAGATTGATATTTTGTTGACCAAAGTGTTTAGCAATCGAGGGAAATGTATGGGTGAGTGGAGTTCAGTCATGGATCAGGCATGGTCTGATTGAATGGTGGAACAGTCCACAAGTAACTGAAGGGTTTCCACCTGGACCTATATTCACAAAGGCCTCTTTCAAAGCATGACTCCATTGTGAGACCTTTACTGCCCTGACAATGCCTGTCAATTGTAGACTCAAAATTGCATGCTATTGTATCTGAACCTCTCATGCATGGCCCTTAATGGTTGGGTGGGACAGTAGGGTGGAGGGGGGGGTGGGGGGAGTGGGGCTCACTTGATAAAAATAACACTTTGGATTCAGTCCAAATAACCACGGAAATTAAAATGGTTGGATCATCTCTTCTCAAGTCTGGAATGAGGAAGGGAAGTTAAATGGATTCTCGCTGGCTAAGAATAGAGTGGTGGGATGTGAGCACCACTGAAGGGAAGGCTTGAAAATCAGTTCACCGGAGAGTAGAAATCCAGTGATATGGAAAGGCAGTGATTAGGGACAGGCGCATCCTTCAAGGGGTGAACATCCTATTTTGGTCTCTAAAGAAACTTGTGCTCTAATCAGCTATTGCACCAAGAATCTCTCAGCAACAACAAACCTAATAGTTTAAAAAAAAATCACGATATGACCTAGAAAATGCACAGGTACATAATAATTATTTTTTTGCTGTAAATTTTCACTCATTCTCATCGAGCAGAATATTTCACACCAAGGGTGCCGCACAGGTAAAACAAAAAAAAATCCCGCTTTGCCACTAGTTATTAAATAATTTAGCTGCAGACAATAGATTTATATTTTAGCGATCTCAGCACTATGGTTAATAATATGATCTGTAGACTTTCAAACAATGGTCACTCCAAAGGATGCCTGGTTCCCACCGTTCCGAATCTTCCTGAGGAGACAAATGCACCACAGAGGCAGCTTAATTTTAACCAAACTATTTTTATTTTATGTTTTTGTTTTGTGTGTTGATCTGCTTGAGAAAAGAAATGGTGGATTCTGAAAAAGCGCTATAACAAACAAGATTGCCAATTGGCTGTGTTCTTCAACTGGCAATGGCATTTGCCACCATATTAAAAGTCTCCTTGAGTCATTTTGACCGAGAGTGATAATAGAAAATAGCAGGTCAGGCAGCATCTGTGGAATGTTTCAGGTCTGCCTTTATATCCATGGGCTGACGATTCATACCTCAACAATGAACACTATGTGGAATTGCACTCTTATTTCCTTTCCTTTGTGTTTTGCACAACCCATTTGGACAAAGGACAAAGGACATTTATTGTCACATATACCATTTTTGGTGTAGTGAAATTTGAGTTGCCATTGGCTTTATACAAGTTGCTTTATACTTTTTGCAGAACTTTATGTGTAATTTATGTATAATTTATGTTTTTGAGTGGCTGAGTCCGTGTGATTATGATGCTGCTGCAAGCAAGATTTCTATTGCACCTGTACCTCACAGTAGTTGCGCATATAACAATAAACTCAACTTGACTTGACGTCAAGTCTGGTGATAACAGGTGAACCTCAGTAATAAGAAAGGATGGCTGATGTGAAGTCTGGTGGGAGAATGGTGGGTGTTTAGAGAGGAGGGGGCATGAGAACCAGTGCAGGAGTGGGGAGTAACTGAAGAAGGATCTCGACCCGAAACGTTACCCATTCCTTCTATCCAGAGATGCTGCCTGTCCTGCTGAGTTACTCCAGCACTTTGTGTCTATCTGAGGTAATGAGAATTGGCAACAGGTAATCACAGTGTTATAATATAATCAATTAGTTGTCATAATAAACAATGAGATCAAATATTCCACTCACCCTGATCTTTCCACAAGCCCTGGCAATATTTTCCAATTATTTATCCAGTCCCCCTATGAGAACTCCTGCTGAATCTGCTTCCACCAACTCTCATGCAAGCTATTCAGGATCACACTAAAATGCTGCATTAAACATCCCTTCCGATCTCCCCTCTGATTATTTTGCCGATGACCTTCAATTTAGTGATTAATTGAAAAAAAGAGAAAATTAATTATTATTCTGTTCCTTTAGGGGTTGTATTAACTATTATTAATGATATTCAACTATTTGGACACCGATGTTAAAAGAGTTTTGCTGCAGATCATTAAAAAAGTTTAATGGAACAGCTTTGTTTATAAAAAAAGAAGAGGCTTATAATTAACTATCAGAGAGATAGTTTATTAGTTAAGTAATGAGCCTTGTCTCTGCTAGGAAAGCACTGACATGATTGAGTGTTGTTGATAATGTGCTGTCAGACCCGAAGCGAAAGCCTGATATCTCCACCAGACATAATATTTTTTGATTAATTAAACTTGCTGCTCTGTTCGTGAAACTATTGTAGTTTCAGAGAGGTTTACTGCCATTCAGATTTGTCATTTTCTGTGCGTTGTCAGATGTGTAATCAAAACTCACAGCGAGTTCTCCCTCCAGTGGCAAGGTAGGGTATCTGAGCCAGTCAAGCCAAGAAGACTCTCGCTTTGACCTTTTGTCAGTTGTTAAGTTAACTGGCATCATGTTTGGTTATAACAAAATGGGAAAGGATGGAGAGCTGAGAGATCAGGGTGGTGTTTAACGGAATCTGGGTGTGTTGTACAAGGCAAGTGAACATGAACACACGATAAAATATTAATAAGGCAAACAACATGAGGGCTTTTAATGAATGGTGGTTGGAAGACAATAGCAAGGAACTTAGTTCTTAAGAATAGAAGAGCATATGAAAAAGACCAAGACCAAGAGGAACCTCTAGCATCTCTACCTTTCAATGAGATCTTGGCTGATTTGATCTCAGCCACTAACCTGGTTGTTCCCTTTGATCACTGATGTCCCGATAGTCAATACATCTGCCTATCTTGGAGCTGAAATATAATGAATAGCACAGCCTACTCAATTCTCTGGAACAGATGATTTCAAAGATTCACTACCTCTGAAAATAAATTCCTTCTCATGTTTGTCCTCAGTGGTAACCCCTATATTCTGAGTCAATGTCCCTTAGTTCTAGATTCCCCTACAAAGGGTAGCATCCTCTCAGTCATTGTACTGGGCATGGTTTAAACCAGTCTCTGAAACTACAAATTTGACCTCTGGACCAAGAGGAGTATACTTTGCTAAGAGATTCACCTCAATGGTTCCCTTCATGAAGGGGATGTTCTAAAGCAGGGGTTCCCAACCTTTTTCACCCCGTTTACCCCTGGCAACTTTAATAGCACATAACAATGTGGTATCATTTATTTATGAACAACTAATGATGAACAGATGCGGTATACCAGAACCAAACATAGTCAGTCAATGAGAAAAAAATATGTACAAATCCAGAATCAACAAATTTACCCCCTAGGGTGTAAATTTACCCCAGGTTGGGAACCCTTGTCCTAAAGTGAGAATGTGTGACATCGGTCACCCACTGGAATTTTTCGGAAGAATGTTTTAGAGAGCTGTGGAGGCTCTGTTATTCAATTTATTCAAGCAAAGATAGGCATTGACTACCGGGGCATCAATATACAAGGAGAAGAGCCAGGTATGTGGCCAAACACAAATCACGTTCTTATGGAAAAGTAGAGATGCTAGAGGTTCACCATGCAAACACATTCGCCAGAGGCTGGTGAATCTGTGTAATTCATTACCACAGATCTTGGTGGTGGCAGTCTTTGTGTATTTTTATAGCAGAGATTGATAGGTTATTGATTAGTAAGGGTGTCACATGTTACTGGAGAAGGCAGGAGAATGGGGAGAATAAGATTGAGAAGGAAAAATAGACAAGCCATGATTGAATGGCAGAGCAGACTTGATGGGCTGAATGGCCTAATTCTGCTCTTTTGTCTTATGAGCAATTTTTCTTTGGTTATATTGTTTTTTTTGTTTTTTTTTAATATTTTAATTTTATTAGAAGTAAGTACAATTGTATACAATCATATTTTCATAATACATTTTATGTACAGCTTCTTATTTTTTTAATTTTTATAATAAAGAAGAAAAATAAGTTAGATAATGAAATATAGAAAAATGTGAGATATATAGTGTGTGGAAAAGAAAAATAGAGAGTGAAAGAAGAAAGTTAAAGAATAGAAAATAGGAAAAAGAGAAGAAAAGAAGAAAAGGGAAGAAAAAGAAAAAATAAGTAAGGAGATCTTATTTATAATCTTGACCTGGTTCTTATATTGTTGAGAACCAAGATTTGTATGGTATTGATTTTCAACATTCAAGTATGCAAGAAGTCAGAGGGATTCATTGGTTGCCAGAGAGAGAGGATTTTTTTTAGGCGGGCATATCCAGATCAAGGAGTCAGCTCCACAGGACCGAGATGAGAAGAAGTATGTTTGTGTCAAAGAATGCTGGACATTCAGTATCTGATAGGCCTTTGGCCCAAGAGAAACAGAATCTGTGGGGATAGGGTGAGAACTTGGTCCCAAGGCACAGAATCAGCCATATTACTGAATGAGGAACCATGTATAAAACTATCTGGCAAAAAAACTGGCATAGATCAGTTGGGCTGAATGGATTGATTCAGCATTGTATGTTCAAGGCAACTCCACATCGGAAATATGAATACACTTACTTTGTTTCTGAAAATGACTTATCCAACACCCATTGTTGTCTAAACACCATCTTCATAAGATCTTCATAAGACTATGTGATAGGAGCAGAATTAGGCTATTTGGCCCATCAAGTCTACTTCCCCATTCAATCATGGCTGATCTATCTTTCCCTCCTAACCCCATTCTCCTGCCTTCTCCCCATAACCTCTGACACCCATATTAATCAAGAATCTAACTATCTCTTATATCCAGTGACTTTGCCTCCACAGCTTTCTGTGGCAAACAATTTCACAGATTCACCACCCTCTGTCTAAAGAAATTCCTTCCTAAAATAATGTCCTTTAATTCTGAGGCTATGACCTCTAGTCCTAGACTCTCCCACTAGTGGAAACATCCTTTCCGCATCTACTGTATCCAAGCCTTTTCATACGCTCAGCTGGCCGATCAGAATGATGGACAGATATATGCAGTTTTAATCTTCATTTTAAACAATTTGTTTGCCTTCTTTTAGCTGATATGTGCATTCATTAATGCAGAGCATCTGTTAGCCCACTATACCGAGGCTTGCATTTTCCACCCCTGTCTGAAATTTGGTTCTATTTTTCTGGCCATTTAATGTAAGGAATCAAAGAAAAAGATCTACCCTGTCAATTGTTATCTGAAACACATGTGATTTTAACTTTCCAATATTCTCCGCTTTGAATTACAAAATAGATTATAACCATGCAGCTCCATCAGTCATGGCCAGAGCTCATTTCATGTTCACTGCCCATGGCGAATTACACTTCAAAATCAGTAATTCCTTTTCTTTGGGAGTCTGAAGCCAGGAGATATGCTTTAGAAATATGTGTTTCTTTTTTCAAGGTGTTAATTACCTAAAAAATAACTGGCCTTAAACTCACCTACAGTGATTCAAGTCAAAGCAGCACACAACCACTGATGCTTATCACTTCCATGTTTATACTAGGCGATGGATGGCTTCCAAACCATTTGCCTCAACTTTGCTCGGTGGTGGACACAAAATGCTGGAGTAACTCAATGGCTTAAGCAGCATCTGGAGAAAAGGAATAGGTGAAGTCTCGGGTTGGAACCCTTCTCTCTCTCTCTCCCCCCTCCCCCACCCTAGTCGTCCTACTAGTTCCACTGTTTGCATCCTTGTATCCCTCTCATTAACACATCTTCCCCAGGCCATTATGGACCACCCTTCCTGAGGTCATCTGTTGCCGGCCCTAATCTGTTCTGGCTTTTCCTTGCCTCCAGTGTAGAGCAGGAGGAATCACAGAGGGAGGGGGGGGGGGGGGAGGGAGGGCAGCGAGAGAGGATGTTGCAGAACTCTCATCGGAGAGAGGAGGAGAATAAGAAGAGCTGGAACCACCTCTGTGATTCTAACTCTTCTCGTTTCCACATACTTTACCCTTCCTTATCTGTGTCTCGCTCTCCCCTGACTCAGTCTGAAGAAGGGTCTCAACCCCAAACAATCACCCATTCCTTCTATCCAGAGATGCTCCCTGTCCCGCTGAGTTACTCCAGCATTTTGTGTCTATCTTTGGTGTAAACCAGAACCTGCACATTTTGTTTGCTCCACTGTGAAATCTCCTGAAGGTATGCCTACTTTGAAGAAGTTCTTCTCTGCTCTCCAACGAGAATTCTGCAACACCATTTGGGTGGATTTGTTTTAGAGTCATAGAGTCAAAGAGTGATACAGTGTGGAAACAGGCCCTTTGGCCCAACGTGTCCACACCAGCCAACATGTCCCAGCTACAATAGTCCCACCTGCCTGCATTTGGTCCATATCCCTCTAAACTTGTCCTATCCATGTTCCTGTCTAACTGTTTCTTAAATGTTGGGACAGTCCCAGCCTCAACTATCTCCTCTGGCAGCTTGTTCCATACACCCACCACCCTTTGTGTGAAAATGTTACCCCTCAGATTCCTATTAAATTCCTATTCACCTTGAACCTATGCATCTGGTCCTAGATTCTCCAATTCTGGGCAAAAAATTCTACCCGATTTATTCCTCTCATTTTCCAGCAATTACCTTGATAAAACACTGGCAGCAATAACCTATTAACAATTAAAAGCTGGAATATTTGCTCATTTGTCACTGGAAAAATAAGTCTAAAGATTCCATAGTGCAAACATTTCTGGTCAATGCAATCCCATTCCCTTAGGATGTTGATGGTGGCCAGGCTCGGCCATAGCAATACCAGGGGAAATGGTGAGGCTATTCTTCGTTGCCAGCTTCTTACAGTGCATTCAGAAAGTATTCAGGCCCCTTCACTTTTTCCACATTTTGTTACGTTTCAGCCATATTTTCTCTGGAGTTGCTAATTAACCCATACTTGGTGCAATCATTAGCGTAAGGCTCACTTTTGACCTTAGGTTAGAGCGGGATGTCTTTGATAAAGTAGTTGATTTTAGGTTTGGTTGAGATGCTGACTGACCTGCTGAGTTCCTCCAGCAATTTGTTTTTGTGTCCAGATTGCAGCATCTGCAGTCTCTTGTATCGTCTTCGGTTTGACCTCGTGGCTTCCTTCAATTTGCAAGGTACAATATTTCAGTGATTACATGTGCTAAAAAAACAGTTTGCATTTACATGGAATGTGGTAAAACACTTTAAGGTATTTCATAGAAGTGGAATCAGTCAAACATTAATATTGAATATTAATAAGGTGATACTAGGGCATAAAATGCATAGAGTAGTAGAGCTTTACATGTATCTTAATGGTTCAGAGAGAAATGTAGAAGGATAGAGAGGAAATTCCAGTTTCAGGCCCTAGTGCATCCAGAAATGCAGAAATGATGGAAAATTGGAATGAAATAAAAGCTGGAATTGGAGGGGTGCAGATTTCTTGCAAGTGTTTTAGGGCTGGAAAAGATTACTGAATGGTTGGAGATATTTTTAAAAGGAAGTAGAGACATTTGAAAGATCAGGGAAGTGAGAGAGATGGGGAACTGGCACGGAAGAGGAGATGATGCTTGGGACACATCCGCCATTGTCTTATAGAATGGCAGGGTAGCCTTGAGGAGCTAAGTGGCCTACTCCTGCTTATGTACTGGGAAAGTGAGGGGTTTGTAGCAACAACAAGAATTCAGAATTCCTGGGCATAGCTCAATATATCAGAGGTGATGGGTGGATGAGACCTGGATGAGGTTTTGTCTCTACGGTCTGATGACCTTGTTAGCAATGGCATAAAAGGGAGCACAATACACTGTCTTTAGCAGTGGCAGGAAGCCAAGGCACGTTCCTACCCTGGAAATCCTATGCACAGCCACAAGAAATTGAAGCTGGGTGCAGTGCATCATGAGAGTGGCTATCACCAAATGAGTTGTTGAAATTTTAATTCTCTGAATGCATCACGTGTCTTGGCAAGAAAACAGATTCTGAAACAATCATCCTTCTTTGTGTCAATTCTTCTAAAAGACAGCAATCAAAGCTCCCAGTTTTGTTTGCAGATCAAGTTACAATCCACGGCAGTTGAAGGAGGATGAGATGTAGCAATCCATTACAGTCAATAGATGCAGAAATCGGAGATGATTGACAGCTATCTCAAATGGCAAAACTCAATTTAATGTTTGTGATAAGAATCTATCATATTCCCAGTCGCTGTTGACAATGTTCATACTACCATTCAGTTTTGACTGCAAAGCAGCTGATCTCACACAAGTCTAAACTGTATTATGTAAAATACATTTTGATCACCACAGAGGACTATTTAGATTGATAAGTACACTGTCTTCATTACAGTCCTTCATTGTCTATTGTAATGACAGACAGGCACAAGCTCATACCAATTGAAATGTGACCCACCACTCTGACCTAAAGACATTTAGCTGTAATTAAGCCATTATTGAAAGGCAAAATGTGCTGTGCACAAGTGACACAAATGAAAAATGGTGCTGATGGAGGAAATTTGCCTTCAATACTATGGTAAAAATATCTTACACCGGAATTCGCTGTAATTAGGTTGCAGACCTTTCTTGTTGATGTGATGTGGGTTTTTTTTTTTCACGTCACTTTGAACCTTGCAAAATCTGAAGAAACCCACTTCTGCTACATGTTGCCTATTTCACTCTGGCCTTCTTGTTCACAAAGTGTCAACAAGTACCCAGAGCTGTGCCAAAGGAATGCCGCTTGCAGTAAATTATATTGTGCTAAAAATATCTTTGCTTTATCTAAAAGTCCACATGTTATGGAGCAATAATGAAGTTAATTAAAATTGCTTCAGAACTTTTGTAAATGCTGATGGCAAAGATTTTAATGGATTATTTTAAAGTTGGGAATTTCATTATTATAGTGCCAGATTGGCGAAAGCAAGTGTGTTTATGAATATTTTGACGTGTTTTGGAGTTAAAGAACATCATCTCCTACAAATGTTTAATATATTTATTCTCCTGGGGCGCAATAGGGTTGTTCTTCATAGAGTTCAGTTCAAGAGGCCCTGGGCTGAGTTAACCCATTTCAGCTAGCACAGCCATAATTACACTAACCCTGAAGATAGACACAAAATGCTGGAGTAACTCAGCGGGACAGGCAGCATCTCTGGAGAAAAGGAATGGGTGATGTTTCAGATCGAGACCCTTCTTCAGACTGAGAGTCATGGGAGAAGGAAACAAGTTTTGGAAGGGTACGAAGAGCAGATCAAAGCAGACGATGATCTAGGAAATGTACAATGGTTCATTGTTGGATGAAGGGAAGGTGACAACAAGGCATGCAAACAGTAACAGTAGGGACTGGATGAGAAAATTGGATAACATAGAACTAGTGTGAACAGGTGATCGATTGTCAGTCAAAGGGCCTATTTCCATGCTGTATCTCTAAACTCTAATCTAAGCTAAACATCTGGCAGCATTCCAGGTGTCTTATTCTCAAGTTACTGGGCTATCATCTGGGGCCTGCACATTTGACCCATAGACATGAGTTCAAATCTTATCAGAGCAGCTATGGAATTGCAGTTGAAGTAATAAAAACAAGAAACAAATAAAAAGCTTGCAAGGAGCTAAAATGGTAGCCTTGCCAGTGACACCCATATCTTGTGAACTAATAAATTTAAGAGACAAACCAACCAAATGGAAGTAAACCAGAAGGTAGTTCATCCAAAATTGAATTGAAAAAAGTTACTGTGTGAGCACAAGCAATTGTAAATCTTCACACCACTTAATGCTGAATAGGTGAAGAGTATCAGGACACAGGTACATTTTGTAAAAGTGTAAAAGTGTGCAGCCCTGAGGAATGATTTACTGTATGTATGAGATGGTGATGGCAGCTTTTGAAGTTCAAGAGTTGTAGCATTAACATGACAAAATGTCGTGGCACTTCACCGGAGAATTTTCAATATGACGTTTCTCATGGGACGGATGTTCTGAAGACATTGGTTATGGCCAGCATCATGAGGGGGAAGAGACAGGTTGAAAGTAGAGAGGTTTAAGGAAGAAATTCCAGGGTTTCGGGTCGAGTCCTCTTGAATCTATTGCCGCTGATCAAGGGTGATAGCATGGTTTCCCAGTAAAGGCTCTAATAATATCCGAGTGCAGATGTGCATCTTTGTCCTGTTGTCCAGTTACAAAGTGCAACATAATTTCAGCATTCATGACAAACCCATGGTGAATACCAACTGACAACCACATTCTTATAGTTTAAGAAGGAACTGCAGATGCTGGAAAAATCGAAGGTAAATAAAAATGCTGGAGAAACTCAGCGGGTGAGGCAGCATCTATGGAGCGAAGGAATAGGTGACGTTTCAGGTCGTGACCCTTCTTCAGACTCTTATAGTGATCAGTAACTCTGAGGGTCTCGACCCAAAACGTCACCCATTCCATCTCTACAGAGATGATGCCTGTCCCGCTGAGTTACTCCAGCATTTTGTGTCTATCTTTCTTATAGCGATCACATGCCTCACTTTACCCTGAACACACTTTTTTCTCACTGCTGCCTTGCCGGGGTTGAAATTGAACATTATACACCTTCACACATGACTTCCTTTGACGCCTGGTCTCAAGAAAAGGATTTTAATTCTCTAAGATTTTCTTTCCTTTCCCATTCTTCATGCCAATCACTCCTCGATTTATATTGTCCCCCAGTTAACCTTCCATTTTTCCATACTGGACATAGAGAAATTTACATGATCATACAAAGATACTGACAAATATCAATTTCCTCTCGTGAAAATACAACATGGCTTCTCAATATACATCATTTTTTCTAATTAGAAATTAAATAGCTAAGTATCAACATATGCATATGTACAAACAAATGCCTGGAATAACTGTTTCTTCTTAGATATCCATATTCTGGTTTTAAGTTTACTTCCATAAACACATACTTTTGTTCTGAAAAATTCATCAGAAAGCAGAAAAGAAAATGGATTACAGATAATACCCACCGTATGTCTGAATAACAAAAAAAACACAGACAATGGTGTATTTGCCTCTCATTAGTATAGGAAATAAAATATTACAGAAAACCCATCTGTTAATCATTGCTTAGGAAGTAATTCAAACCCTTAATATTACAAAACACATTAAAGATTATGCCCAGGGTAACTGCCAGTTACTATTTTGCAAAACTGCACAGACTATTGAAAAAAGATTAAAGCAAAGAATTAGAATATTTGAACAGAAATCTCCCACACTCCAGCAACACTTCAATTTTAGTGCAGCCCATAAAACCAACACTTAATGCTTAACAAAGCAATAATATCTCAACTTTAGCAACTATTAACAGTAGAAAAAAAGAACAGTTGTTTAATGATACTGTAATAACATTGCCATAAATAATTATTATGTGCTTAATAAAAAGGTTGTTATAGTGTAATAACTAAGAAGGAACAGCTGAGTATAGACACACCAGGCTGGTCGCAATTTGCTCCATTGCATCGCATTCCCTATTGACCCATTGTGCCAAAGCATCCGTTTTTCTGAAAACCCAGGTTTAATTTCACATAATAATCCTTTTCGCACCATTCTCATCACTGGATGCGTTTGCCTATCATTATAGCTCAGTACTCATTGTGAAACACTCTTCTCTCTACCAACAGATTACACTGATCAAGTATGGTTACGCTGCCTCAGAGAACCACAAAGGAGCACAAACACTTTTGTCCTCTTGGCTTAGGCTGTTTTGAAAGCCCATCTCATTCACTAATACCATTTTGAGAATGAGTACTGCTTTCCTTAAAAAGGAACCTCCTGTTTTACATACAGTATGTTTGATTTTTGCATATTTGAAATAACGCATTCATACCAAAAACAAATTTACGCGCTCAAATTTACACCAAATTTAGCTTAGTTTAGAGATACAACGCGGAAACAGGGCCTTCGGCCCACCGAGTCCGTGCCGATCAGCGATCCCCGTACACAACACTAGGGACAATTTACAATCTTTTTTACTGAAGCCAATTAACCTACAAACCTGTACATCTTTTGAGCACCCGGGGAAAACCCATGCGGTAATGGGGAGAACATACAAACTCTGTACGGACAGCACCTGTAGTCCGCATCGAACCCGGGTCTGGCGCTGTAAGGCAGCAACTCTACCGCTGCATCACCGTGCCGTCCCATGTTTACATTTTTAATTCAGGAACGTAACCTCTGCATGAAACGTGAGGTGCCTGTACTTGTAATAGTGACTCCAACCCCACCATGTCCTCTGAGATAACCCAGCATACCACATGTATCAAGGTCAAATAGGGCTTGTGAATAAGTAGGAACCTAACATATAAAACCTGACTGAATAAAATATACTCAACTGGCAAAATTCTCTTTTGCATCAGTAGTGTTGCAATCACGGGTAAGAAAAGTGAGCTGCATCTAAATTTCACCTGGACACTGCTGGGAGGGAACTATTGGCTCCTACATCTCATATTATGCTGCATCCCTTAATAACTCGGATGGGCCTCACACCCACTTCTTTACACTTCCCTTTCTAACATCAGCCATCGATGTGCAAATAAAGGAGGAGTATTTGTTCGCCTGTGAATAGAACATGGGTGGAAAGTAGATCTCCGCCACTGTTCTTCCTTTATTCCCCTAATAATCCCCTTTAAATATGTAATTAAAATGTCATACTTTCTTTGTTTTAGTGTGCAGAGAAGCTGATAAGTGTCAGCTGTGTCTCGGTGGGTTGTGCTTCTGAGTCAGAAGGTTGTGGGTTCAAATCCCACTCCGGAAAGATGTGCATAGAAATTAGCGTGGTACTGGTTAAATACTGCTCGCAGAGGTTTTGTCGAATGGGACTACTAGTTGCCGACAAGGAGGAAAAATATGTTGGTATCTTATGATGCCGTAACTCTGCTGAACCCTGCGTGGGTTTTGGATGTCGATGTCACCGTCCCAAATCTGCACATACCATTGTGAAACCAATCTCCAATTAGCCTGCAGATTTCGCATGTGGTCGAGCAGTGACTCAGATTATTTTGGTGGGTCCCATAAGCATATCTGCATACCACTCTGACAGCATTGTTTCCATTGGGAATAAATGAAACAAAATCAAAGCACTTAATGGCAGTTCCCTTTTCAATCTCTTTCCCTTTTCAAACATTCAGCTGATTGGGGCTGTATTATAAACGTCTTAGCATGAAAACTGAGGGGCTAGGTGCATCATAGGGTTATAGAAAAAATCAGCCTGGCAACAGGCCCTTCAGCTCATCGAATCTGCATCGAAACTCCACAGTGACAGCACTTGAGGTCTGGGTTGAACCTTTGGTATTAAGGCAATGAGGCAGTGGCTCTATTAACTGTACCATGGAGTGGCACTGTTTTGAGTGTTTCTTCCTAACCTGTGTGAGTTCAGCAAACTATGGAATTGCCCAGAAATTTCCAACAAAGCCAAGTCCAATCTAAACCATTGGTGAATTGCCATGACCTATAATTATCCAGCAGTTAAGTGTTGTGATGTAAAATTCACAGATCACCTTTCCCTCCCTGCCCCTTAACATCATGTTCCAGCTGGAAATGTAACTGTGGCTCAAGAAATTTTGCAGAATTGCAATTCCAGAAAGAAAAAGAAATCTTCCTGAGGTAAAATCATTGAAAATAATCTCCACTTCCTAATGTAACAAAACTGGCTTCACCAGAATATCATCTTAAACAATTATCGGATATGTCAATGTAAAATATTAATAAAGCAGTTACATCGTGTTTTACATTTGCAGATCTTTGCAATGTTCTAATTGGTTGTTATAATGGGATAAATCTATTTTTATTAAGCACATATTAATTATATATCACATGATAATTACTGTGGTCTTATCTTATCAAAAACAATTAGAGAATTATAGCTTTATTAACTGCCAGCCAACACTTAAGATGAAATATTATCTGCTCTCTGAAGCAGTTTGCATTTACTAATCTCCCGAGCTGTGACTCCAGCCTTTGTAATTTGTGGACTTCAGAGCCCATTTAATTCAATACTCTGCCATCCGAGCAGTCACTCCATATTGGGTCTGACCTTCTGGGGTCACCTCTGGTGGTCACTGTCCTTCCCCATTCACCTGCTCCAGACATGGAAGGCTGAATTGCTGGCAATCTGCATCTTAGTGTCAGATGGTGAGTAATCTAAGTTCATAAGCTCTTACGTTTATAAATCATAGGAGCAGAATTACGGCGCATCGAGTCTACTCCACCATTCAATCTTGGCTGATCTATCTATCCCTCTCACGCCCATTCTCCTGCGTTCTCCCCATAAGCTTTGACACCCTTTACTAATCAAGAACCCGTCAATCTTCGCTTTAAAAATACTCAATGGCTTATCCTCCACCGCCGTCTGTGGGAATGAATTCCACAGATTCGCCACTTCTGGCGGGGTTGGAGATTGCAACCTTCACGTGGTCGAATAATGCAATCAACCCAACGTACACAAGCAAATAGATCAAATAGAACAAGTTGACCTACAACTTTAGGCTGTGCACACCATTCATAAGAAGCCACTTCTGGCCAAAAAAGCCATCCTCATCTCCATTCTAAAGGTACGTCCTTTTATTCAAAGGCTGTGCCCTCTGGTCCTAGACTCTTCCACTAGTGGAAACATAGAGGGAAAATATTTAAAATTAATCTTACTCTAAAATATTTTTTAAATTATTTACATTAATAATAATTGTTGAATAATCTCAGAAAGTTAAATTGATAACAGCTTTCATATCAGAAAAAATCACTCTTCATCTTCCCTTCTGTTAAGAGACGTTGGGAAGGTGGGGTAACTCGGTTACATCGGTGGAGTAATCCCAGTTAAAACACAAAACCAGAACACAGAACATAGAACACTACAGCACAGGACAGGCCCTTTGGCTCACAATGTCTGTGCTGAACATAATGTCAAGTTAAACTAATCTCCTCTGCCTGTACACGATAAATATCCTCCATACCCTGCATATTCAAGTGCCTATGTAAAAGCATTTTAAACATCACAATGGTATCAGCTTCCACCACCACCCCTGGGAGTGCATTCCATTCACCTACCATTCTCTGTGCAAAAAAGAACTTGCCCAAATCATTAAAAATATTCACCAAATAAAATCTTACTTATCCCATTGAAATCAATAAGGTCAGCAATCCATGCCAAGCCTCTGTGGAACAGAATTGCAGAAACAATATCCCAATGAAATGCTATGGAATCCCACCGAGACTGGGTTTGTATCTTGGACAGCACATTAAAAGTCCTTTTATAGGACACAGTGAGAAGAGCTAACTGCTGCTCAATAAGCCATGGACGTACAGTGGTGTCAAATAACTCAAAGTGTCATAGAGTCATACGACATGGAAAAAACCATCCAGCCCAATGAGTCCACACTGACCATCATCCACCCATTTAAACTAATCCGATTTTATTCTTCCTACATTCTTCTCAGCTCCTCCAGATTCTACAGCTCACCTATACATAGAAAATAGGTGCAGGGGAGGCCATTTAGCCCTTTGTGCCTGCACCGCCAAGATGGGCAATTTAAGTGGTCGGTTAACCTTCCGACCCACACATCTTTGGGATATGGGTGGAAATAAGAGCAACTGGAGGAAAGCCGCATGATCACAGGGAGAACTTGCAAACACCACATAATGGCAGGAGGTCAGAATCAAACACATATCTCTGAAGTTGTGTTGCAGCAGCTTTTTTAGCTGTGCCACCAAATAGTCTGGAACTTAATTCCATTTCAATTCAAGTTAGCCAGAAGTCAAGAGTCAAGAATGTCTTATCATCTTCAATGGAGCAGTCGGCAACATAGCAAATCTATAGACAACAGACAATAGTAAATAGGTGCAGGAGTAGGCCTATCAGCCCTTCAAGCCAGCACCGCCATTCAATGTGATCATGGCTGATCATCCCCAATTAGTACCCCGTTCCTGCCTTCTCCCCATATCCCCTGACTCCACTATT
This sequence comes from Malacoraja senta, assembly GCA_038087875.1. NCBI lineage: Eukaryota > Metazoa > Chordata > Chondrichthyes > Rajiformes > Rajidae > Malacoraja > Malacoraja senta. The sequence goes on along the minus strand of CM075977.1, from coordinate 37,203,679 downwards.
TTTAAGTCCTATCTAGCTCTCTCTTGAAAGTATCCAGAGAACCGGCCTCCACCACCCTCTGAGGCAGAGAATCTAGGTAACAAAATACTGAAAAAAGTTAAACTGCAACAGTCTCCAATAGAAACATTATCCACAGCCATTTTGATCTGCTGTTAGTATATTGAACACCTGGATTTATTTTTAAATGTTGTTTAAGGAGGTTCTCCCATTGAGATTACTTTGCAAAGTACACAATTTAAAAACACCGTTTCTGCTCCTTGCACCACTGATTCTTCCATGTTCACATCCCTGATGCCGAGAGGGATGGGCAGATAGATGCCAGATAGAGATTCCAGTTCTAGGGCACATGGGATCTGGCTAAGGCTCAACCATTTAGGGCTGAGATGAGCAATGTCTTCGGTGAGAGAGCAGTGAATCTTTGAGGTTCTCTATCGGAAAGTATTATAGATGCTGAGTTTAGACGTTAGACTTTATTTTAGACTTTAGAGATACAACGTGGAAACAGGCCCTTCAGCCCACTGAGTCCATGCCGACCAACGATCATCATAGACAAAGACAATTATTTTACTAAAACCAATTAACGTACATGCGTCTTTGGAGTGAGGGAGAAAACCGGGAGCACACGGGGAAAACCCACGCAATCACAGGGAGAACATACATACTCCTACAGAGAGCACCCATAGTCAGGATCGAACCGGGGTCTCTGGTGCTATAAGGCAGCAAATGTACCACTGTGCCACTGTGCCGCCCTATTGTGGCAAGTTATTGAGTTTATTCAAGACTACAATCTCAAAATCGTTAGACATTAAAGAGGTCAGGGAGAAGAGGATTGTATGGAAAGTGGTTTTGAGGCACAGGGTGAATATTATAAATGGCAGAGCAGGCTCAAAGCGTTGAATGGCTCACTCGTAAACCTGTTCCTTTGATTTATTACATCCCAATCACATTCATATGATGTTTTTCTCTGCTAAATGTTCATGTATAAGAAATAGGAATAGGCCACATGGCCCCTCAAGCCTGCTCTGCTGTTCAATAAGATCATAGATAACTTGTTTCCTCAACTTGACCTTTGCACACTGTTTCCCCATCATTTCTTTCCATCAGAATCTACAAATGACTGTGCATCTGCAGCCTTTTGAAATAGATAATTCCAAAGATGTACAATCCTTTTCGTAAAATATAAATCTCTTCAACTCTGACCTAAATGGATGGCAACATTCCACAATCCTAACCTGCTATTGCAGAGTCATAGAGGAACAGTATGGAAATGGGCCCTTTGGCCCACTGAGACCATGCAACTCCACCATCTCCATCATTCATCCATCTCCACCAGCCCTACATTAATCCCTTGTTCTCAATCTCCCCTCATTCCCTTCAACTCTACCCAGATTTTACCACTCATTGACACATTAGTGTTAATTTATAATAACTAATCTTTACAATGTGGGAAGAAACTGAAGAGTCTGGATGAAACTCACTCCAGCCAGCGGGTAGCTTAATTGCATTCACCCTGTCAAACCCATTAAATATTCCAATGGAAATAAGTTGCTCCTTGGATCTCATGTTTATGCCCAGGTATTCATTTAACAGGCACTGCAGGAGGGATCATAATTGGCTGCTGCAATCTCCTACATATTACCACAATAAATACACTTCAAAAGATTTTCGTTGGCTGAAAGCTTTTTGAGGTAATCCAGAGAGGTTTGTTGAAAAGGCAAGATTTAATTTGAAGTTTAGAAGAATACTGACCAAAGATAATGTTGACACAGAATAAAAGAGTTTGATGCTGGAGGCTAGTGAATGACCAGCAATCAAAGTACAAACTTTATTTTTATTCTCTTCTGCGATGTTAGAGAAGTCGCAGAAAATAGGGTGGTATGGAAGCATAGCTGGAAGGGCCGCTGTCTCACAGCTCCAATGACCAGGTTCAATCCAGACCTCTGGAGCTGTCTGTGGAGTTTACACATGCACATACACATTCCTCTGGGTGCTCTATTTTTAATTTGCTCTCGTGTGCAGGAGAATGTAGTGATGATGGTAGAACATGAGGGAAGCTGATGGGAAAGTGTATGGAATTAAATGGGATTAGCGTAAACTATGGTCAATGTCAGTATGCCGGGATGAAGGGCCTGTTTCTCTGCTGTATGACTTCACAATATTATGAGACCATCCTCATATGTAAGGTGCCTGGGACATACAGTGCCCTCCATAATGTTTGGGACAAAGACCCATCATTTATTTATTTGCCTCTGCACTCCACAATTTGAGATTTGTAATAGAAAAAAATTACATATGTTTAAAGTGCACTTTGACAAATTTTAACAAAGGCCATTCTTATACATTTCGGTTTCACCATGTAGAAATTACAGCAGTGTTTATACAGAGTCCCCCAATTTCAGGGCACCTTAATGTTTGGGACACAGCAATGTCATGTTTAATGAAAGTAATCATGTTTAGTATTTTGTTAGTATTTGTACTTTCTTCTGCCATACAAGCCCAGGCCATAACATCCCCACCACCATGTTTCACACATGTGGTGGTATGCATTGGACCTTGGGCAGTTCCTTCTCTCCTCCATATTTTGCTCTTGCCATCACTCTAAGTTAATCTTCGTCTAATCTGTCTACAAGACCTTTTTCCAGAACTGTGGTTGCTCTTTTAAGTACTTCTTGGCAAACTGTAACCTGGCCATCCTTTTTTTGCAGCTAACCAGTGGTTTGCATCTTGCAGTGTAGCCTCTGTATTTCTGTTCCTGAAGCCTTCTATAGACAGTGATCATTGACAAATCCACACCCGACTCCTGAAGAGTGTTTCTGATCTGTCAGACAGGTGTTTGGGGATTTTTCTTTATTATAGAGAGAATTCTTCTGTCATCAGCTGTGGAGGTCTCTTTGGCCTGCCAGTCCCTTTGCGATTAGTAAGCTCACCAGTGCTCTCTTTCTTCTTAATGATGTTCCAAACAGTTGATTTTGGTAAGCCTAAGGTTTGGCTGGTGTCTTTAAAGTTTTATTCGTGTTTCTCAGTCTCATAATGGCTTATTTGCCTTTCATTGGCACAACTTTGGTCCTCAGAGTCATAGATAAAGTCATAGAGGAATACAGTGAGGAAACAGGCACTTCGGCCCAACTCACCCACACTTGCCAACAATGTCTCAGCTACACTAGTCCCACTTGCCTGCGATTGGTCCATAACGCTCCAAACTTGTCCTATCCATGCACCTGCCCAACAGTTTCTTAAACGATGGAATAGTCCCAGCCTCAACTACCTCCTCTGGCAGCTTGTTCCATACACCCACCACCCTCTGTGTGAGAAAGTTACCCCTCTGATTCCTATTAAATCTTTTCCCCTTCACCTTGAACCTATGTCCTCTGGTCCTCGATTCCCCTACTCTGGGCAAAAGATTCTGTGCATCTACCCGATCTATTCCTCTCATGATTTTGTATACTTCTTGAGATCTTATAGCTCCCCACATCCTCCTACACGCCATGGAATAGAGACACAGCCTACTCAACCTCTCTCTATAGCATACACCCTCATTAGTCTCACCAATGTCTTATACAACTGCAACATGACCTCCCAACTTCTGTACTCAATACTCTGACTGAGGAAGGCCAAAGTGCCAAAAGCCTTTTTGACTACCTTATCTACCTGCGACTCGACCTTCATGGAACCATGCACGTACTCCTAGATCCCTCTGCTCTACAACACTACCCAGAGGCCTACCATTTACTGTGTAGGCCCTGCCCTTGTTCGACGACCCAAAATGTAACACATCACACTTCTCCGTATTAAATTCCATCAGCCATTCCTCCGCCCACCTGGCCAATCGATCTAGATCCTGCTGCATTTACTCAGAATTAGGCAGTCTTGAACCAAACAAAGACAACCCATGGTGAAGTCATGATGCATTGACATATATTGGACAGATGATATTGACAAACAATTTTAGAGTAGAAGACAGTAATCATGATGGATGCATGGGATCTCAGGAACCAGTCGAGTGACCCTGCAGAAGATTTAGGATGGAGCTTGGGAGAGGTGGGCTTGCAGGGAATCCATCCATTGGATCACCAGGAATTAATGGTGCCATGATGGAACTTGTCAAATTGACTAAATAGTTGTTGAGGAGGAGAGAACTTTTTGGAAAGGATTAAGCATGTTTAATCATAGACATAGACATAGACATAGAATAGACATAGAAAATAGGAGGCAAAAGGAGGCTATTCGGCCCTTCGAGCCAGCACCGCCATTCATTGTGATCATGGCTGATCGTCCCCAATCAATAACCCGTGCCTGCCTTCTCCCATGGAGGGAATTTAAAATAAATATTGCTGAAGATTGCACATTCTGAAAATCTGAAATAAAAAGAAAAAGTGCAGGATGTACACTTCTGGTTGGGCGACATCTGAAGAGAATGAAACAGTTAATGTTTCAGGTTGGTGACTTTCCATCAAGACCAGAGAACACAGATTTAAATAAAAATCAAATTGTCATTGATCTGAGATATTAACTCTGCTCCTCTCTGCACAGATGCTGCCTGACCTGCTGAGCATTTCCAGCACATTCTGTTGTAGTATTAATTACAGAGAAGTTGTAAGAGTTGGAAGCGTGGAAAGCGGTAGAGGAGGCAATAGGGACCGAAGTGTCCTCTCTAGGACATCGAAGCATGGGCAAAGTTTTTCGAGGGCAGAAAAAACTGGTGCTGATCCACAAGATGCAAAAGTACGTGGTCAATTTGCAGAACTGAAGATTCATAATCGAAGCAACAAGAGCAACTGGGGGAGAAACAGAACATACACACAGCTTCACTGACAGGCCAAATGATGGTGATTTATTTGGGTGTAGATGGTGACAAATCATTTGAAAGACTTTAACTGTATTCCAGCAAAGAGTGTTGTGAAGGGGTGTTAAATATCAAGAGCCATTGTATTTAAATAATTATAATGCATCATCCCAGTGGTCAGTACATGATCCATGCAGGTTGCTAGATTGCCGAGAAATTGTAATTACTGGGCAATAGCTGGTACCATCATTTTGATGGAAGTAATATAGCTCAGAGGAGGGGATTCATTGCACTGTTATTTATTTGGGTTATCACCCTTTTGCTGTTCTTTTATAAACGCAGCATGAGAAGAGGCAAATGGAAAGTAATTAAAAATTCAGTTATCTGACTGCATCAAATTAGGCAGCTTCAACTTATGGATTACCTAAAATGTATTCAATAGAAACGGCTTACCACATCTCACTGTATCAACATATCCTTCCATTGCTTCGTTTATTGCTTTAGCTTTTCTTTAAAAAGCATCAGTATTGTTTACATTGACCAGTCCCTGTGCTGGGTTGCGTATCTTTGCCATTGTTTGTGTAAAAAAAGATGTTTTCCCAGCCGGATTCATAGGTGATTATATTTGTTTATGCTCATTGGATCTGCTCTAGCCCGCAAGTATAGATACCTTGTCTACATTTAACCTGTTTAACTCCATCATGTGGCCAACCCATGCAGAATTTGTTTCATGCTTTCCTGTGCAACTGCTAATCAAGAAACCAGCCCTTTAACAGTTTCCTCTCTAATTTCTATTCATTTATTGATGGCAGCATGATGAGTGGCATTTATTGGTCAACTCTCAATTCCTTTGAGAAAATGGTGGTGGGCTGCCTTCTTGATTAGCTTGTTGTTGAAGGGGATGGTGGTCTTAGACCCAGCCATGATAAAGTAACATATATTTCCAAGAGCGACTGATGTGGGACTTGGAAAAGAACCCGCAGACTTAATTCTTAATTGATGTATCGTACATGTAAATCTTCATTTCCTCCTTCTCTACAAGCCTTTGCTATCATTGAACACCTCCAGCTCGGGAACCGTCTATCCATGCTTTCGGCACTGGTGCATTATCTCCTTGTATGGATCGATGTGAAATTTTGTCCTTGAATCAATTCGTAGTGTAAATCAGCACAGAAACAGTTTATTTCAGCCCATCAGTTCTGTGCTGACCAACAGATACTTATCTACAGTACATTGGTTCCATTTCATTCTCCCCCATATTGCCCACGATTCTCTCCTCCCCCCCCCCCCCGCCCATATAGCCCTCAACCACTCACTGCATATTTGAGCCGATGAGCCAATTTACCCACCAACCGCATGTCTTTGGGGTGTGGGATGAAACCAGAGCACCCAAGAGAAACCTACAAAGTCACAGTGATAACATGTTAAAGCCATACAGTCAGCATCTGAGATTCCTTCCAAATTTGGATTAACTTCAGTTCCTGAGTGGCCCGACCTGGACAAGCTTGTGATCAGCAAGGCATATAGGGAAGGAGGAAATCAAGATTTATATTCCTGATAACTGAATTAAGAGGTTGTACTGTTCATCAGCTTGTACATCCCCTGGAGCTTTAACCCCCCCGCCCTCTCCCCCTAGAAGGAGATGTGGGAATGTCACCCTTTGTTTGAGGCTGCACTTGTGAAATGCGTTGGACTATTGAACAAAGTCAACTGAATCATATCAATGCAAGTTATTTTTAATTTTAGACTGTAGATCTGAAATAGGCACAGCGATCAGTAATAAGTCCTGCAATATTTTTATTTATGACAATCATTGCTTGCATTTACGCAGAGACCACTGCTCAGAATTTTGTGGTCTTGGTATACGACTCAAGACGTATCAGATGCACTGACCTTGACCTGGAGATAGGTCTTGGCATTTAGTGACACTGTGGTTTGTGGCATTTCTAACCACATAACAGGATCTTCCCTGTGGCTTTATGATAGGGATTCACTCACTGACTAATGGTGGCATTGGTCAGACAGAGCAGAATCTTACAGTGTGTTTGAGGTGTCTGTCTTAGCACCAACAAAGCTATCTTAACACACCCTCATAAAAGAACAGATTCTCAATTAGTTTTAATATTATTAATTATAATCTGACTATGATTCTTGTAATGACAGAATAAACTTTGAATATAAACAACAAACTCCCCAAATTAAACACTTAAATGAAGTAACAAAGTGCTTTATCTGAGTCTCAACCAAGGTTAAATATTGATGATTTATGGGACATCGGTTTGCAGTATTGCAACAACTTTAATGCAGAATAAATACTCTGAAGCACAACTTTATCAAAAAATCCACCCCAAAAGTGCAGATGCTGGAAATCTAACATAAAAACAGAAATTCTTGGAAACATACTGCTGAACAAGCCGTATCTCTGGGAAGATACCACCAGATTTCTAATACCATTATTGGATACATTTTGACTTCTGATTGTTTCTGGGAGAAGTGCACAAATTCTTGGTACTACACCATAAAGCCAGTGGGCACTGGCACCCATGGTCACAGTTAGACTGTGGCTGTCAAAGATCAAAGCACTGAAATCTTGTTTCTCACTAAACTATTCATTTTTACGATTCTGCTTATGGATGGAAGCTTGCATTATAACAAGGAAGAATAAGCACAGGTCTGAAGCTAACATTTCTCCAATTTGCTAACTCCCCAAATTATCTTTACTACACCTCCTCTCACTCATCCCACTCAGCTTCTTACAAAGTTGCCATTCCTCACTCTCAATTTCGCCTCTGCCACATCTATTTCCAAGTTGAAGCTTTCCATTCTCGGACATCCTCGGAGATGTCCTGTTTCTTCAATAAACATAGCTTCCCCTTGCTGTTGTGGATGGCGCTCTCACCCATGTCTCCTCTGTGCCTAATACTTATGTGTTTCCAGAAATGAGGTTTAGGTTTATAATCTTGAAGTGTACCAGGGTCAAAAAATGTTGTTTGAATCCTATCCAAACAGATCAGATATACCACTCATAGATACAATCAGTTCAGACTCGAATACAAAAGATAGAGCAAAGGAGAAGATACAGAGTGCAGAATATTGTTTCAGCATTGTAGTGCATCAGTTCAATGGGGTGGAGGTGATTCAATCAGTACCATAGCTTATGGAAGGAATTCAGTTCAGAAGCCTGGTAAGGGAGGGGAAAAAGCTGTTCCTGATTTCTGCACTTTCAAGCTTAGATGCCTTCTGTCAGACGGGAGCAGGGAGAAGAAGGCCAAGTCTTTGATAATATTGCTGCTTTTCTGAGACAGTGTAGTGTAGGTGATGGCAATGGTGGGAAGACAGGTCTGTGTGATGGACTCGGCTAATTCCACAACTCTCTCCAACTTCTCGTGGTCTTGCCCAGACCTATTCCCAAACAAAGCTTTGATGCAAGCCGACAGTATGCTTTTGGTAGTGCTTCTGTAGAAGTTTGTAAGAGTTACTGGAGACATGCCAAATTTCCGCAGTCTCCTCAGGAAGTAGAGGCATTGGTGTGCCTTCTTGGATGTCACATCAATGTGGTTTGTCCACAACAGATTGTTGGTAATATTAACGCCAAGGAACTTGAAGCTCTCAATCATTTCCACATCCGCACCATTGATGCTAATTGGGGCATGGGCTCCATCATGCTTCCTGAAGTCAATAACTAGATCCTTTGTCTTTCTAACTTTGAGGAAGAGGTTATTGTACTGATACCACATCACTACATTCTCTATCTTCTTCCTGTATTCCATCTCTTCAGTGCTTATGATTCGGCCCACCACAGTGGTGTTGTCTGCAAACTTGTACATGGGAATCCTCTGGAATAACCACAACTTCCTGGTATCATTTTAAATTTCACTTAGGTTACTTGCATAGAAATGCACCTTAGATTAAACGCAGAATAAAACTTCCAGCATTGAGAGTAATAGACACCCACTGTGCAGTTTGATTGGTGCCTTAAAAGTAGGCTTGGGAATTGACTGCAATTGTTTCAGGCTATGTTGCTTCCATAGATTTAGATGTTATTCATCTATGGGAACGATGCTGCCAAATGAATTCAATGGTATATAAGAAGACACAAGAGACTGCAGATGCTGGAGCAACATACTGCTGGACAAACCCAAATACACAAAGTGCTTGAATAACACAACAGAACAGGCAGCATCTCTGGAGGGTGTGGATAGGTGACGTTTCTGATCATTTCTTAATTTTAAAGTTTGAACAAGGGTTCTAACCCAAAACATTGTCTATGTTCTCCAGAGATGCTGCCAGACCCGTTGAGTCACTTTAGCACTTAGTGGTTATTCCAGAATGGGACCCAGTCCACATGAAAGAACTTGTTTTCACATGGAGAACGCTGATAATTTGGAACTGCAGGGGTGGTAGATGAAGAATTAATTCAAGCTTGCATAAGAGAATTAGATGGGTACGTTTGTAGAACATTGTGTTAAGACGAGCATAATGGCACTGGTGGGATTGTTCTAGAGTGAGCCTACATTGACCTACTGGGCCAAATGGCCGCTCACTGCTGTAACATTTCCAAGATTCAATGTACTAATTTTTGTGTAGTTAGCTACTTTAAGATAAAATGGCATCATTGACTTTTCCTGCAAGGAAAGAAATAAACCTCATTCCCAAGGGAAAAGACAAGGACCCAGTTAATAAATGACCTGCTTAACCTGTAGTAATTATAGGGTTTGATCAAGGGCTGATGGTTAAATTTTAAAGGATGGGCTTTCATTTATTTTAAGAATTGCCTTCATCCACTGTTATTAGGGGCACTTAATCATTAATTGTTAAGGTCATCTATTACACGTATGGGAAATATTTTGTAATTTAGTAATCTTGTCAGACGCTAAGAGTGTTTAATAAAATATGCAGGAGGAATGATGATCCTCTATTAATAAGTAAGTATGACTGCTATTTGCTGTATGAGGCAGCTTCTCTATTGATGTTATGATCTAATGTTTCTCTGGGTTAAATATAGTTGCGTTCAGCTCTGAAATATTCTTTGACATTAGTTGTTTCAGACCAGCTTTAATTCCATTTTATTTTATTTTCCACACAAATTCTAACTTGCTTTCACTCACCCAACCAAAAACAAAATATGTTTCAGCACTGGGTTGTGGACTTTGTTAAAGTAGCATTAAGACTGGTAATAATGAACATTAAGGCATTGTGATGTACCACCTGCACAAAAATAGGCTGCTGACAGTAACAAAGGGTGCTCCATTCTAATGTTAATCGGGGATCCTCCGAGGAGAGACAGAAGCGAGTGAAGGAAGATAAAAGATTTGTACTCTTATGGCATTTTCCTCAGCTTCAAATCATTGCAAAGCACTTTACAGCCATTGAGGACAGTTTGATGTGTGGTTATAGCTGTAACGTAGGATATGTAGCAGCACAGTGGCCACTGTAATGGCTGTAATGTAGTATTGGGAAGCACAGTGGTGCAGCTAGTAGAGGTGCTGCCTCACAGCCCCAGAACCCAGTTCTGATCCTGACCTGTCTGGAATTCGCACGTTCTCCCCGTGGGTTTTCTTTGAGTTCTCCAGTTTCCTCCCACATTCCACATATGTATGGTTAATTGTCTTTGTAAATTCCCTCATGTAGGGAGGGGATGCGAAAGTTAGATAACAGAACTAGCATGAACAGGTGATCGATGGTCGGTGTGGACTTGGTGGGCAGATGTGCCTGTTTCCATGCTGTAACTTCCAATCAATCCAATACAGTGGCTGCCAATTTATGAACAGCATGATCCCACGGTGTACAGTATGATAATGACCAAATAATCTAATTCTTTTAACGATGTTCATTGAAGAATTGGTATCACCACATCACCAATGGTTCCTATCCTACCCTGTCCTTCAAAACTGTTCACATGTCTGCCTGAGAGAGTAGGCAACAAGTCTAATCCAAATGATTACACGAAGGGCACAGCAGCTCTCTCTTGGTACTGCACTGAACAATCAGTCTAGAGTTTTGTATTCAAGTCTCTGGATGTAGACATCACTTCCCCTATAGTCAAATGCAGTGAGGCTTCAGTTGTGAGGTGAAGCTCGACTGTGAAGTTAGACATGCTGAACTCAAAATCACTTCCCAAGCAACCTTCATGGTCCTGGCTCTTTGGGAGTCGTTGCGCCTTTTACATTCCACTGTATTGAACCTCAATGGGTTTATTATACCTTTATTATGGTAGAGGGTGCATACATTTTTTGATACCTTCCCCATAACTTGATACATGTAGTGCATTTCTGGGTCAAGTGGACAGGCTCTGGTCTGACAGGGTAAGATTCTTGATTAGTACAGGTGTCAGAGGTTATGGAGAGAAGGCAGGAGAATGGGGTTAGGAGGGAGAGATAGATCAGTCATGATTGACTGGCAGAGTAGACTTGATGGTCTGAATGGCATAATTCCACTCCTATCCATTATAACCTTATGACCTTATGATAAATTGTTGGAGGATGAGGGGCTATTTTTCTTAAGTTTACATTGAGCTATTATGGATCAGTGCGGGAGAGGGAGTGGGAGTGTGAAGATTATCCCTGCGGAGGTTATCGCTCAAAGATACAAAACAATTTGCTCAGGTTTGGTGTTTCCTTTTGAAGATACACAAAAGTTATAGATTCATACAGCACAGAAACTGACCCTTCAGCCCATTGAGTTCATGCCCACCATCAAATACCTATTTTCATTCCTTTTGATTCTCCCTCTGTTCCCATATTCTGCCCAGATTCTACCATTCACCTACACCAGGGGCAATTGATGCAGCCAGTTAACCTGCCAACAAGCACATCATTGAGTTGTGGGAAGACGCTTGAGCACAGAGAGGAAACCCATGTGGTTACGTGGAGAACATGCAAACTCTTCACAGACAGCACCTGAGGTCAAGATCAAATCCACGAGGCAGAGGTGGCACTACAGGGATATCCCAATATGATTATCTAGTTATAAAGTGAGAATGTTGGAAATGCTCAGCAGGTTAGCCAACACCATTGGAGAGAGAAAGATGCTGAGGTTTTGTATCCCACCTTTCAGCTTCTGCATGCTTTTTCCATAAGCTAGAACACAGCCCTGGTCTCCAACCTACTTCATTGCAGACATTAGACTTTTTAGTTTAGTTTAGTTTAGTGATTAAGCAAGGAAACAGGCCCTTTGGCCCACCGTGTCCGCACCAACCAGCGATTCCCACACACTATCCTACACATACACAAGGGACAAGTTACATTTTATACCAAGCCAATTAACCTACAATAATAGGTCTGAAGAAGGGTTTCGGCCCGAAACGTTGCCTATTTCCTTCGCTCCATAGATGCTGCTGCACCCGCTGAGTTTCTCCAGCTTTTTTGTGTACCTTAACCTACAATAATGATCTCTGGAATAATTATGCCACAATGCTGAGAACCATATTCTGCACTCTGTATCTTTCGCTTTGCACTACCCTTTTGAGTTTAGCTTGATTGTATTATCTGGTTTGATTAGATGGCAACAAACACACATAAACCTTCTGATTTGGGACATAGGGGGTGAGGGACATTGTGTAAAAAATAGAGACCAATGTGAATGTAGGGAACATTGCAACATTCATATGGTAGTTGAAATTTGAAACTCTATTCCACAAATGACCATGAGTGCATGAGCAATTGTTCATTTAAAACCTACTGTGGAGAAATATTATTGCTGAGTGGTATCAAGGAATATGCAGGGAAGGTATGCCTGTTAGGTCACCTGTTAGCCATGACCTTGATGAACAGCAGACTCTCCCCCGGCTCTCAAAAACTCCACAGATTTATTTATGTCTGAAAAAATACAAAACTGGTTTGAATCTGTCCCAGAGGAATGAGAGGAAGGAAAGTCTTGTCTTTACTGATGGCTGTAAAGTTTCTAAATGAAATGAGCTTCATTTAACTCCTACTGTGCACAGGAACTGCATTAGAAAAATGAACATAACTTGGCATAAATTAGTTCTAAATTGCCAATCTTGCTCAGAGAATCCATAAAGGTAACTGATGTGAGAAATGGAAATGTCACACTCATGTAGTGATAACTGTACTTCTATAGTTGCAATAAAACACCTTATTAAGGCAGTTTAAAGGGAAATTATACTTGAACTAGGCATGGTTTATGTTGATAGGAGTAGAGAAATTGAATGATGGTGGGGGTGGGGTAGTGAGTGTGGTGGGGTGGGTGAAAACAGAATATACCTGGAAGAAACACAGTAATGCAGTGAACCGAAGATAGACACAAAATCCTGGAGTAACTCAGTGGGACAGGCAGCATCTCAGGATAGAAGGAATGGGGGACGTTTTGGGTCGAGCCCTTCTTCAGGCTGAAAGTGAGGGGAGAGGAAGACACAGAGATAAGGAAGTGTAAGGTGTGAGAATGAGATATCAAAGGGGATGTAGTTCAAGGAAAATTTAGAATAGATTATTGTTAGCTAGGAGAAGGTGATAACAAAGCAAACAAAGATAAAATGTAAAAGATAAAATTTAATTGGGGACAATGTCCAGTGAAAAATACAGTGAACTATCAGTTATCATGTTCTGTGTTCAGGCTGTCTGCAGATTGTGAAGATAGTGGGCCAGCCTTGAGAGAGAAGCCCATCTCCCCAAAACACAGGACACGACTGTAGTCCCAGCAGATGTTTGACATTCTTTCCCGAGAAACCAGGGGAAGTTATTGCCTTCCAGTGTGGGTTCCACCTGCAACATACATTCATTCATCACTGCCAGAGAGGCAAAAGGCTTCACCGGAAGTCAATGATTCAATGATACTTTATGGTCTCATGTACGGTATCTAGGTGCAGTGAAATTCTTTGTTTTTGAATACAATCCGGTAAAATCATAGTGCAGACCTCACCGAGGCAGTACACAAAGGGTCGCCATGTTTCTGTCGCCGACAAAGTTACAAAATGTTCATCGACCAGTCTTATCTTCTGGCAGTGGCAAACTAGGCCTGCGGCCGCACGTGGCTGTATGTGGACCATCTGCTCCTCCTACGATCTTGGCAGCCCTCTGTTGGGTCCCCTTTCATTCTCAGCAGCTCCCTGCCAGATACCCCCATTGTTCTCCCCCCCTCCCACTCCCTGCTGGGTGCCCCCTTCATTCTTGACAGCCTCCTCCGCTAGATCCCCATTTGTTCTCGGTGGCCCCCACGCCGGGTGGCTCTCGGTTGATCAAACAATTCAGGGTTGGCACTTGCTTTTTTGGTGAAAGGGGTGCATGATGAGTGGCATTTGTAATGGGAACAATGAAGAGGCAACAACCAATTCAGGCAGGGAATTTTGAATTGGGAAGGCTATTGCACTGGTGTACCTGACAATCCTATGGGTTTCTCATCAGGCAAAACCGCTTTCCATAACTCAAAAAACACCACTTCCATCCCCAACATCTGTAATATGTTGTTTTATGGTAAAATGAATTGGAAACCTTGTTAATGCCATAATTAAGTGACATAAGCACACCACTCAGCACTACTACATTTAATATTATATCTTGAGATACAATGCAGAATATGGGCTGTGAATGGTAAGGAATGAAGTTGTGTTGGATTTTGTTTGATCTTGCACGAATGCTTTAATGGTCAGATGTTCAGCAGTCTAGTGTTCCTTCCCTAAACTTACCACATTTAAAACTCTCCTTGAAACCTCTCATAACCTGAGCTTTCTGGTCATGTGTTTTGATATCTACTTATTATGCCTGATATAATACCTGTGGAACAGTTTATAATGCAAAAGTTGTAATTTGAATTTGTTGTTGTTGTATGGAACAGAGCTTAGAATGTGTGAGCTAACTAGTTCCTATCCCTGATGCAACATAGAAACATAGAAACATAGAAAATAGGTGCAGGAGTAGGCCATTCGGCCCTTCGAGCCTGCACCGCCATTCAATATGATCATGGCTGATCATCCAACTCAGTATCCCATCCCTGCCTTCTCTCCATACCCCCTGATCCCTTTAGCCACAAGGGCCACATCTAACTCCCTCTTAAATATAGCCAATGAACTGGCCTCAACTACCTTCTGTGGCAGAGAATTCCACAGATTCACCACTCTCTGTGTAAAAAATGATTTTCTCATCTCGGTCCTAAAAGACTTCCCTCTTATCCTTAAACTGTGACCCCTAGTTCTGGACTTCCCCAACATCGGGAATAATCTTCCTGCATCTAGCCTGTCCAACCCCTTAAGAATTTTGTAAGTTTCTATAAGATCCCCCCTCAATCTTCTAAATTCTAACGAGTACAAACCGAGTCTATCCAGTCTTTCTTCATATGAAAGTCCTGCCATCCCTGGAATCAGTCTGGTGAACCTTCTCTGTACTCCCTCTATGGCAAGAATGTCTTTCCATACACAGTGAGTTCCAGTCGCCACACTATATGAAAGATGTGGAGGCATACGATTGATTGCAGAGGAGATTGACGAGGGTGGTTTAGGTTCTCCTTGCTTGGACACCAGTTCCTAAAGAATCATGGAGTCATACAGCCATGTGACACATAAATAGGCTATTTGAACATCAAGTGCCCATCTACACTAATTCCATTTACCAGCACTTGGTCCATAGTCATCTATAATTTGCCTATTCAAGTATTTGTCCATATACTTGGTGGTGGGTATTTGGAACAAACATCCAGAGAAGGTAGTTAAGGTTCGGACTATCCCAACATTTAAGAAACAGACAGGTAGATGGACAGGACAAGTTTGGAGGGATATGGACCAAACACGTGAAGGTGGGACTAGTGTACCTGGGACGTTGGTTGGTGTGGGCAGGTTGGGCTGAAGGGCCTGTTTCAACACTGTACTTCTTATATGTGTGAGAGTATGTCACCAGAATTCCTCTCAAGCAATGCATTTCCAGATTCCAACCACCTTTTGGGTAAAAACATTTTTCCTCACATCCATCCTAAACCTTTTTAAACCCATGCCCTCTGTTCTTAGATGGGGAAAAGTATCTCACTATTTATGCCTCATAACTGTATATATATATATACTAGACTAAGTGGGACCCATTGGGTCCCAGCATCACACGGGAGGGCTGGTCTCCCAAAGCAATATTCCACCTCTGCACCAATTCCAATATTGGTGGCCAGTGGGGATGGGGGTTCTGGAGCGCTAGTATGGGCGGTGTGAGCTGAAGGGACTGGTTTCCAGAGGGCTAGTATGGACAATGTGGGCCGAATAGATTCTTGGGCTGGCAGCTCAATCACTCAAGCCTGTTGTGCTGGGAGCTCACTCACTCACGGCTGGTGGGCTGGCAGTTGACTCACGGCTATTCCTTGAAATTCCATTTCAAGCAGGGTGCAAGGCCACCAAATTCAAGTGTAGTTTCATACCACTTCAAGCAGGGTGCAAGGCCACCAAATTCAAGTGCAGTTTCATACCACTTCAAGCAGGGTGCAAGGCCACCAAATTCAAGTGCAGTTTCATACCATTTCAAGCAGGGTGCAAGGCCACTGAAGACAGCGAGTCATGACCCCTCCCTCCTCCATCTTGCAGAGACTGAGCCACGCCCACAGATCCGGGTTTTATAGTCCCTCCGCTCTCCCACCAGAAGGGGCGTGGCCTTCATGGCGTGATTGACAGGAGAGAATCTCAACATTTTTAAAACACTAATAACTCATGCTGATGATGATGATGCTCTCCAAAAGGGCAAATTGAGTGGTCACACCAATGGGGCATGCAGTTGAACCCTTCCAAATGTGAAACCATGCGTGTCACCAGAAAGAGGAATCCAGGTGAAACATCTTACAATATACTTGGTGCCACCCTTGAAGAATCCAAACAAACCAAGTATCTTGGCATCAAATTGCAGAATGATCTGCGTTGGAATGTTCAGACTCATCATGCAACGGTGAAAGCAACAGGTGTCCTAAATTTTCTGAGGCGCAACTTTCATCATTGTTCAACTTCTGTCAAGGAGAAGCTATACTTCACCCTCGTTAGACCTCATTTGGACTACGCAGTTGCAGCATGGGACCCATACACAAATAAAAGCATTTCTTCCATCGAACGTGTCCAAAGACAGGCAGCTCGATTTGTTACTAACACCTATGAGAGAGAAGCGAGTGTTACCAAACTTCTGAATTCTCTGGGGTGGAACCCTCTCCAAGACAGACGTGAAGCTCACCGTTTGACCTGTTTTGACAAAATGTTAAATGGTCAGCTCGACATAGATTACAAGTCCTACACCAAACCCAAACCAATTAGGAGCAGACGAGGGCATTCGATCCAATTTCTGATTCCAGCTACCAAGACAAATGTGTACAGCAATTCATTCTTCCCCCGCACAATTAAAGCATGGAATAATCTCCACTCTACTATAGTTACCCAACCAGATGCAACTAAATTTAAGGTAGCTCTTTCTTCCCAAAACCCCTTTCTGGCTTAAGTCCTCCCTCCACCACCTCCAGTTTAAATTCCATTTAGAATATTTTGGAGGACCAAGAAACCAAGAACCAAGAACTCTTTTCTTTTTCATCGATGGGAAAAATCCTCGGCACCTGATGAGCGGAGGGGGACTCTGAGTAAGATGGCCAAAAATCACAGCCGTACGTGGTAGCGTTTTTTCTAAAATCAATATAAAGCGCAAACAGGAAGTGGTCAAGATTAGACTTTTAATTATATAGAAGGCAAGGCAACTTTAATTAGGCAAGGCAACTATAATTAGGCAAGGCAACTTTAATTAGGCAACACAGCTTTAGCATTTCCAAGCCAAAGGCAACACAGCTTTAGCATTTCCAAACCAAAGGCAACACAGCTTTAGCATTTCCAAACCAAAGGCAACACAGCTTTAGCATTTCCAAACCAAAGACAACACAGCTTTAGCATTTCCAAACCAAAGCCAACACAGCTTTAGCATTTCCAAACCAAAGGCAACACAGCATTAGCATTTCCAAACCAAAGGCAACACAGCTTTAGCATTTCCAAACCAAAGGCAACACAGCTTTAGCATTTCCAAACCAAAGGCAACACAGCTTTAGCATTTCCAAACCAAAGGCAACACAGCTTTAGCATTTCCAAACTATATTATCAAACCACATTAAGGGCACCGACAGGTCAGTAAAACCACTCACAGTTTAGTAGACATGTGTTCAGTGTTATTCCCAGCTCAGACTGAGAATTGCGACCTCGCTCTCCCATCTTGCAGAGAACTGAGGCACCTCCACACTTCTGGGGTTTATAGTCCTTCTGGAAGGGGCGTGGCCTTCAGGAGAGAGAATCTCAACATTTTTTAAACATTAATAAGTCTTTTATTTTTCATCAATGGGAAAAGTCCTCTTGCCCTGACCAGCGGAGGGGGACTCTGAGTAAGATGGCCAAAAATCACAGCCGTAAGTGGCAGCGTGTTTTCTAAAATCAATATACAGTGCAACAGAAAGTGGTGAAGATGAGACTTTTAGTAATATAGATAAGGTGCCTACTCCGAGGAAATAAACCCTAACCCACCCAAGTCTTTTCTGATAACTGAAACATTACATCCCAGGCAACATCTCAATGAATCTCTGCACCTTCTCCAGTGCAATCACATCCTTCCTATAGTGCAGCTGACCAGCACTGCACACAATAATTCAGCTGGAGCCTGACCAAAACCCTATGAGATTGTGCGAAGACATCAATACTCTTATTTCCTATGTACCATTTAATGGAGGCAAGTATCCCATATGCCCTCTTCATCACTCTGTTGGTTTTAACATCAACCACCCCCCCCCCCTGAATAATTTGAGGGATATCCTGTTGAGTTTAAGCTTTGAACAGGATGAAAATAAACTGGATGTAATGCAACTTTGAGGCTGGTTCCACAGAAGATGTTGTAGCTTTCATGGTACTTGCAATAGATTGTGGATCAATTTGTACTTTAAAATACCTCCACTGTGTATGAGTGGTCGAATCTTGTGGGGGATGGGGGGATTAATAAAAATATTGGGAGAATATCAAAATTGAATTAATGAAGAATTAGTGCAAATGGGCAGTTGATGGTCAATGTGACTCAATGGGCTGAACAACATGTTTTTGTGCTGTATCAATCCATAATGGGCCTGTCCCACTTAGGTGATTGTTTAGTCGACTGCAGGCGACTAGGCTGTCGCCACATAGTCACCAGGGTGTCGCCTGTATGGTCGTGAGTAGTCTCCTCAGTCGCCCAAAGAGTCGTAGCGTCTTTCTGGTCGCCGCTGGATTTTCAACATGTTGACAATTTTTCGGAGACAGTCGGCGTCAGTGGGTTTGACGCCAATGAGCGTAGCTTGACTTCTTGTGATGTAGTTGTCGCCAGGTTAACGTAAGTTGTCACCAGGTTAACATAGGTTGTCACCAGGTGATGTAAGTTGTCGCCGGTGCTGACTTCATTTTTTTTTTGTTAAAGTAATTATTTTATTTCAAATTTTATGTCGAAGGGGGGTCCAGTCGCTGTTTTTTCGTCGACCTGCTATGACTATGACAGTCGGCGACAGTCGCCTAAAAATAGCCTAAATGGGACAGGCTCATAACTCTCTAGATTAGAGAGTTTTCCTTACAAGTGCTGCGAGCAATATTTATCTCCCTTTTAATGCTGGCTCATCACACTATGTGCTCTTTTCGGATCTTGCTGTGTGCATTTCCTACATTACACAAGTGTTACATTTCTTTATTAAATATTAAGTGTTCTATGATGTCCCAAGGGAGATGTGAAAGATACTAAAGAAATATGAGCCTTACAACAGAAATATGCAATGTCCTTTTTACAGCAGGCTTGCACAAGTAGACAGTCAGAATCTTTTTCCCAGGGTGGAAATGTCAAGGGCTAGAGGGCATAGCTTTAAGCCAAGAGAGGCAAAGTTTAAAGCTTTTAACACAGAGGGTGGCAGATGCCCAGACATGGAGGGAAGATGAGGTTAATTTATCTTGGCATTATGTTTGGCACGAATATTGTGAGTCGAAGGGCCTACAATACAATTTTTATTTGTCTTTTTGGACAAATTTGTCATTTGGACCCCGTTGAGGTCCAAACGAAATGTCATTTCTGCAGCCATACATTACAAAACGAAGAAGACCCGAGACACAACACAATTTACACATACATCCTCACAGCGCTGTGATGGAAGGCAAAAAAAACGTATCTCTCCACTGCACTCCCCCCCCCCCGATGTCAGAGTCAAAGTCAAAGCCCCCGGCGGGCGATGGTGATTATCCCGCGGCCATTAAAGCCACGCCGGTTAATGCAGGGTCGCGCACCGGGTCTTGGTGTTAGAGCCCCGGCGCGCGCTCGCAAAGTCCGGCGGCCATTCCAAGCCGCGCGGGGGGATAAAGCCCCGCTCCAGGTGCTCTTCAACCCCGCAACTCGGGCGGGAGAAGTCGCCGCTGCGGAAGCCCCGAAAAGCGGTATCCCACCAGGGGACCCGCGGGTTTCCGGTGTTGCCGTCTGCCAGACCCGCGGTTGTAGCCTCCAAATCTCCGGGGGTTGGGTCGCAGCAGCGATTGTTTCCACCACAGCTCCACCCGCTCCGGACTCGGCCAGCCCCGTGACGGTGAGTAGTCCGCAGCTCCGCAACTGGAGCCCCAGGTCGTTCCTGCTGGAGGCCGCTCTACGTTGCCCAGCCCCAACGACAACGGAGACCCGACAAAGAAAAGGTCGGGTCTCCCGTGCAGGGGAAAGATTTTAAAGTGTGTTGTACCTTTCCATGTTCTATGAGTGTTGAGGGCAATGCAGAGGCTTTAGTGGGATACATACAAGTGAGGTGAATGTGGTCATCTGATTTTAAGATGATAAATACATGTCCCAGACAGAACGATGACATTCTTCCTTGCAGCAGCAGCAGCACAACGGCATATGTAAACATAGTACTCTGTAAACAATATAATAAGTGAGAAAAAAAAGTTCACATACATACACATAAAAACAATAAACAAACAATAATAGTGCAAAAAAGACAAAACCAATGCACCCAAGTCCAGTTAGTTCAGAGCTTATTTGGAGATTGTAGTGTTTAATAGCCTGATGGCTGTATGGAAGAAGCTGTTCCTGAACCTGGTAGTTAGTTTTCAGGCTCCTATATCTTCTTCCCGGTGGCAGGAGTGAAATGAGTGTGTGACCAGGGTGGTGTCGGTCTCTGATGATGCTGGCTGCCATTTTGAGGCAGCGACTCCTGTAAATCCTTTTGATGGTGGGGAGGTCAGAACCCGTGATGGTCTGGGCAAAGATGTTGGTGTTGAGAGAGACCTGGGTAACCTTGTAAATGAATCACAGAATCTGGCACATGCTGGCACAGCAAGTAATTTGGAAGATAAATAATGTGTTGACCTTTTTTTTCAATGGGATTGTACAAGAAATAAGTACAAGAAATTGGGTAAACAAGGAATTGCAGATGTTGGTTTACAAAAAAAAGGGTCATGACGTGAAACGTCACCTATCCATGTTCTCTTAAGATACTGCCTGACCCACTGAGCTATTCCAGCACTCTGTGTCTTCTCTTCCCCAAGAAAATGGGAGCAGGAGTAGGTCACTTGGCAGTTTCCCAAAATCCTCAATTCCTTGATTTTACAAATATGTATTTATCACCACCTTAAGTATATCCAGTAATCGATCCACCTCCGTCAGGGGCAGAGAATTCCAAAGATTCACTACCCTTAGGGAGAAGAAATTTCTGTACGCCTCAGTTTTAAGTGACTGGCCCCATATTTTGCAGTCATATCTAATGAAAGTACATGGGGCATCTGGAATACTGTGCACAGATCAGATCCTCCTACCTAAGGTGAGGAATGCTTGTGAAAGAGAGAATGCAAGGAAACAGGATAATTGTATTGAGAGTGATTAGGAGGACTGTGCCCACATTTGAGGGTGTTGACAAGAACAAGAGGCGATCTCATTAAAATAGACAAAATCCTTACTGTGTAGGGCAAATGCAGAGACAGTGCTTTCCCTGGCTGGTGTGTTCGAGAACCAAGAATCGTGGCCTGGTCATTCAAGACAGAGATGAGGAGAAATTTCTTTACCCAGTTGCAACAGGGAGTCTTTGGGATTCCGAACGTAATCATGGTGCAGGGGCTGCGTCATTGAATATAAGGATGTAGGACTTTAAGGATGTATGGTTAGCAGAGGAAAGTCCTGCTGAAGCTGAAGCTCAATCATGAACATTTACTAATGGAGGGTCTGAGTGGCCTACACCTGCTCTAATTTCCTATGCTCTTAAATTGCTTTAGTGCATCAAGTTTGTCATTGAGTCCGTAAGGAGACATTAGGACAGATAGTCAAGGAGATAGGTTTAAAGGAACCCCAAAGAGAGGAGACGGGAGAGAGGAGTAGGGAGGAGGACACAATAAAAGAAACAAGAGTAGGCCACCTGCTCTATTGGTGCCTTCCCTACAATTCAATAAGATTGTGACAGATCTTAAATCTCAGCTACACTTTCCTGCATTATCCCCATAGGCTTTAATTATCTGACTATCTAAAAACCTATTGGTCAAGGAAAGGTTTAGGTAAGGTATTCCAGAAATTTATGGCTTATCAGATGGACCCAGATCAATTAATGCAGTTCGGGTGGATGGATGAGGAAGGTTGTTTGTATTCCGGAGGACTGTAAAACTGGGGGGGGGGGGGGGGGGATTGTTAAGGTGTGACAGTGTCGGCTGACATCAATTACTCTCACTGAATGCGGTACAGGTCTGAAGGGCCGGATGGCCTCCTCTTGTTTCCATGTTCCTGAAGTGAAGATCTTCCTCACACATTCCGATGACCATGATGTAGATTTGTCTGCATGGGATGTGATCTTCCATTGTACACAGTCGCCCCCTCATACAATATAACATGGAAACTGGACCAATTATTGGACACAGCCTAGCATGTTGGACATTGTAGCTGACCCTTACATGACCTATTTCACAGAAGTTTTTGCTAAAGCTAGCTATGGCACAACTGTGTCAAATTATATCTTTTTTGTCTATTTTCATGCTGGCTGTGGTCCAAAGCAGAGTGACATCAAAACAGAGTGACATCAAAACAGCAAGCTAATTATATGTAAATATGACTTGTACTGCTTTTTTTTTGCATCTTATTATAAGTATATGCTTCGCTTGGTAATAGCTTTCTCATGTCTGAGTCAGAAGGTCATGAGTTCAAGTCCCAGTCTCAGACATTATCCAAGTGGTACTTCAGTGTAAACAAAGGGAATGTATAAAGGTCAGGTGGCGACCAGCTGATGTGAGAGAGAGGGCAAATTGTCACCCTCAACTTTCACCCTGAGTCTCCATTCTTAGCATCTTGGTGCATGATCACATTGAGCAGTCCATGCATTGGACTATCACCATATAATTAGGACAGTACTACTCTAAGACGAGTCATGTGCTCAGTAGACATTTCATAAGGTCATAAGTGATAGGAGCAGATTTAAGCAAATCGGCCCATCAAGGCTACTCCGCCATTTAATCATGGCTGATCTATCTCTCCCTCCTCACCCCATTCTCCTGCCTTCTCCCCATTACCTCTGACACCCGTACTAATCAAGAATCTATCTATCTCTGCGTTAAAAATACCCATTGATTTGGCCTCCACAGTCTTCTGTGGAAATGAATTCCACATGTTCACCACCCTCTGACTAAAGAAATTCCTCCTTTGACAGGCTGTCCAAAATCTAACTGGCTCTTGTAGTGGAATACTCACAGAATCATAGAGTCATACAGTATGGAAACAGTCTCTTCAGTCAACCAAGTTCAGGCTGACCATTCAGCAACTCTCCCGAAGAGCTAATCCCACTTTTTTTTCTCTCAATCTCCATCAACTGCCCCTAGATTCCACAATCCAACTACATACGAGGGGTAATTGGTTATCGGTGTTGGTTTAATATTGTCTCGTCTACCAGGATACAATGAAAACATCATTTTGCATGCTATCATGGCAAATCACATTGTACCTGAGTAAAACATGCAAAAAGAGAAAGGAAACAGCGCTGAATCTGGTGTTAAAGCTACAGAGAAAGTGCAGCCAAAATTCCTTTGTTGGCTGGGGTGTGATCAAGTCACACACCAGAAAATCAGGCCATTTGGCTCACTATCCTCATGCTGTTGCCAAATGCTTTTCTATACTAATCCCGTTTTCCAGCACTTGGCCCATAGCTTTCAATGCCTTGGTGTTCCTGTGGCTCATCCAAATACTTCCTAAATGTTGTGAGAGTACCTGATTAAACAATCCACTTAAGCAATGTGCTTCAGATTCCAACCACCCTCTGGGGAAAAAAAACTTTTCTGTAATCGCCCCCCCCCCCCCCCCCCCAGCCACCTTAAATATCCTCCCCTTACCTTAAAATTAAATAATCTGATTATAGAAAATGATGCTAATTGGAAAGGTTTGTCACTATCAAATCCATCTGCGCCTCTTGTCATTTTTAATACATTAGTTAGGTCCCAACTCACTCTCTTACACTCCAAGGAAAACATATCCAATGTACCCAGCCTCTCAGCGTAGCCCCTCCTGAAACTAGAGGTGGTAGGTTTAAAGTGAGGAGGAAGATTTAAAGGAGATCCAAGGAGATGGCAGGAGAGAAGAGAGGACTATTGTAGGTACAGCCATAGAGACACAGAATCATATAGCATGGAAACATGGTCTATGGCCGAACTCGGCCATGGCGACTAATATGCCCAATGTAAGCTTGTACCATTTCCCATGTTTTACCCATATCCCTCTAAATTTTTCTTATCCATGTACCTGTCCAAATGTCTATTAATTGTTGTTATTGTACCGGCCTCAACTACATCTTGCTGTGGAGGTGATTGGAATGCACTGTTCATGTCCCAGTACAACATCCCCCCAATTCTGACCCATGCAGTAACTCTGCTGACAGTGAAACTCTACAACCTGGTGAAACAAACAATTAGACACAAAATGCTGGCATAACTCAGCGGACAGACAGCCTCTCTGGAGAGAAGGAATGGGTGACGTTTCAG
The DNA here is from genome assembly GCA_038087875.1 of Malacoraja senta. Lineage (NCBI taxonomy): Eukaryota > Metazoa > Chordata > Chondrichthyes > Rajiformes > Rajidae > Malacoraja > Malacoraja senta. Next base: position 37,178,972 of record CM075977.1, on the reverse strand, counting down.
GTGGAGACCCTTCTTCAGACAATTAATGGCAAATCTCTTGGTTTACACCATTCATCATCTGCTGAGAATGGCTTGATGCTCCCCTGCTCCCCAACCCTGTATTACCAGATTCAGGAACAGTTTCTTCTTCATTATTATCAGATTACAGAACAGTTCTCTCATAAGCTAAGGGTGTAATTCTATCTCCCAACATACCTTGCACTTTTTGTTAATCTGCACCTTCTCTGCAACCGTAATTCTTTCACTCTGTAACAGTACATTCTACACTCTGGTGATTTTCCCACTGCACTACTTGTAGTACTTATCTATATCTTGATGATACTCAGGTACAGTTTGATTTTACTGCAGATCATGCAAACAAAGTTTTTCATTATATCTCAGTACACCTGACAATAAAAAACTAAAACCAATACCAATACAAATTCAATGCTCCATTCTTGTAGTGCCTCTGAATGGAAAATTGTGTGGGGATCACAATGTCCTTACCTCAGTGTTAGATACTTCATAATTGTACAAAATGGGGTGACTCATCAGACGTCTATCACTCTGAAATGCACTGTGAAATTAAACCCCCCATTGTTCCCAATAGCGTCTTGCTGATTGCAATTTGCTTTAATAGCTGCCTGGTGTCCCATGGGAAGCATTCTCAACTCTTGTCTAATGGCCGGGAATTCAATTGCTCATTCTAGAGAGAAGCAAAGTGTAGACTGGTTTTCTGGGAGACTCAAGACAGCCCAAAAGGAATTTCACAGTGGTCTGAATGAGTAAAAAGAAGATCAACTCAGCTTTTTTTAAATGTCTCTCTATTTCCCAATACCTTTTCGTATCCAGAAATGTGATTGACCTGGATGCAGATTGAAGAAACGTTCCCTTTAGGAAAGATATAATTCCTGAAATGTAGAATTAGGTAATTTGGCCAATCAAGTCTACTCTGCCATTCAATCATGGCTAATCTATCGCTCCTAACCCCATTCTCCTGCCTTCTCCTCATAACATCTGACACATATACTAATCAAGAATCTATCTATCTCTGCCTTTAAAATATCCACTGACGGCCTTCGCAGCCTTCTGTGGCAAAGAATTCTACAGATTCACCACCCTATAGCGAGTGGTATCTCCCCATAGTGATATAGGGAGTGATTTTGGGAGTGATATGTCCCAACCTATGAACCAGCCTAATTAATGGGCGAGGGCAGTTCTTCTGGGTTCCCCCATTTACTGAACCCCATCTTCCACTGAGAGGAAAATGCCTAACCCTATACTAACCCTAACTCGCCCCCCTTCCAGAGCTGCCCACTGCTGGAGCTGGAGCCGCTTTGGGACCGGCTGCAGTCTCCGTACGTGTGACCACTCAGCGAGTCCACCTCGGCCAGCATGCCCTTCTGGATCATCGTGGTGATTATGGTGGGGAGCAGCACTGCCTTGCACGCCGCCCGGGCCGCCTTCAGCACCCCCATAGCGTCGGCTCCATCAGTCCGCCCACTCGCTTGCTGCAACACGGGCAGCCTGATAGCCCGACTGACCCCTCGCAGCATCCACAGGCCTACCAACTGCCCGACCGACCCTTCGCAGCACTCACAGGCCTACCGACAGCCCGACCGACCCCTCGCAGCACACACCGGCCTTCCAACAGCCCAACCGACCCCTCGCAGCACACACCGGCCTTCCGACAGCCCGACCGACCCTTCGCAGCACTCACCGGCTGTCCAACCACTCTCACTATCCACCGGCGGACCGACAGCCCGACCGATCCTCCACAGCATCCATCGGCCTACCAACAAGCCCAACCGACTGACCCTGACCCTGACCCTAACCCTAACCCTGACCCTGACCCTAACCCTAACCCTAATCCTAACCCTAGCTTTACATTTGTTATTTATCATAACTTTATAAAGATAAATGAATTGAATAACAAAATGATCAACAAGATTAGCATTACCTTTATCCTTGGAAATCTTGCTATTGCTATTGATGTAATGAGGAGGCAGCTATGATCCCAGAGTCCTTGCTGCCTAGCGACCATAAAACAAAGCGCGGGATTGGTCAATTTGCGTCCAACCTCAATGTCAAACGTGCATTGATTGGGTAATTACTAGTCGGAAAATTTGAGGTTTTTGTCATATTTAAACAAAATGTGCAGGTTTTGTTCTTGACGAGTTTCAGGTATGATTTATATTATATTTTTACACAATATGTTAAAAATGCAGGTAGTTCCGTGAGTTGGGTCACGAACCTGAACGAAAAAGCTCCTCATCCCACAGCCTAAAAGCCGTTGTGATTTCAACATATGAAACTTCAGTTACTTCTTCTGTAAGTAAATTTTGAAGCAGTGCAAAAGTTTCTGGAGGCTTTGATGAACACAAGAGAGCCTTCTTCATCAGGTCAGTAGTAATTGCCATACATTCAAAATAAAACTCAGTTCGCATTAAATACGACGACCACCTTTCTCGCTCGGGATCGAAACGATTGATTTGCCGAGACATGTAAGTACACTACAGAACTAAAAACAAAATCTTTTTTTTTAAATCGTAAAATAGGCTCTTATCTGGATCTTTGGACGCAATCCAAAGTATCCCACTCCTGACACCACTTTTGTGTTCTTTTTCTAGGTCTGCACAAAACGAGAGTCTTCAATTTACAACAGAAGTCTTTAATGCTTTCCCCAATACTGGCAGCAAGACAACTCAAAAATGGCTGCACACACACACACACACTACAGACAGGAATAAACTATATACAAAACATCTCCCTTTGTCCTGTGCAGCACCACCTGCTGCACAGGAGGAGCAACGGGTCCTCCCACCCCATACAGTCCACCAAACATCACACTTAGATAGGCATCGTGTCTGGTATGGACAAGTTGGGCCAAAAGGCCTGTTTCCATGTTCTATGCTGTTATAACTTTGACAGGGCTTTGCTGTACCTCCATCTTTGATAGGTGACCCCTTCACCTGAGTCTGTGTATCCGCTCAGGTTGGAGATTGGAATGGAAATAAACAAAGATCCTGTCTGCTCTCTCAGTGGATGGAGAAGATACCAGTTGTGCTCCACCAAACGTTCATTCTTCAATTCATATAATTCAAATAAATGATAAAGTCACCAAGTCATCCAGAAACAGGCCCTTTGGTCCTCCATGTTCATGTGACCATCAAGTACTAATTCCATTTACTGGCACTTGGTCTGTGGCCTTCTATGGCTAGGTTATTCAAGAGGACATTTTGATATTTCTGAAACAGAAATTCTGAAACAGAGGGGTCCTCAGGCAGTGTATTCCAGATACCAAGAATCCACTGGGGTCAAATTTCTTTCCTAGATACCCTCCAAATCTCTTACCCACAAATTAAGCTCTCTAGTTTTAGACACCTCTGCTGCAGTGAACATTTTCCTTCTATCTGTCCCATCTATTTGCTCAATGATTTGTATCTACCTCTTTCAGGCCTTCCTACATTGGCCAACCCCAGCCCACCTACCCCCTCCCTCCAGCATCCTCCACTTAAATAAAGCAAAGTTGGACTATTATGAGGAGCTTATATTTCCTCCTCACTGAAACGTTGCATTCCAGGCCACGTTCCTGTGAATATTCTCTGCTCCATCCCCAGTGCAATCACATCCTTTCTATGGTGTGGTGACCAGAACTGTACTGGTCATTGTCATTTTGTTATGTGTGGGATCTTGCTGTGTGCAAATTGGCTGCTGCATGAATAGGTTTAAAAAGTACTCCATTATAATGTTCTGCGTGGGATTATACAGAAATGCAAGACTTTCCTTTTCTGGCTTTCATTCCCTCCTTGTTTGACCACAGGATGGCAGCATTGTACCAATCCTTGAGCAGCCCCTTCCTTCACCCCACCATCCCAGCCGTAAACAGAAAATGGCCAGACAAGTAAGTGTGGTCACAGAACTGGAAGAATACTCAAACCCAAAAATATTTTTTGAAAGTGATTCTGGAGAAATTTAGGATTGTAATTAAATGAAAAGGGTGGCACAGTGGCACAGTGGCACAGTGGCACAGTGGCACAGCAGCAGAGTACCTGGGTACGATCCTGACTAAGGGTGCTGTCTGTATGGAGTTTGTATGCTCTCCCTGTGACTGTGTGGGTTTTCTCCGGGTGCTCTGGTTTCCTCCCACACTCCAAAGACGTACAGGTTTAGAGTATAATTGGTTTCTGTAAATTGTAAATTGTTCCTAGTGTGTCGTATAATAATAATAATAATAATAATAATAATAATTCATTTTATTTGCTGGCGCCTTTCTAACACCCAAGGACACCTTACAAGACATAAAATCACAAAAATACAAAACACATAGTCGGAATAAATTAAATGTTAAAACACCACAATACACAAATCAAGGACAGAATTCAATTACAAACGCACAAAAAGAAAATCAGAAACACAATTTGAGGAGAGAGCAGCGGCAGCCAAACCGCGCCAGCGTTCACTCTCCCCTCCGACCGCCATCTTGAACAAAGACCAACAGACACAGCACACAAAAATCATCCCCCCACAATGACCACCACTGTGGGGGAAGGCACAATGTCCAGTCCCCAACCCCAGTTCACCCAAAGTCAGGCCCAATGAGGCCTCCGCTATTGCCTCTACGGAGGCCCGATGTTCCTGGCCGTTTTCACCGGGTGATGCTGGCCCGTCGTCGGGAGAGTCCTCACAGAGGCTGGGCCACCTGGAATGGCCGCATTCCTTACCGGAGGCCGCAGCTTCCGAAGCCGACAAGGCCGCGCCGGTTTGGAGCTCCAAGGCTCCCGATGTTAAGGTCGGCGCCGCCCGATCCTCTCCACAGTCCCGCAGCCCGGAGGTGTTGAGCTCGACGGTCACAGCTCACCGGAGCTCCAGCGCGTCGATCCAGCGCGACGACCCAGGCAAGGCATCGCCCGCTATGCTCTGCGATGGCGCTCCAGCGCTGTGCCGCCACCGAAGCTGAAGGTGCTGGACGGTCCCCGCCAGGAAACGGCGCTCCAGGCCCGCTGGTAGGCCACGAGGACGGGTCAACGGGGCAGCCCGGAGAAAAGCTGCCTCACCGACAAGGTAGGGACCTAGAAATAAGGTTACGCCCCTTGGCCCTACATTAAAAGTCAAGTTCTCCTACAGACAGCACACAAGACTAACTAAAACTACAAAAAAAAAGTGAGTTAAACGGACGGCTGCTGATTAGCAGCCGTTCACCAAGATGGCGCCTCCTCCTCTAGTACTAGTGTATGGGGAGATTGCTGGTTGGCGTGGACTCAATGGGCTGAAGGGCCTGTTTCCACGCTGCATCTCTAAACTAAAAACCATATAACCATATAACCATATAACCATAACAGCACGGAAACAGGCCATTAAAAATAAATACTTCCCCCTAGTCCCATCTACCTGCACTCAGACCATAACCCTCCATTCCTTTCCCGTCCATATACCCATCCAATCTATTTTTAAAGGATAACATCGAACCTGCCTCCACCACTTCCACTGGAAGCTCATTCCACACAGCTACCATTCTCTGAGTAAAGAAGTTCCCCCTAATGTTCCCCCTAAACTTCTGTCCCTTAATTCTCAAGTCATGTCCCCTTGTTTGAATCTTCCCTACTCTCAATGGGAAAAGCTTATCCACGTCCACTCTGTCTAACCCGCTCATAATTTTAAAGACCTCTATCAAGTCCCGTCTTAACCTTCTGCGCTCCAAAGAATAAAGACCTAACTTGTTCAACCTTTCTCTGTAACTTAGTTGCTGAAACCCAGGCAACATTCTAGTAAATCTCCTCTGTACTTTCTCTATTTTGTTGACATCCTTCCTATAATTAGGCGACCAAAATTGTACTCCATACTCCAGAATTGGCCTCACCAATGCCTTGTACAATTTTAACATTACATCCCAACTTCTATATTCAATGCTCTGATTTATAAAGGCCAGCACACCAAAAGCTTTCTTTACCACCCTATCTACATGAGATTCCACCTTCAGGGAACTATGCACAGTTATTCCTAGATCCCTCTGTTCAACTGCATTCCTCAATTCGCTACCATTTACCGTGTACGTCCTATTTGGTTTGTCCTGCCGAGATGTAGCACCTCACATTTGTCAGCATTAAACTCCATCTGCCATCTTTCAGCCCACTCTTCCAAATGGCCTAAATCTCTCTGTAGACTTTGAAAATCTACTTCATTATCCACAACACCACCTATATTAGTATCATCTGCATACTTACTAATCCAATTTTCCACACCTTCATCCAGATCATTGATGTACATGACAAACAACAGTGGACCCAACACAGACCCACGAGGCACCCCACTAGTCACCGGCCTCCAACCTGACAAACAGCCATCCACCATTACTCTCTGGCATCTCCCATTCAGCCACTGTTGAATCCATCTTGCTACTCCACCATTAATACCCAACAATTGAATCTTCTTAACCAACCTTCCATGAGGAACCTTGTCAAAGGCCTTACTGAAGTCCATATAGACAACATCCACTGCTTTACCCTCATCAACTCTTTCAAAGTTTTGTAATATATGATCGGTTTAAAAGGCATTTATTTAACCTTGACAGGTGGTAGACAGAGATCAGTCTCTTTATGTCTGGAGAGCTAGAGTGCAAGGTGAAGAAGGGGAAGAAGGGGGGAGAAGGGGAGAGAAGGGGAGAGAAGGGGGAGAAGAGAAGAGAAGGGGAGGAGAAGGAGTGGAGACACTTTTAAGGAGCTAGACAACTTTTAATAAAGTTTAGTGGGCATTTAACATTACCGGTTGGTTTTCCTTGGTTCTGAAAACTCGTGCTTACGTTTTTTTCCCCCAATGAGCCAATTAAAATGCCCGGTCAGCAAAGGAAATTGCCTACGGCTACCTCGACTAACCATAACTACATGGCAACCCCACTACCACTGCATTACGAGTTCAAAAGAACCATGCCGACCAATTTTTGCTCGCGGAAAACTTTTCAGCATATTGAAATATTTTACTCGACCAAACTGAGGCCGCAAGTATGTGGGAACTTCTCTCGAGCATGAAAGAGAGTTACAGTGACCTCCTAGGACCACGTGTCGACCATGCTGCGAGTTTGTGGCGAGCACAAACTCTTCTAAACTCGCAATTTAGGTCGCCACAGTGGGACAGGCCCTTAAGGGGAACTGTTCAGGTTGGGTGAGGGATGGAGAGTCTGGTACTGAGGGGAGGGGCAGATCGGCAGAATAAAAATGAGGCTATGGTTTCTGCATATACAATGAGTGTTGAAGACCCAGACTCTTCCCCGGAAATATTAATCGATGCTGGATGAATGTTAACATTAAATTTGAATTGGACAGGTTTTGTGACCAAAGGAATTTCTAAATTTCTTCACAGGACGGGAGACTATTTGCCTCATTGAGTCTATGGTATCTCAGGGACTAATTTCATTCCCCTACTAATTTTCGCTGTAGCCCATTCCCCCCCCACCGCACCTCCACCCAAGTTTCTATCTCACCCGCAAACTTGGGGTAATTAATAGTGCCAATTAACCAAACAACCAGCACATTATTGGGTTGAGGGAGGAAACTGATGCACCCTCTTGTTGGTTAGGCCTGTCTTAATAACCCTCCCTCAGGTACTGGGTATGCAAGCTAATACAAGTTGCAGAGAGATGCTGCATTTCTCAGCCAGACACCTGTAACACACATGGGCATGCAGCTTCCACACACCATAACACAGCACTGTGGCACAGCCAGTGAAACCACTACCTTGCAATGCCAGAGATCTGTATAACAATCCTAACCTTTGATGCTGTGTACATGGAGTTTGCACGTTCTACCTGTGACTGCATGGGGTTTCCTCTGGGAACTCTGGTTTTCTCTCCTATTCCAAAGACGTGCCAGTTAGAAAATTAATTGGCTGCTCTAAATTGCTCCTAGTGTGTAAATGAGCGGTAGAATCTTGGTGGAAGTTGATGGGAATGTGGGATAAAACTATGAATTCATATGGGATAGAATTGACAGTCAGCATTGCCTCGGCAAACTGAAGGGCTTGTTTCCATGCTGTATCTCCCTATGACTCCATGACTGTTATCCAACTTCATTGACCAATGTTTTAGGGTAAAGTGTGAGCTGAGTATTATTAGATTAATAGGAGACATTACTCCTGATATGATGGATGGATGGATGGATACATTTAAAAAATAAACATGAAATTTAAACATAGGTTTAATAGCCAATTTCCAGTTCAAGGCAAGTCACAGAACTGAGCGGAGGTGTTCAGTGAAATGATCGCCGAGCTACATCTCCGCTCAATCCGTCTTAACCTACCTGATCTTCCGGTTGCTCAGCACTTCAACTTACCCTCCCATTCCCAATCTGACCTTTCTGCCCTGGGCAACCTCCATTGTTAGAGTGAGGCCCAGCACAAATTTGAGCTACAGCCCCTCTTATTTCACTTGGATAGCTTACACCCCAGCAGCATGAACATTGACTTCTCTAACTTCAAATAGCCCTTGCTTTCCCTCTCTATCCCCTTCCCCTTCCCAGTTCTCTCACTAGTCTTACTATCTCCAACTACATTCTATCTTTGTCCCGCCCACTCCTCTGACATCAGTCTGAAGAAGGGTCTCAACCCGAAACACCACCCATTCCTTCTCTCCAGAGATGCTGCCTATCCCGCTGAGTTACTCCAGCATTTTGTGTCTATCTTATTTTCCCCATAATCGTTTTAAATCCGTTTCCTCTCGTTTCCATGCATTCACCATTTTATAATAGCCCCTTTATAACTAATCTTATTGCAAATGAAGGCCTTTTATTCACAGTGGGTAAAAACAAGCCAGGGAATATATCAGATCAGATTGCAGGACTGATTAAGCCATTACAGAGTGCATAAGGGGAACACTCAGGAATTAGTAACAACCTATCAGGATATTGTATGAACAGTTCCTCGTTTTTAGTTGTTTTTATCACACAAGCACCCTTCCCAATGATACGAACTGGTGTGCACTGAGCCCATTTGATTCAAACCTTTTTTTTTTACAATCCTTCCATAACTTTGCACCTTTTCATCTCCTTAACCTCGGCCTCCACCGTAGAATCATAGAGTCATAGAGTGAAACAGTGTGGAAACAGGCCTTTCGGCCCAACTCGCCCACACCGGCCATCAATGTCCCAGCTACACTAGTCCCACATCCCTGCGCTTGGTTCATATCCCTCCAAACCTGTCCTATCCATGTACCTATCTAACTGTCTCTTAACCGATGGGATAGTCCCAGCCTCAACTACCTCCTCTGGCAGCTTGTTCCATACACTCACCACCCTTTGTGTGAAAAGGTTACCCCTCGGATTCCTATTAAATATTTTCCCCTTCACCTTGAACCTATGTCTTCTGGTCCTAGATTCCCCTACTCTGGTCAAAAGACTCTGGGCATCTACTCGATATATTCCTCTCATGATTTTGTACACCTCTATAAGATCTTACCTCATTCTCCTGCGCTCCATGGAATAGAGACCCAGCCTCTCAACCTCTCCCTATAGCTCACACCGTCTAGTCCTGACATCATCCTCGTAAATCTTTTCTGAACCCTTTCAAGCTTGACAATATCTTTCCTTCAACATGGTGCCCAGATCTCCCCTAATTCTGGCCTCACCAATCCTACATTTTGTCTGGGCATCTGAAAGCAAAGAGAAGCAGTGAAAGAAAATTAAGAAGAACTGCAGATGCCTGAAACCCAAAATAAAAACAGAAAATGCCTGAAACACACAACAGGTCAGGCAGCATCTGTGGAGTGAGAAACAGAGTTAACACTTCACACACAAGACCCTTCCACAGGTCTTCTGAATGTGTCCAGAATGTTGTATTTTTCTTTCAGTAGCATGAATGATTGTTTTTGGTATTGGTTTCAGTTTGGGATAATCACATGTCCGAGATACAGTGGAAAAACGTTGTTTTGTGTGCTATCCAGGCAAATGATGTCATACATGACAACATCATGTAGCGCAAAAGAGAAAATAAACAGATTACGAAACATGGTGCAGAGCTACGGAGAAAGTACAGATAACTAAACGTACAAGTGCAAGGTGCATTAAATGAAAGTGATTGGCAAAACAACGGAAAGTGACACGAGGATAAGGTTTATTTACACATGGAGTGGTTGACTTCTGGAATATGCCACTAGGGTAGTAGTGGAGGCAGATTGAATTGTAAGACTCACGAGGTAGATACGTATTTGAAAAGAAAATAGTTTTCAGGTCTATGGGGAAAGGATGGGAGAGTGAGACTAGCTGGATTGCTCCTTCATAGCGCCAGATGGACTGTTTGGGTCAAATCGACTATGTGGAAACCATTCTGTAAATTATCACTGGGTAGTAAGTTCTGGAATTCCCTTCCTACCCCTTTCCCTCCCCTCCTCCTCTTCTTCTTGCATATGGCGTGCACAGCCTAAAGTTGTAGGACAACTTGTTCTATTTGATCTTATTGGATTGGATTGGATTGGATTGATTGGATTCGTCGAAACAGGGTGGACCACGTGAAGGTTGCAATCTTCCCCCCCCCCCCCCCTCCTTTTCTGTCTTTCCATCTTTCTACCCTTAAAACCTTAAAGGGGCTGTCCCACTTGGGCGACCTAATCCGCGAGTTCTGGCTAGTTTGCCCTCGACTCATACGCGCAGCATGGTCGACACGAGGTCGTAGGAGGTCTTCGTAACTCTCCTTCATGCTCAAGAGTGGTCGAGGCCTCAGCTAAGTCGTGGCGTATTTTGCAACATGTTGAAAAATGCCCGCGAGTAAAAAAAGGTCGCCATGGAAAAAATCGATACTTTTTTTACTCGTAGGTTTAGTCGTAGTAGGTCGTAGTAGGTCGGCATGTTACTCGTAGGTAATCGAGGGTAGTCGAAGGTAGTCGTAGATAGTCTTCATCATAGTCGAAGGGAGGTCGAAGGGAGGTCGAAGGAGATCGAAGGAGGTCGCCTTCACTCTCCACTATTCGGTGTCCAATTTTCCCGAAGTTAGTCGTAGCTAGTCGTAGCTAGTCAAAGCTAGTCTTCAACATAGTCGAAGGAGGTCTTCTACATAGTCGAAGGAGGTCTTCAACATGTCATTTTTTCAATCTCTCCTAAACTCTTCTAAACTCGCCAATTAGGTCGCCCAAGTGGGACAGCCCCTTCATCCTTCACTGATCTTTTCATCATCTGAGTCAATATCTCTTCAATGGAAGGTACTAGATCTGAAACTTTAACTTGGCTACACGCTCCACAGACACTGCCTGATCTGCTGAGATTTTTGATAATTTTCTGTTTTATTTTGGATTTCCAGTATCGGTAGTTTTATTTTATTTATAATATCTCTTCAGTTTGATGACATAGTCAGCGTCATAGAGCATGATGAACGCTAAAAGGGGCAAAGTTGAATGAGATGCAGGGCACATTTGTTTCTATAGAGTGTTGTAGATGACTGTAAGGGGATCACAGGGGTGGTGGTGGAGGCAGCTATGACAGTGGCATTTAAGAGGCTTTTAGATAGGCACATGAATTTGCAGGAAATGGAAGGATATGGATTGTGTGCAGGCTTATGAAAATAGTTTACCTTGGCATCAACTTCAACACAGACATTGTGGGCCAAAGGGTTTATTCCTGTATTGTACTTTTTGATGTTCTATGTTCTATCAAGCACCTCGGCACATTTCACAATGTTAAAGGAACTATTTAGATATTCCCTTTGTTGCTAATATTCATTCAGCACCCTTGGAAATCCAAGACCCTGGAATGTGCAACTGGTGGCAAGGACACAGGGTTCATCATTGACCTCAAAGGGCAGCGCCCACAATAATATGGAAACCTCTGTGCTCTTCTCTGGTTCAGTTTGCCAGCAGATGTCAGATCAAGAGGATCCCTGGCGCCATCACATCAAACCACAGACTCCAAAGCAGGAAGGGGAAGGGGCCATTTAATTGAGAACTTTAAACATTTTGTGGAAACTAAATACAAATTGGAATTTGCGCCTGATTGAAGGAGAAGCTGAAATATCATAAATAAATTATTTTTAATTTTAGCATTCATTGCAATTTGAATTATTTTTGGAGGGGATTACTTTCTAAGTCTCAGACAGTTCCCTAAACTGCCCAGGACAACAATAAAACTACAGTTAGACCTCATTACACAAGGTGTAAGATTTTTAGGGTGTTATGCAGTTTAGAATTACACATTAATTCCAAAGACTTCCATTGATTATGAAGAAGGTTGCTAGCAATCCTGTGCAGGTGGGGAGTGCTGAAGTACAGAGAGCAACTTTGAGATTTCTTCGTCAAACGGCGTACGTGTGAAAATCCTGAAGTTGCGGTCAGCTTCCTGAAGTGACGGCATTGAACACAGTCCGTTTCAACAGAATTACAACTGCAAAGTCTGGACCGTCACCTCCAAACTTAAAGACAGATGCGATTATACGCTGTTTAAAAGCATACAATTAAAAAATGAACCGCCTTGAATAAATATTGCAAATGGAATAATACATTCCAATGATAAGCTTTGCCCTTACTAAAAAATAAATGTATGTGAAATACTCATTAAATTTGTCTTGCTAAAATTTTTTTTTACGAATGGAAAACAAATCAAAGGTCAGTGCTTAAGAAATGGTGGAGCGAGAGGCTACTTCACAAGGGGATTGAAAGAACTAATAAATCAATATCACTCTATAGGAGCCTGTTAATAGCAATGGCCCTTAGGTGAGTGAAAGGTCCCCTTAATCCAGTTGTTCTTGCACTACACATGGTGAGGGAGTTGGTGGCAATGCTGATATCTGAGCAAATATATTCCCTTTGACTGAATATTCTCATTAAGAGGCATGTCCTGTATTTCCATTAGAAAATGCAATTACTTTATCATTTTTTGAGCTCCGTTTCTTTTTTAAATTGTGACCAAGAGTCAAGTATTGATCACAGTATTGTTAATGGTACCATGTAATTGTTGGAAGATTTCCAAACTCCAAATGCAAAGTTTGAATTGTAAATACCAGCATGAAGCAAAAGGATTATCAGCTTAGAGTGGAGTAATAAACAGATGCACATCCAGAAATTGGACACTCCTCTCCAATACACAAAAAGTCTATTTCAAAATTATCAACTCTAGATTTTGGATCACAAATGGACAAATATGAACAAGCACCTTAAGAAGTCACTTTCACGACTGCATGATATTCTAACGTGCTCTGCAGCCGATAATGTGTGATTAGCATTGTATTATAGGCAATGTGGTGAACAAGTTGCACACAGCAAGACTACCTTGCAACAGTAATGGTGACGAGGTAATCTTGTTTACAATTTCATTGAGTGAACAATATTTTCCAGGATCTTTCCCGATCCTCACTGCATTATGTTGTGAGAATAAGAGAACACCGTTAAGCACCACTTAAAGCATTATCCAAAAGACAATACCTTCAGCAGTTCAGAGTTAGGCCAAGAATAACTGTTTAAGAATCATTAGTGTTTTAACTCACAATCTTCAGGGAGGAAAGATGGCAAGCAAGCTATAGCTGCGATATATTACATATATTAACTCCTCCAAATAAGATAATGGCAATTCACATTGTATAGTTCCAGTAGCAGTAGTGAAACCTAAGGAAAGTCTGAGGAGTGTTATCCAAAGACCTTGGCCAGGAGTCACATTTACAAGTGAACAAAAGAATGGTTTAATTTAGAAATACATCATGGCCTTGGGCCCAACAAGTCCATGCTGACCATCAATCACCTGTTCACACCAGTTCTACATTTTCCCATTTTTGCACCTATACACTAGGGGCAATTTACAGAGGCCAATAAACTTACAAACCTGCATGTCTTTGAGATGTGGGTGACAATTGAAGCACCCAGAGGAAACCCACATGGTCACAGGGAGAATGTGCAAATTCTACACCCGAGTTGAGGATCGAACCAGGTTCTCTGGCACTGTGAGACAGCTCTTTCAGCTGTGCAATTGTGCCACACACATGTTTGAAGATAAATATTTTACAGGTGAGCAAGCAACAGAGTGGATACTGGGAGGAATTTTCAGTACTTAGGACTAGGCATGGTTGCAAAAGTTGGCAGGAAAAAGGAAGTCAAACATACCCAAGAACTCAATGACACAGTGATCTTGAAGGGCGGGAGGCTGGAAAAAGTACAATAAATTCACCTGAAATTTATTTTTGTGAGATATCTATGTACTTGAGGAAGGAGTGTCAAGCATAAATATCCTTGCAGTAGACCCTGAGGGTTTGATAGTGGGGAAGTTGAGAGGATGTTTCCCCTTTTGGGGAAGTCTAGAATTGGGGTTTAATGGCCAGGATCTGGAGTCAGCCACAAATGAGGGAGACGAAGAAGGCTTTAATTTCTTCTCTCAGTTGTTCAACTTGGGATTTCTGTGCCCTCGAAGAAGTATTGTCACTCGCCTATTAAGTAAATTCAGTGCAGAGGTAGATAGATTTTTAACCATAGGTTGAGCAAGGGTTATGGATCATAGAGCTGTAGAATCATACAGCATAGAAATGGGCCCTTTGGCCCACCATGATAATGCCAACATTTTTACCCGGCTACATTAATCCCATTCGCCCTCATCAGGACCAAATTCTTGCATGCCTTGCCTATTTTAGTGCTGTCTTCTTAAATATCGCAATTGCATCTAATCCCATTATCTGCTCTGGCAGCAAGTTCCAGATATCAACTCACCCTATGTAAAAGACATTCCCCTCCAACCACCTTTGAAACTTCTATCTCTCACGTTAAACCTGTACTCTCTTGTTTTTGATAGCTCTACTATGTGATAACCGGCAGGTACAGGATACTGAGTTGGATGATCAGCCATGATCATATTGAATGGCAGTGCAGGCCCGAAGGGCCGAATGGCCTACTCCTGCACCTATTTTCTATGTTTCTATGTTTCTATAACGTTTTTGACGATATAACCAATCTATGTCTCTTCTAATTTTAGACACCTATCAAGTCACCCCTCAGCCTCCTTCTTTCCAGGGAATGCAATCTCTACTCATACCATGACATCTTCCAAACCAGCAAACATCCAGGTAAATCTCCTGTGCACTCTCTCCAGCACAATTATATCCTTCCTATTGATAAAGAAAATTACCGAGACTAAAGGTCTGATCATCAATCATTTACTTCAATGTTGGAAAGAAGATCGTATTCACCTCATTTAAGAGCACAGCATGCACACATGTTGTTGGGCAATTTCGAAGACCATCTGGACAGATATGTTTATACGAAAGGTTGAGAGAGATATGGGCAAACATGTGTGTGGTATTGCTTTGATGGATATCATGGTCGGATGGACATGTTGGGCTGAAGGGCCTGTTTCAGTGCTGTTTGGCTCTATGACTATATGGTGCTAATTTCTGGAAGCAATTTTGGAGCATGGTTATGGTGCCAAAACAGTTCCTGTATAGAGCAACAATGAACTAAATACAGATGTGCTTTGTGATGGTAGTCAATTAGAATAGAAGACCCAGAGGTCTTGTGTGCTCAACTTCATCGCTGTGGTATCTTAGGCCTAAATGATTACACCTCAGGTCCATCCACAGTGCCTGGGTTTGACAATTCTCTGCTCCTAGCTATATCTCAATGCACGCCCTAATTACAGCATCAGTGGTTTGCTTTGTGCGGTACCAAAGAAGCAGTGCTATTTTGTCAAACCGTTATATACTAATTAATATTTACCAGTTGAAAGGAAAATGAAGCTTTGCAATACGTAAAGTGCAGACGTTAGCAAAGAGTGGTAATCTGGAGAAAGGGCCTGCTCATAATTATGTGTCTTAGAAAATAGGTGCAGGAGGAGGCCATTCGGCCCGTCGAGCCAGCACCGCATTCTATCCCAATCTTCAGCTGCGTTTAATGGAGATTTTTGGTGTTGCAATATTGCACTATAAAATTGCTAATGTTCAATAAACAGCATTCACGAGGAAAAATCCAAATGGGATATCAGATGTGTAGAAAGGAATGGCAGATGTTGAATATCAGATACATGATTCTGATTAAATGCCATTGCTCCTATTCAAAGTGTTGAATTTCCACTATTTCAATAGATTAATATTTGTCATGTATCAGTGGATTCTGAATAAAAGTGTTTCAGGATAATGCAGATTAGTATTATGTAAAATCAGTCCATCAATGGCAAGTAATGAAGATATCAATAATATCCTCTTCCTTCACCACCACCCATCGGCACCTGTTCGATTTAACAAGAAACACACGACACAGGAAAGCAAATAAAAGGATAGAATTGGTGAAGGATTTATTGAATGTATAATCATTTATCATTTTTCATTTATAACCATTATATCTTGGTATTAGTTTATACAGCAAAATTGTAGAGGAGGCAATATATCTATGGATCAAAACACCAGTGTAATGGAGATTACATGATAACGATCACAATATGACAACGTGCCTTTATGCCTTTGCTGGTGAGCAGCAAGAAGCTGTTTTCTGTGAGTGGTCATCTATTGATCCAGCTTCCTCCTGTCACAGCGACAGTTAATGGGAATTTTGCAACCAAATAAAAGCCACATTTTGTCTTCATTTTCATCTGAAATATGGGCCAGTCCTTTGTACACCCTGACACTCATTTATTACTCATTTTCCTTTATTGATGTTTATGAATTGGAGCATCAAATAATTTGCAAGCGCACTTCAATTGAGGCAGTGGTTGACACTGTGACCATGATTATCGCTACGCCTTCAGCAGCATTTGGTCTATGAATCAAGTCTGATTTATCATTGGCCCATCCAGTGGAAGTACTGTACTGCAACAGAAGATTCCCTGCAATCTAAATCATTTTACAATTGGAATAACATACTAATCCATCTTCATATATGCAAATCAGAATTCCTCCACAGGTTCGTAACCACTTGTAATGGATTATAGACACGTTTCTACCGTTATTAATTCATTCTCAATCTTTATTTTGTTGCTGCTATTACTTTCCTGTTACCTTAAACGCTTTTTATAAAATTTGCCTAGCAGTGGGTTCCAAGTCCCTATGCATTTTTCATTGTACGCTAATCTTTTCAACGGAATTCAACAAGATGTGGTTCAGAACGAGCTGCTCAATTGATTTACAAAACAAGGAGTGCCAGCAATACGGTGGGAACAGTGTCATTATATATGCAGTTATTAACTCATAAGCTACAGTAGTTCTCATCTCAAACAGCAGCTGAGGTTTCCACTTCCCCTGGAGACCCCTGCAAAGTCTCATTATGGGAACCATAAATAATATGTGCTAATGAGATATGAATTGATTATGTTGAGAAAGCTGACATTTCCATTCATCACTCTAAATGATGTTTAACAATAGATTAGCAGCCAATAATTCGTCTGATATGAGATTAAATAAAATAGCACACTGTTTCAGCAGGCTACCTCACGGAGATGGCAATAAATCTGCTCAATTAAAGTTTTACCAATCCATTTTTCACCACTAAGGATATTATTATTTCATTTAGACTTGTTCATGCATCATAGATTATTGTATTTCAGTCAGTCAATGTGAGAAAACCACAGTATTTTATTCATTCAATTGTGGAGGACTGGGCTTTGATAGAGTCCACTTTTCTACTCAGTCCCCATATCTTTTTAATCCCCCCAGGGCTCCAGAGGCAAAGCAAAATATAAGACTGCTATAGGGACCCACATGACCATTTTGCTAAGGGATCATTTGGTTTTGGCAATGTTCATTGCTCCAATTATCTCTGAAACAATCTACAATGCTTTGGAAAATAAACAATTTCAAACAATTGGGCCCATTAAAATATGTGACAGAACATGCATCACATCCATTTGTTAATTTTGTAATTTGCAAATCCAAATTATAACAATGTAGATAAACTTGTTATTCAGACATTAGAGAAACTGGATGGAAATGTTCCAACACTGTATTTGCAGACATTTACTTAACCGTATTTCAGAATTATCATGATCGGGTTAGCTTTTTACAAGTGCTTCCAGTAACAGGTGATGATAGTACTAGCATCCCTCCTTTCCCTCCTTTTCCTCCTATCGCTCCTGGGATAAATAATGTTCTATGATATCGTATTGTATCAGATCGTATTGAATTGTATCGTAGCAATGGCATTTTTCAGTGCTTTGCACCTAGCAATTGCATAATTTTTTTTGTATCAACTGAATTTCTTTCTTGAAAACCCATTTGCAATGACAAAGTTCACAATTAAGGACTATAATTGTAAAGTAGTCGTTGGGGATAGGGTTCTCAAACTTATCTCAACCACATGCTGGAGCACAGAGGTGCAGCTGGCAAAGCCACTGCCTCACATTGTCAGAGACCTTGGTTCAGTCCTGACCTTTGGCGCTAACTGTGTGGAGTTTGCACTTCCTTATTGTGACCATGTGGGGTTTCTTCAGGGTGTTC
The DNA here is from genome assembly GCA_038087875.1 of Malacoraja senta. NCBI lineage: Eukaryota > Metazoa > Chordata > Chondrichthyes > Rajiformes > Rajidae > Malacoraja > Malacoraja senta. The sequence goes on along the minus strand of CM075977.1, from coordinate 37,160,624 downwards.
TGGATTCCTACCACATTGAAAGCTGTGTTGGTTTGTAGGTTAATTGGCCACTGTAAATTGTCCCTGGATGGGTACAATCTGGGGGGAGTTGATGTGAATGTAGAGCTTATAAAACGGGATTAATGTGGAATTGGTATAAACTAGGCTGCCTTCCATTTACAGTCACATCATTCCCTATGAAGTCCCTTCAAACTTTCCCTTATTTCATACCCCATTCCTTGACTGGAATGTGGATAGATGTGACCAGTACTAAGGGTATGGAATATGGTTATACATGTGGCCAGAGCCAGGGGTTGGGAATGTGCAGCTGGAGCCAAATGTGGGAAATTCCATGCTCCTTGAAATAAAAGACAACCTTCTATCAGGCCTCAGAATTATTAGAGTCAAGAGTCAAGAGTGTAATATTGTCATGTCCCAGATAGAACAATGACATTCTTACTTGCTGCAGCACAACAGAATATGCAAACATAGTATGATATGACAAACGAGAGAAAGAAAAGAAAAGCTTAGTGTGTATATGTACACATACTCACAACATACCCATATATATATATATATATGGGTATGTTGTGAGCATGTGTATATATACACACTAAGCTTTTCTTTTCTCTCTCGTTTGTCATATCATACTATATATAGATATATACACATACACACATACTCAGAAAACAAACAAAACCATGCAACAATAATAATAATAGTTTATTGTAGTTCAGAGCTCATGAGGTTGTAATGTTTAATAGCCTGATGGCTGTAGGGAAGAAGCTGTTCCTGAACCTGGACGTTACGGTTTTCAGGCTCCTGTACCTTCTTCCTGATGGCAGTGATGAAATGAGTGTGAGGCCAGGATGGTGTGGGTCTCTGATGATACTGGCTGCCTTTTTGAGGCGGCGACTCCGATAAATCCCTTCGATGGTGGGGAGAACAGAGCCGGTGATGGACTGGGCAGTGGTCACAACTTTTTGCAGTCTTTCTCCGCTCCCGGACGTTCAAGTTGCCAAACCAGACAATGATGCAACCAGTCAATATGCTCTCTACTGTACACCTGTAGAAGTTCAAGAGGATCCTCTTGTAATCATGCTATCTTTTCCACCATTATGCAAGTGGATGCATTAGATCCCATTTGACTGCAACATTTTGGAGTCCTGCTCTGTTTAAATGATAATAATTTACTCCTTCATGTTACTTTCCAAAGTAGACAACCTCCCATCTTTCATTTCCATTTCCATTTCAACCTCCCATTTCTCAGCATCACACTCCATCTGCAATGTCCTACCCCTCAGTTAACCTATTTATATCCCTTTGTAAAAGAAACAACTGCAGATGCTGGAAAAATCGAAGGTAGACAAAAATGCTGGAGAAACTCAGCGGGTGAGGCAGCATCTATGGAGAGAAGGAATAGGCGACGTTTCGGGTCGAGACCCTTCTTCCGACTAATGTCAGGGGAGCAGGTCGGACAAAGAAAGAAAGTGGGTGGAGACAGTGGGACTAGTGGGAGGACTGGTAGGGGAAGGAGGGAGAGTCAATTTGTCCCTTCCCACCCAAACCACCTGTTCCCCGGGCACTTTCCCTTGCAACTGCAGGAAATGCTACACTTGTCGCTTTGCCTCCCCCCTCGACTCCATCCAAGGACCCAAGCACTTTCCAGGTGAAGCAGAGGTTCACTTGCACCTCCTCCAACCTCATCTACTGCATCTGCTGTTCCAGGTGTCAACTTCTCTACATCGGCGAGACCAAGCGCAGGTTTGGTGATTGCTTCGCCCAACACCTCCGCTCAGTTCGCACTAACCAACCAGATCTCCCTATGGCTCAGCACTTCAACTCCTCCTCCCATTCTGAATTCGACCTTTCTGTTCTGGGCCTCCTCCATTGCTAGAGTGAGGCCCAGCGCAAATTGGAGGAACAGCACCTCATATTTCGCTAGGGTAGTTTACACCCAGCGGTATGAACATTGACCTCCAATTACAGATAGTCCTTGCTTTCTCCCTCCTTCCCCTCCCCTTCCCAGCTCTCCCACAAGCCCACTGTCTCCACCTCTTCCTTTCTTTTTCCCGACCCCCCCGACGCCAGTCTGAAGAAGGGTCTCGACCAGAAACGTCGCCTATTCCTTCTCTCCATAGATGCTGACTCACCTGCTGAGTTTTTCCAGCATTTTTGTCTACCTATATCACTTTGTAGATTATTTGTAACTTCCTCGCAACTTGCTAACCACTGATCATCAGCAATTTTATCTACAGTACACCCCATCCCTTCATCCGAGTCATCAATGTAGATAATAAATAGCTGAGGCCACAAAAGTGGCCCTAGTGGCACCCAACTAGTAAGGATTATCAATCTGAAAATGATGCATTAATTCCAATGCTATTTTCTATTAGTTAGCCAACCTCTCCATACCGCAATCCCATGCAAATATTATATTACCCTCAATGTTACCCCCAACCTCTTCTACTCATGTCACGTGTATTAACTTTTTATGTGGCACCTTAGTGAATGTTTTCTGGATGTCTTAATGCATTACATTCATTGGTTCCCCTTTATTCACCCCCATTATAATCTCAAAGAACTCCTTCAAATTTGTCATACATGAGATCTCTTCCATTAATCCATGGTGAATCTATGATCCTCCAATGATTTCCTAATATTATCTCCTTAATAATGGATTTTCCACTGATAGACAATAGATCAACTTGCTTATAATTTCCTGCCTTCTGTCTCCGTTCCTTCTTCAATTGTGGTGTTACATTTATAGCCCCCCCCCCTCCAATACCTTGAGACCTGTCCAGAATAAATTATTAACATCACATCCATCACCTCTGCAGTCACTTCCTTTAGTCACTTCCTCAAGGCCTGGCGACTAGTTGGCCTTTGCTCTTGTATGTTTTACTTGGTATATTTTAACTTGCTTGGTTTAGTTCCTGCTTCTCTGTTGCCACTTTATTAGCCATTATTATTAGCTAGTTATTGCTCATCATCCCATTTCTACTCAACAGAGCTTGCTGTGCACAAATTGTCTGTTATATTTCAATAGTGACCACACTTCAAATTACTTCAGTATAAATGCTCTGGTTTTGGAAGCTTCCACAGGAAATTAGCACACAGTGGGTTAGGAAATACAAGTCCCAACCCACTAGATAATAAACTTAATGTATCATCAACAGTTATTTAACACAGAGATTTTTCAAATCTATCTATTCATTGGGATTTATCTGTTATAGGACACAGTGAAACATAGAAACATAGAAGGTAGACAAAAGTGCTGGAGAAACTCAACGGGTGCAGCAGCATCTAAGGAGCGAAGGAAATAGGCAACGAAGGAAATTCCCTCCCGCACCACCCGCTCCCCGGGCACTTTCCCTTGCAACCGCAAGAGGTGCTACACCTGTCGCTTTACCTCCCCCCTCGACTCCATTCAAGGACCCAAGCAGTTGTTCCAGGTGCGACAGAGGTTCACCTGCATCTCCTCCAACCTCATCTATTGCATCCACTGCTCTAGATGTCAGCTGATCTACATCGGTGAGACCAAGCGTAGGCTTGGCGATCGTTTCGCCGAACACCTCCGCTCGGTCCGCATTAACCAACCTGATCTCCCGGTGGCTCAGCACTTCAACTCCCCCTCCCATTCCGAATCCGACCTCTCTGTCCTGGGCCTCCTCCTGGCCAGAGTGAGCACCACCATAAATTGGAGGAGCAGCACCTCATATTCCGCTTGGGCAGTCTGCACCCTAGTGGCATAAACATTGAATTCACCAATTTCCGGTAGCCCTTGCTGTCTCCTCCCCTTCTCAGCTCTCCCTCAGCCCTCGGGCTCCTCCTCTTCCTTTTTCCTTTTTCCTTTATTCTCCCCATCCTCCCCCCCCCCCTACATCAGTCTGAAGAAGGGTTTTGGCCCGAAACGTTGCCTATTTCCTTCGCTCCTTAGATGCTGCTGCACCCGCTGAGTTTCTCCAGCACTTTTGTCTACCTTTGATTTGCCAGCATCTGCAGTTCCTTCTTAAACATAGAAACATAGAAAATAGGTGCAGGAGTACGCCATTCAACCCTTCGAGCCAGCATCGCCATTCAATATGATCACGGCTGATCATCCAAAATCAGTACCCCATTCTGGCTTTCTCCCCATATCCCTTGATTCCCTTAACCCTAAGAGCTAAATCTAACTCTCTCTTGAAAACATCCAGTGAATTGGCCTCCACTGCCTTCTGTAGCAGAGAATTCCACAGATTCACAACTCTCTGTTCTCTGATAATTGCTCAATTTGCCAATTGAATTATGGTTGCATTGCTCTTTTTCCAGTATTGCCTGCCATCTGATTTTTGTTCCACTGCCCAGTCTCTACATGTTGCTCCCTAACTCGCTGCCTGTTTTACTGTGGCCACTCCCTTAAATTGCTGTTCCAAGTGAAGGCATGTTGTTTCACTGCTGTGCAGGTTTTACGTTATCTTGTATGGGGCACTATCTACTCAGATGTCAGTCCATCCACCATTCATTCATTCATTAATCCAGATTGTGGACATCACTGGCAATGCTCACAATTATTGTCAATCCCTAATTGCCCCTGAGGAGGTAGTTTAGAGTCAACCACATTGGTGGTCTGAAATGACATGTCGGCCAACCAGACACAGAAGGCAGAAGGGGAGGATTTAAATCAAGCATATTGCAATCCATTTGTTTCATGGACATCATTACTGACAGTACATCTTTAATCCCAAGATATTTTATTGGTTAGGATTTAGATTTCCCAACTGACCTACTGGGATTCAAACTCACATCTATGGACCACTGGATACTTAGCCAGAGTGTGACATAATTGCCTATCTTGACTGCCTACATTGAGTGTTAAACTCTGTGGAGAAGCATGTTTCCAAAAGCTGCCTCCCCAGCTATCTTCAATGGGAATCAATTAACCAATTAATTTTCTCCTTCGGTGGAGTAGCTGATGATCAATTATTTCATCAGTGGTGGAGTAGAAACCTTCCAAAGTGTTATTTATTTATCGTACTTGCTGTAAGATGCTAGATTTGTATTTGTAGACTCGGATAACAAAGGTGGGCTGAGTGGTCTCTCAAAACTGTTTGGGTTTTGAATCTACAATCTAAAACATTCAATGTAATGCAATGTCTACAGTGTAATGTCTACAGTGGTATCCTTACTTTATTTGCCTCCTTATATGTGATATGCTTTTTATATTGTCCAGGCATTAGGATTTGGCTGTGTCAAACCAAGTTCAATGCTTAATCAAAGATAGATACAAAGTGCTGGAGTAACTCAGCAGGCCAGGCAGCATCACTGGGGAATAAGGATGGGTGACTTTTCAGGTTGGGACCCTTCTTCAGACAGAGATGCTTCCTGGCCCGATGAGTTATTCCAGCACTTTGCGTCTAACTTCGTTATAAATCAGCATCTGCAGTTCTTTGTTTCTTCAGTATTTAATCACTTACCTTGGTTGTCCCATTCTCACTATTTAAATGATGTGATTTATTTTTAATATCTGCCATCGAGGTTTAACTCTGCCACACTGGACAAATACAAACACGAGATATTTGGAACTGAAAGAGTGAAATCTTTTAAAATTTGGACGTCAACTGATATAGTGTATTCAATGACTCTCCTCAGCAAATTTTAACTGGTTTGGCAAAGCACGTCTTTAAATCCCCACAAATATTCATCTCTCTGAGTGGGATGCAAAGGGACACTGCAGATTGATTTTCTCCAACAGATGTGGATGGAAACCTGTGGGATATATTTTGTTTGAAGCACCTGTCTCTTGCCTAAACACGAAACAAGAATAGAGCGTGGCTTGCCCACCTCAGAACATTCACTCATTGCAATCACACAGCCCTCAACTAACTTGGTCAATCTGACCTCCATCTTGACCAATACCAAAGCACATCATTGTCCATAATGGGACACTTAAGAGCCTAACATCACCAGTGTGTAGAAGCATTCCCCAAGCTACAACTGGGTCCAATTCCTGAGAAATGCTTGTAGTCCGATCTGTTCGTAAGTTGGAAGTGAACAAAAGCAAGGTGTGGGATTGCAGAATCAGCTGATGGGAGGTGGCCACTAGCCGACCTCACTGACTCAGTGAGTGAGCCAGTGTGTCGGCTCAACGCTTCCAGTTCTGGTCGCCATTAATTGCAACTCGGGGTGGCGGTCGGTGAGAGAAAGCATGTGGAAATTTCTCGTTCCCTCCTGGAAGTAGATGCCCACAACCCCACTGCAGCCAACAAGTGCATCCCCATCCATCCTGTTGTTCTCCAAGAGCTCAATTGTATGTACGGGGTGTCCTTAAGTCAGCCACTTGTAACCGGGGAGGATGTGTATAGAACAGGAAAATTTCATATTTAGTCACTTGCATTAAATGTAGAAAGAAGTAACTTTGAGCATTGTGTCTGAATTCTAAAATGTAGTTCCTATGCTTCCACAGTAGTTTTCAATTACCTGGCAACATCTAGTTAATGACACTTGAAAGAATCTATTCATTCTATCTGTCTCCTCCTGATTATGATGAACTTTAAATCTACTTGACCTTCTTTGCTGTAAGGAAGCTAACACCATCAATCCATGTAACTGAAATCCACACTTCAGATTGTTTTACTTTTCTATGACATAGAAGGAGGACACTTAGCCCATCAAATTCCACTAGCTCATAGCAATGCCCCACTTATTTCCTTGTATTTTCTTCTCTCACATGCCCACCAACCACTTTAGAAGGAGCTAATCAATAAATGTTGTTATGGAAGTAGAAACCAGAATACCTGAAGTAAACCCACTTGGTCATAGGAAGAACAAGCAAACTCTGCACAGAAAGTACCAAAGGTCAGGATTGAACTCTTATCACTGGAGCTGTGAAAAACATGGTGCCTATTGTGCCAGTATTGCCTTCCCTTATTTTTGGAACCTGTTTTTGCAATCATAACAATTAATAGCGACAACACTGACCTGTGAGGAGGCTCATGTCCCCATTGCAAGTGCCATTGTGATTCTGCCATCATGCATCAGATAGTCAGAGGTTCTCCATCACATTTTCCAGCAAGTCCCAACTTACTTTTTAACATTGTATCCTCCAGATTTAGGTGATAAGATTGAAACTGCTTACTGAATTGCTAGTTGAAATGTTCTGATTACTGGCCCGGCAACACAACTACCATAAACCAACAAAAAAAAACATTTTATGGAAACGATATGATAATGACCAGATCATTAGTCTTTATTATTACACAGTATATATTACCTACACTGTGCCAGTCAGTGACTCACAGCAAGCAGTCTATTGTACAGCAAACAAAGTCAATTTTCTCAGTGAGCAACCCACTTAAAAAGCATGGGAACAAACTGTGCAGCAGATTCTCTCAACAAATGCTTTGGTCATTATCACATTGGTGTCTGTGGGTGCTTGCTGTATATAAAATGGTGTTTCCAACATTCCAACAGTGACTACATTTGAAAAGTTGTAAAGCAAGGTGGGATTTCCCAAAGGGGACATGTAAGGCAACATGGAAGTCAAGCATTTAAAAAAAATCCATATCATATTGTTTTGGGATTTAAGTGTCCTTGAGTGCCAAGCTAATATTACGAGTTAGCTACACTGCCCACACCAGTGCTGCTACAGTCATCTTTGTGTTTTAACAGCCTAGTTTAGCATCTTACTGTGTGGCGCATTGACTGGGAAGCCTTCAGATTCCTGGTTCGATGAGGTGGTGGTAAATGAGGACAGTGAGACTGATACGTATGGAAGGAAAGGCAACCAAGGCAAATTAATTGAACAGGTTGAAGGAAATAAAGGAATTGACTTGACAAACTATTGTATTAGGAAACTAAGCAGAACATGGATAAAGAGCTGGGCAAAGAAAATAAGACTGTATATCGCTTGAGGAAACAAGGAACTGCAGATGCTGGCTTACAAAAAAAAGACGCAAAGTGCTGGAGTAACTCTGCAGATCAGGCTGTATCCCTGTAGAACAATGATAGGTGACGTTTCGGGTTGGGATACTTCTTCAGACTGATTGTAGAATGGGAGGGGAAAGAAACTGGAAGAGAGGAGGAACAGGACAGAGTGTGGCAGGTGATTGGTGAACACTGGTGAGGGGGAGTAGGGTTTGATGGGCAGATGGTTGGACAAAGGACAGAGGAGAAAGAACAAAAGGTGTGAGACAAATGAATTGAAGAATATATTGCTTGCAAGTACCAAGGAATATGTCTGGAAAATGTTAAAAATATTGGTCTCAATTGAGACATAGGTGAATTTAGTTAAATATATTTATTGAAAAATATCAGATGTGAGCAATACTGGAGGAAGTTAATAGGTCAGGGAGCATGTGTGGAGGTAATGATCAGACAGTGATTCGGGTTGATACCCTTCTCCATTCCCTCCACAGATGCTCCCAGACCCACTAACTACCTTTAATACTTTCTGTTTTGCTAAATGATTCCAGCATCTGCAGTTTCTTATGTCTCCATGTATACCATTCTTCTTTATTATAAGCAATGGTAGCTAGGTTTCATAAATGAAAGAGTATAATGGTGACTGACTTAAATTATGGCCATGAATTGGGTTGTAACAGCATTTGGAATGATGCAGTGATATCATTCCAGGCCAGCAGGCTCTTGGCCTTTAGTGGAACATGACATTTCGTCAATAAAATTAAAAAAATAGCGTCTTGGGAACAGGTCAGTCAGTATCATAAAAACAGAGTTCATATTTCAGAAGAGTCTATGACGATATTAACTATGTTTCTCCTTCCACAGAAGCTGCCTAACATGAAATGTTTCCTGCATCTTCTGTTATTATTTTAAAGATATGTCGTTTTATTTTGATTTGCAATACATTCCTTGAAGAAATTCAAACACATTTAATTTGTGTAAGGTGCTACAGAAGTGAAAACCATTGCTTTTTTTCAGTTTGGAATGAGTTTTCACTTCTTAATTTGCTTTATGTTTCACCACTCCCTGTGTGTTTCTGGTTCTTTTATTGAGAGAATTAGCTATTGTCTCGTTCCTGGGTTCTGTAATTTGTGGAGGCTCTTTAAGTGAATTGTTTTGTTGTGGTGCGCTGTTTAAAACAGCCTCTGGTTGTGCAGTAAATGGAGCCTTTGAAGTGAGTCCTGCTATAAGTCCTGTGTAGCCTCCAACGCAAGTTGTCAATGCTCACTCCAATAATTTTTTTCTCTGAGCTTAAACTCAGGTCTCAGAGTTGAAAGTTAAGTTGCAGCCGACTGCAAAAATAATAGATTCAGTGTTAGCAATGCTGCAGGATAAAAAAATATTTTTTTTGCTTCATTATATTGCTCTTATTTCAATTTAATATACTTTGAGTAAAAGTGAGCACTGGGGGATGAAAGAGAGGTCAAAGAAGGTTTGCCACAATGTTGAGGGTCTGGTGGTGATAATTTTGCTTCTTGCTCAAATATTGCAGGGAATCGTCCAGTACTCAGGGAAACTTGCCGTGCCAAAGGTATTGCCGAAGGTAATGGGCTACATGATGGTTTAGCAGATAGTGTAGCTGACTCACAAGTTCAGAGGCCCAGGTTCGATCCTGACCTCAGGTGCTGTTGGTGTGGTGTGTACACATTCTCCCTGTGAACATGTGGGTATCCCCCCCCCCCCCCCCGGTGACTGAGCCTTTCATTTGGATTAATTGGATTTGTAAATTACCCCTTAATGTAAGTTGACAGCAAGAAGAATAAAAAGGAAGTTGGTGAGTATATGACAGATAGTAGATAGCTGGGCTACAGTGAAATAGGAAATAGGGAATGGGCCTGATGGGTTGCTCACTTGGGATCCAGCAAGAACCTGTTGGACTGAGCTTCCACTGCATTGTTTGTTCCAAGTATGCTAAACTATGCAGCTTCTCATGTGGGGTATTAAGCCCCACAACACTATTTCAAAGAAAAGCAGTCCTGGCCAAAGTTTCCCTCAATGTCATTTAAATTCTAGTTATACTCATTATCACGTTGCTCTTTGAGGGCATTTGCAGGCTTCACGTTAACTGCTGCATTTACTGTGTTAATTGACTTCACTGGCTGAAACGTGTTTGAGATGTCCTGTGAAAAGTGATGTAAAAATCTGAACACCTTCAGAAGAGTTGCAAAGTAACATTTAAATTGATGGGAAAGTTATAAAACTGAAAGCCAGTATCTTGTTTAGTTTAGTTTTCTTTAGATATACAGCGTGGAACAGGCCCTGCGGCCCAATGAGTCGGTACAGACCAGCGATCCCCGCACATTAACACTATCTGACACCCACTAGCGACAATTTACACTTATACCAAGCCAATTTACCTGCAAACCGAAGATCTCGGAGAAAACCCACGCGGTCATGGGGAGAACGTACAAACTCCGTACAGACAGCACCAGTAGTCAGGATCGAACCCGGGTCTCAGCAGCTGCAAGCGCTGTAAGGCAGCAACATTACCGCTGCGCCACCGTGCCAAAGATCAGTCTTTCTGAATATACGTTCCAGTTCAAATACATTATTATAGTTGCAGCAATTGAAAGGAGTGATTAGGATTGTATTGAGAACCTTGAGGCTTTAACTTGGAGCATATGGGTGCTTGTTGTAAGCAGTGGAATGCACCACCTCAGAAATTATCCACATGTAATATCTGCATTGTTAATCCCTCTGTCCTACCTGAGGATCAATCATTGGCCTTATTAGCCACCATCCCTTGGTGTCATTAGCCTCAAGAAAGTTATTTTCCATCTCAAGACATTGACAAAGAAAAAATTAAGTTAAACACATTTGATGGGCAGGGTTTTTCACACAGAGGGTGACATTGCTGGAATGTAGTGAGATTATCCATGGCCAATTGAATGCAAAATAGCATGGCCGCTCCTGACTCTCCACTATTGTACAGAACTGTTGAATAAGGATGTGGAAGAATAGGAAAAAAATACAGGTCAAGCTGTGGGGAGAATAAAAGAATCAATGTTTCAGGTTGATGATCTTTTAACAGATGCTTTTGTATAAGGTAGCGATGTTACAATACCTACCTTCAGTGGCGCTGCAGTTCTGCCACTGGCCGTGTGTGCGACTTTGGTGCCTTTGAGGGGGGGTGGGGGTGATTAAAATGCCGTTTTCTCCTGCCTGTTGAATCGAACTTTCTCAGGCTGTTGATCTGCTGCAGAAAAATTGTTCCGACTCCTGTTCTCGGAAGTTAAATAAAAAAAATCGCGGGACAATTTAATCCCTGGAGTAAAATAAAAAGCTACTTCTAACGCCATCGACGCCTACAACGGGACGGATGTCACGTCGGGGACAAAACATAAGGTAAGTCGTCTATTTTACATATAAACTTGCTTCATAGGATGACTTTAATCCAAATTTCATTGCCGAAAATGTGATTTTGGCCCCATACGAACCGGCAGTGTTTTTCCTGCCGATATGGGGTTCAAATTCACTGCAACCGCAACGTTCTAATCGATCGCGTTCCACAAAAACCCATTCGCAAGATGATTAAAATGCCCATTAATTTACGTGAATTAAACATTAAATTCCTTCCATTTGGCCTATAAATTCATGACAATGAGATTTAAAAATCATGTTATATTGTGAATTCTTGTGTGAATGTTATTTGGACACTTAGGCTATTTAAAAATGTTAACCTTTTCTTAAGAAATGGATAGATGTTTAGATCTAGTAATTGAATTTTGTAATTAGCTACAATTAGGTAACTAACTAATTATATGCTTTAATTTCAGGTCATCCAAGTAAGATTGTTTCATATTTGTTTCAGAATGCTTCAATGTATAATAACTGAAAATTTCATTCAGCTCTTAATTTTTAAGAAAGTTATGGGCTTTTGACTGACCTCGATCACAGCTTTTGAGTTAATTCAATGGAAAAGCAATAGGGAACAAGATGCTAATTTCAGTATGAAAATGGCCATAACATTTTTAATACTGAAGATATGAAAGTGAATTAGGTGTCAAAAATTAAACTTCTTTTTATGCTTTATCTGATGGGATAAATTGCAGACTTGATTTTTTAAATCTCAAAATTTTGTAACATTGCTATATAAGGGTCTGGTAAACAGCCAATATGGTAGAAAGTCATCTGTTAATTTGGAACAATAGCTCTTCATTGGAGATGGAGCATGACTGAAAGATACAGGCTCAAAGAATGGATAATCCTTCCTTGTATGAGTACTGGTTTACATAATCAAGATTAACTACTTGTCTGAACGAACAAGATAAAATGCTGGTAACACACAGCAGGACAGGCAGCATCTGTGGAAAGAGAAGCAGTGAATGTTTCAGGTATCTGTCAGAACTGGAAAACAGAGAAAATCGAGTTGATTTTCAGCTCAATCAATTCGTGTGAGACCAAATGGGGACAGTTAGAGTAGCAATTAGAAGCACAATTAATCTCCTTTGCCCCTTATAATGTGTTGCTAATCAAGAGGCTGTGGGATATGTATAGCAGACTAGACTATACAAATAGAAAAAGAGAAACTGAGCCAAAGTCATGACAGGCAGAAGTGACCAGTGGGAGAGTATCCATTGAATTTTATTTCATCACGTGAGTGAGGTGGAAAAGAGGAAATGGGATTCGCCAATTAAATTTAGAAATTTTATTTTTTTCCTAACTGGCATGGGAGTAAGGGGATTGCGTTGATTTGATGCAATCATCATGAGGCAGCAGATACTGTACCTCTAGCACTGACAAACAGTTCTGGCTCTGAGCGACATAGGGATGCCCAAGAAGGCTCCCGTCCATCATTCCTCAGCTGGCCTGTCCATCACTTCTGACCAACATTATTACACTGTAGAGATACGGATGCTGAATTAATTTGTTGTCTAAAAATCAACCCTGAGAATTAATGGGTGATTGTCTGATGAAACTGGTAATAAAGAATGAAAATAGTATGGACCTGACATTCATAGAATTCATGTGTAGGAAGGAGCTGCAGATGCTGGTTTACATCAAAGGTAGACACAAAATGCTGGAGTAACTCAGTGGGACAGGCAGCATCTCTGGAGTGAAGGATTGGGTGATGTTTCGGGTCGAGACCCTTCTTCATAGAATTCATACAGGGATGCGTATTTGTGTGTGTGTATGTACACACACTGAACTTTTTTGTCTCATTCATTATATTGTTTACAGTAACTATGTTTACATATTCTGTGGTGCTGCAGCAAGTAAGAATGTAATTGTTCTATCTGGGACATATGACAATAAAACATCCTTGACTCTTGACTCTTGCACATTTGTAAGTAACCTATGAACATGCAAAGGATCTCACAGGGGTTCACACTAATCTTATTTTATCCCCATCAACCTTCCCCAGATTCTAACACTCAACTATGTGTTAGGGGCAATCTAATGCACCACAAGTCTTTAGGATTTGAGAGGAAGCAAGAGCACGGAGGAAAATCATGCTGTTATAGTGAGAATGTACAAACTCTGCGCAGACAGCACGAGAAGTCAGGATCGAACTCTGGAGCTGTGAAGCAGCAGTTCTACGAGTTGCGCCAGTGCAAGTGATGTGGCCCATTCTGCTGTTCCGTCCCCACAGATTGCTGCACAATTGGTATTGCTACCTCTCGCATGCGATATTGAACTGTGGCCTCAGTTACTCGCATGAGATCCAATCAGTCAGGGAGTTAGCATTAGTGTCATGGAGAGCACTTATCCTACATGTAGATTATCTAGTTGCAATCAAATTGCCATTTGTGGGATTTTGTCTTGCTGGGCAAACAAAGCTACCCTATTTCTTCCTTCTCCTTTTCAGACAGTCCATGGGGTCAAGGACCATTGGTCACATCAGCTAGCTCAGTGGATTCAGGGATGGCTGATCAGGCCAATATTGACCAGCAGCTTTGGCCATAGTTTGGGCAGGTAGGATGTGGGGGTGGGAGGATGTATCTGGGTACTGTGGGCGGAGGACAACACTTTCTATCATTTGCACCAGGCTTTTCTGAGCCCCGGGTGCACAGAGTCAAGGTAATCAATACCATTCTAAATTCTCCTACATTTTTGAGTGGTTGTGAGTAAAGGACTGACACAAGTTGGTCTAATTCTACTTCTATAACTTATGAACATAAGAACTTACGACTGCATGAATCTTTTCCCATTATCAGAGATTAATAAAGCTAGAAGTCATAGATTTAAGGTAAAGGGAAAGATTTACAAGGGATCTGAGGGATAGCTTTTTAACCAAGGGAGTAATGAGGACTTAAAAATACTGCTAGATAGAGTGGTGGAAGCAGAGTCACTGACAACATTTAGGATGTATTTAGATGGCCACTTTAATCATCAAGGCATTGAAGGCAATGCGCCAAGTGCTGGAACATGGGATTAATAGATGGATGATTCTGGTCGACATGGATATGGTGGGCTGAATGGCCTGCCTGCATGCTGTATGGTTCTGTGACTTTATGACTCTCAGGACGAATGTCTAAACTCAATGCAATGAAGAAATGGTACTGAGATTAGTTATTTCTATTTGTGGGATTAGTTAAAGCTAATGGCATGTTGACCTTCATTACAAGAGGAGTTGAGTATAGGGGCAAAGATGTCCTTCTGCAGTTGTACAGGGCCCTAGTGAGACCACACCTGGAGTATTGTGTGCAGTTTTGGTCTCCAAATTTAAGGAAGGACATACTTGCTATTGAGGGAGTGCAGCGTAGGTTCACAAGGTTAATTCCCGGGATGGCGGGAGTGTCATATATTGACAGAATGGAGCGGCTGCGCTTGTATTGGAATTTAGAAGGATGAGAGGGGATCTTATTGAAACATATAAGATTATTAAAGGATTGGACACGCTAGAGGCAGGAAACATAGAAACATAGAAACATAGAAAATAGGTGCAGGAGTAGGCCATTCAGCCCTTCGAGCCTGCACCGCCATTCAATGTGATCATGTTCCTGATGTTGGGGGAGTCCAGAACCAGGGGCCACAGTTTAAGAATAAGGGGTAGGCCATTTAGAAAGGAGAGGAGGAAAAACTTTTTTACCCAGAGAGTTGTGAATCTGTGGAATTCTCTGCCTCAGAAGGCAGTGGAGGCCAATTCACTGGATGCTTTAAAGAGAGAGTTAGATAGAGCTCTTAAAGATAGCAGAGTCAGGGGATATGATGAGAAGGCAGGAACGGGGTACTGAATGTGGATGATCAGCCATGATCACAGTGAATGTTGGTGCTGACTCAAAGGGCCGAATGGCCTACTCCTGTACCTACTGTCTATTGTCTATTTCTTTTTACTGTAATCTTTAATCTTTGTGGTGCTTGTCAAACTCTGATATTGGTAGTGTGTTGTATGCTTGGCACCCAGCCCTCCACATATCAGAGGGCAACATACGTGTCCAGGCAGTTGTACTCCACAATGAATCAGAATGGTTGCAAAGAATTTCTGACAATCCACCTTGTTGGATTACAGTATAACGGACAAAGAAGAAACCCCAGTCCTTCTGCTATCTTGCACCTGAAAGGCTTGTGAGGGACAGCGGTGAATTGGTGGCGGTATAAAGTCACCTTCAACAATGAGAGGGAGAAAGGGGCCTGACAGCATACTCCTCTTGTCAAGTGCCCACTCAAATTCAGGCGAATGACCTTGTCGGCAATTTGTATTAGACGGCCAAGCTATTGGAGCCACTGCATTAAACTGCTGTCCACAAAGAAGCCAGAGTTTGATCTCCGGCTTTTAGGGGACGATAATGAAAATACAACAGTATCACAGCATATCAACTGAATAGGGATTAGGGATGACAGTCTCGGGGATTAAAATGATTAATTTACAAAAGTGTACTTGTATCACGTTGTTAATACAGCACTTCTTCAGCATCAAGCAATATCCGTTCATGCATTGATAAACGTTGGTTTTGACACAGGCTTCTTTCCTGTTCTTGCTGATGAATCTTTAGTAGACGGGCAATAGCTTTGACCCTTCTTTCTTCACGCACCTCCCCCCCCCCCCCCCGCAAAAAAAACACCCTTTCCTATCTCCTATTATATCCACATGGATTTTCCAAGCCTCTTTTCCGTTTAAAGTGCAGTTATGTGACAAGCTCTGAGATTTTCTTTCTTAGCTGTGCTTGAAAACCTCAGACCATCAGACTGATGTTTGAAACTGGCATGAGATAACATCAGAATAAGGCACTTACAGTGAAATCCAATAACAAATTCAGGTTATTTCACTGATACGATATTTCACTTTTTTGTCAGAGACTTGAAAAAAAAAATCCATAGTCCATTTGTTCAATCACTCAGTTAATAACACTGATGTTGCTTACCTAAACTTCCACCATTGCTGAATCTGAGACCAACATGAATACCGCATTTGAAACATGTATCTAAAACCTGAAAAGCTTATAAGGGGCAGGAGCGAATTACTCCAAGTAAAATCTCTTCAAAATAGGCTCATAAGCATTTGACTCTGTCTGGCAGGATTGTCTTGCATAATTCAGATTTTAATTTTATGTTAATGTGTCATTGCCGGGAATAAATCTTAACTCTAATGCTAAAACAGTTGATATCTCCCTCTTCATTTTTATTTCTAATGACATGAATTGACTGGGCAGGAGAAAGACTGACTGATCCTCAAGAATTTCCCATATCTCCGAACAACCAGAGCCTTGTGACTGCATTTCCCACCAAGTCCATTCCTTATGGCCATGAAATTACCAAGGAGAGACAAAAAAGAGTGCGGCTATATTTCCTGATACCTCAGGCGTATGATGGAACATTACCTGGGGCAGGCTGCGGGGCCAACAACGTTCAAGAAGCTCAATGTCATCCCAGAAAAAGCAGCCCGTTTGAGTTAGTTTGTGGTCGTAGAGCTGGAGAGCAGGAGGAATCACAGAGGGGGAGCCCCAACCACTAACCTGAACATTCATTCCCTCTGCAGAGGTTGCAGTCTGAACTCACTCAGGCCTAAATACTTAGATTAAGCAGGTAGAAATGTTATTGAAACATTTGTGAACAATCTCTTGAACTATCTCTCTCTGTACTACCTATTAGATCATAGAGCAATAGGTGAGAAAGATTGCTCTTTCTTTGGGTGCAAGATAGTACAGGAGGTGTATTAGCATGGATTCATAACTGGCTTTACATAGAGTTGGAATAAATGGATCCTTCTCCTTCTGGAGGGATGTAATTTCTTGAATATACTAGGGATCGTTTCTTGCCCTGAATTGTTTCCTATTTATATTAACAATCTGGAGGAGGTAATGGAATGCAAAATTTTCAAGTTTGCTGATGATATGAAAATAGATGGAAAGGCATGTTGTGATGAGGATATTGTAAATCTGTAATGGAATATACATTGATTGATTGATTGGGTGAAAACCTGGCAAAATGGAATTTAATTTGAGGAAGTGTGAGGAATCAAAACGGATGTTTAAATGGAGAGAGACCGTAAATGAGTGAAGTTCTTCCACTGATGGACATAACAGTATTGGTTTGTCCAATGTTTAAGAAAGAGCTGCAGATGCTGGTAAAATCGAAGGTGGACACAAAATGCTGGAGCGGGTGAGGCAGCATCTATGGAGAGAAGAAATGAGAAGGAATTAGCGATGTTTCAGGTCGAGATCCTTCTTCAGACTAATGTCAGGGGAGGGGGTAGGATAAAGAAAGAAAGTGGGCGGAGTCGGCAGTCATGGCCCCATTCCAAGCTCCGGGCTCGGCTCTCACTCCAGCTCAAGCTCCAGGCTCGGTTCCAGCCAGGGCCTGTGGCTCTTCCCTCGCCAGCAGGCGTCGGGCACCGGCAGCGGCCACCACGAGAGTGCGCTGGAGTGCCCCTCCCTCCCGGAGTGTTCCGTCCTGCCTTGCGGGTCGATTGCGACGCCGCTCGGGCTTTTTCTCCGAAATGGATATTTTCTTTTTTTTTTAAACTTTAAACGACTAAAAAGTGCGGAGATTTAGGTGGGAATGCGACGGGAAGATGTTTATCAACCTCGGCGGGAAAAATGTGAGTAGAATGTGTGAAAATGGGAAGGCTGTGGCCTGGCGTTTGGAAGAAAATAGGAAAATAGAAATTGGCACACACACACATACACATAGACAGCCACAAACAAGACAAAGAGTTTTAGTAATAGTATAGATAGATGTCGGTCAATAGTCTATTTCCTGTGATGGAGATGGTAAGATCTAGAAACGGTAGGGAGATGTCGGAGATGGTCTAAGTGAATTTGAGTGCTGGATGGAAATTAGTGGTGAAGTGGATGAAGTCAGTGAGTTCTGCATGGGTGCAGGAGGTAGCTCCAATGCAGTCATTAATGTAGCGGAGGTAGAGTTCGGAGATAGGGCCAGTGTACGCCTGGAACAGAGATTGTTCAACTTACCCTACAAAGAGGCAGGTGTAGCTCAGGCCCATGCGAGTGCCCATAGCTACGCCTTGGATCTGGAGGAAGTGGAGGGAATCGAAGGAGAAGTTGTTGAGGGTAAGGACCAGCTCTGCTAGGCGGAGGAGAGTGTTGGTGGACGGAAATTGTCTGGTTCTGCGGTCAATGAAGAAACGGAGGGCTTTAAGACTCTCCTGGTGGGGGATGGAGGTGTAGAGTGACTGGACATCAATAGTAAATATGAGGGAGTGGGGGCCTGGAAAATGGAAGTGATTGAGGAGACAAAGTGTGTGTGAGGTATCTTGGACGTAGGTAGGGAGGGATTGGACTAGGGGGATAGGATGGAGTCAAGGTATGTGAAAATTAATTCGGAAGGGCATGAACAAGCAGAAACAATGGGTCTGCCAAGACAGTTCTGTTTGTGGATTTTGGGGAGAAGATAAAATCGGGCTGTGGTGGCTGGGGAACGATAAGTTTGGAGGCTTTAGAGGACATAGAGCCGGAAGTGATGAAGTCAGTAATGGTGTGTGATATTATGATCTGGTGCTCGTCTGTGGGGTCATGGTCCAAGGATAAGTAGGAGGAGGTGTCTGAGAGTTGACGCTTGGCCTCAGTCTGGTGGAGGTCAGCGTGCCAGATTACCACGGCACCTCCCTTGTCGGCGAGTTTAATTACCAAGTCAGGGTTGCTGCATTGTGATCGGAGGGCTGTACGTTCAGGGGGGAGAGGTTAGAGTAGGTAAGGGGAGTGGAAAATTTGAGACGGTTAATGTCCCAAAATGTGAAGGTCTAAAGAGGATAGAGAACCAACTGGGGGAGTCCAAGAGGAGGGGGTACGTTGGAGACGGGAGAAGGGGTCATCACTGGGTGGTGAGGACTCCTTCCCATAGAAAAAGGCACGGAGACAGAGGTGACGGAAGAAGAGCTCCACATCATGGCGGACATGGAACTCATTGAGGTGGGGACGGAGGGGAACAAAGGTGAGGCCTCTGCTGAGGACAGACCGTTCCATATCAGAAAGGGGAAGGTCAGGGAGGATGGTGAACACATGGCAAGGAAGGGGGTTGGGGTCGGAGGAAGGCAGGTGAGTGGAAGGAGGCCGAGGCGATGTCTGGTGGGGGATGGAGGGTGTTCAGAGAGGAGGGGGGGCATGGGGACTATTGTATGGGTGTGGAGTAGCTGGGGTCACCTGGTTAAAAGGGGAAGGGGGAGACCCAGTGGAACTCCCACTGAGGTTCCCTGTAGGAGTGGGGGAGCAGTAGGTCCCAGCAGAGTCAGACCACGTGGTGTGGAAGTCTGCATCGTAGAGACTGTGGGCCCGGTGCTGAATCTGGGTAAGGCAGTGGCTGCGGCCCGCTGGTGGAGTGGCGAGGGTCAGCAGAGTCGCCGGTGGAGGCCCGGGGGGAGTGGAGTCCAGGTCAGCGGGCAAAGCGTCGGAAGTCCCGGTCAGCGGATGGCGGGGAGGCAGCGAGGGTCGGCGTCATCGGTGAGGCGGTGAAGGTCGGCATCATCGGTGAGGCGGTGAAGGTCGTCGGTCCCGGTGAGGCAGCGAGGGTCATTGGTCCCGGTGTGTCAGCGAGGGTTGGCGGCAGTGGCGGTTGTGGCTCCGGGGAGGCTGTGAAGGTTGGCGGCAGTGGCACCGGGGAAGCGGTGAAGGTCGTCGGCGGCGGCAGAGGCCACGGGGTAGCCATGAAGGTTGACGACGGCGGCCACTTCGGTGGTCCGGGCCTGAGATCGGCCAGGAAGGCGGTGAGTGTTGGTGATGCTCCTCATGGCAGCAATGTTGTCGTGGGTCTGGGCCTCGTGGTGTTCGAGTAGGCGGCGCTGACCAGCGGGGGAGCCCCGGGCCTGCGGGTGGTCGTTGAGGAGTGTCGGTGGCAAGACCGGTCTGGAGGCGAGCAAGTTTGCGATCCTTTGTGGAGTCCAGGTTGGCAAGGAATCGTTTGTTGAAGGCGTGGATCAGGCGTTGGATGAAGTATAGTTGGGGTCCTTTGCAGGTCTGTGTAAGTGAGGCCCGGAGCTGTGGGAGAGTCAGAGCGAGGGCCTGTTGGTGCCGGCGCATCACAGCCAGAGTAGAACGCAGGTCATGGAAGAAGAACTGTTGTGAAAAGCGGCAGATCGACTGTCGGAAGCTATAGTTTGGGTTGGGTCCGAACTGGGAGGACTAGAACTGGAGCTGGAATTCACGAGGTAAAAGATGGAGGCGCAGGCAAGTCCCAAGAAAACAGACGTGGCTGTGGTAGCGGGTCTGGGTTAAGACGTGGTCGTAGAGTCGGAGGGAAGGAGGAATCACAGAGGGGGAGCAGTGAGAGAGGATGTTGCTAAACTCTCGTCGGAGAGAGGAGGAGAACTTCTCTCAAAGTAGACATACCTTGAGGAGATTTTGCAGAAATCCATTTTGTGTCTACCTTGGTTTGTCCAATGGTTGTTGCGGATCAGGTCAGCAATCAGAAGGGCTCCCAAAGCTGCATTGCTATGTCCCCCTAAAGACAAGTCACTACAGTCATGTAGGAAGTGTGCAAGTGCACAACAAGATCCCAGAAAGAGCATTTAGGGTTTAGAGATACAGCATGGAAATGGGACCTTTGCCTCACCAAATCCATGCTGAGCATCGATCACCTGTTCCCACCAGTTCTGTTATCCCACTTTGGCATCCACTCCCAACACCTCATGGGCAATTCACAGAAGCCAATTAACCTACAAACGCGAGCATCTTTGGGATGTGGGAGGAAACCGGAGCACCATTAGGAAACTGACGTGTCCACAGGGAGAACGGGCAAATTCCAGACAGACAGCACCCGAGATCTGTGAGGCATGGTATCAGAATATAGCATGCAATCCCCTGACAAGAAATATGTCGTACTGTGCGAATGTTCTGAGAGTTGTGTTGTCTCCTGGACTGGATGTTGGAACAAGGCTCCATCTACCCCAGAAGGAAGAAATATCTGGCTGTGCCTTGAAGAAGAGCAGAGAATTACACTCTGTAAAACAGGTCCACCTTTATTCCAGATCTAACTGTGTCTTTTTTGTAGAATAAAACAGTGCCAGTATGCATAAAAGAATGTGTTACATTGCTGGAAAACAAAATAATGATGCTTAACCTTTCTGAGGTACAGTTACACTGGTACTGGCTTGGAAAGAGTGGATGTGGATAGGATGTTTCCATTAGTGGGAGAGTCTAGGACTAGAGGTCATAGCCTCAGAATTAAAGGACGTTCTTTTAGGAAGGAGATGAGGAGAAATTTCTTTAGTCAGTGGGTGGTGAATCTGTGGAATTCTTTGCCACTGAAGGCTGTGAAGGCAGTGACTATTTTAAAGGCAGAGACAGATAGATTCTTGATTAGTATGGGTGTCAGAAGTTATGGGTAGAAGGCAGGAGAATGGGGTTAGGAGGGAGAGATAGATCAGCCATGATAGAATGACGGAGTAGACGATGGGCCAAATGGCCTGATTCTACCTATCACTTATGATCTCATGACCTTATGACACTCTACCGGTGCATACCATCAGAAAGAAGCACTGTATATAACAGATCATTATCTGATCATTGTCACATTGCTGTCCGTGAGGGCTGGATGCATATAGGAATGCCGCTACTTTCTCCGCCCTTCCAGAAGTTCAAAAGTACTTTGTTGGCTGTAAACAATTTTGGGATGTCGCACTGTGTGTGTACAAGTCTTTCCTTTTGTCTCCAATCTGGATCTAATCGAGTGTCTGATGTACCAATAGGAAGTGAAATGGTTAAGGGCCTGTCCCACTTAGGTGACTTTTTAGGCGAGTGCAGGAGACTCTGCGCTCGCCACATGGTCGCCACATGTTCGCTGGTGGTCTCTGGTGAGTCTCCTTGATGGTCATGAAGAGATCCCACATTCTGGGAACTGGTCGTGGCCTCAGTATGGTCGCCGCAAAATTTTCAACATGTTGAAACATTTTCTGTGAACAAAAATTGGTCGCCATCAATAATCCTGTAGTCGTAGGTGCAGTTGTATTGGGGTCGCCATGTAATTGTAGGTAGTCAAGGTAGTCGTAGGTAGTTTTAGTTAACCGCCTTTGCTGAGCGGTCATTTTCATTGGCTCATTGGGGGAATAAAACATAAGCAGAAGTTTTCAGAACCAAGGATAACCGACCAGTAATGTTAAATGTCCGCCGAACTTCACAGCTGTGTATCTCAGGCATATTAAAAGTTGTCTGGCTTCTTAAATGTTGTCTCCACTCCTGCTCCCGCCTTCTTCCCCCTTCTCTCCCATTCCCCCCCACTCTTTTAAAGGACTTACCGTACACTGTGCTTTAGCCGTCTTAATTACAGCGCCAACCTTCCTGTTCATCGCAGTGTGTGTCTGTATCACCTTGGCTTTACACCGTGTGAATTTCAGACAGTGCTCCCCCGCTTGCCCTGGCCCCCACCTTTGCGATGTGTTTGTGTGTGTGTGTGTTCCTTACTGACAGTCGCCATTCCAATTCCGGTTTTTCAGGCGACTGCCGGCAACTTGAGTCGCCGGCAGTCCACCGAAAAATCACCTAAGTGGGACATGCCCATTAGGCACCTGTCAATGACGATAGGGGCGTGCCATTGCTGTCATGAAAGGCAAAACAGTTTGCTGTATTGCTGCTAGGTGCACATGCTGCACGACTGCAGGGCTCCCAGTCTGTTCAAGTTAAATATGGCGAGACCTTGTGCTGTGAACCCACAATTTGACTGAATACGTCTTGTTTCAAACATTTGCTCAATCAAACAAAGAGGAATGACAGAACATCAGTAAAGCAGCACATAGTAAATGGAATTTTATTTACTTTTCTTTAAAATACTATCTGCAGTAATCTTGGGAATCATCCATGCATAATAACCTTCTTTCAAAGTTTTCACCAGCCCAGGTATTTGTGTTGAAATAGATTCCATATTAAATTGTTTCTGTACTTTCACTTATCATTATCATTTCACAATACAGTAGCAAATGTTCTTGACAACTGCCATGTGTATTTGACAGGCCTGTAATTTATTGGTTCCCTGTTACAGCTGTTTTTCCAGACATGGATAATTGTTCTCTTGTGCCCTCTGCTTAGAGAGAAATGTTAATGTTGGACCCTGGCCAGAAGTGTGTGGCAAAGCCCGGGACATGCCTGCACTTGTCTGGGTTTTGCCAGGACAACTTTGGGAATTTATGCTCCACACCATGTGCACCAGTTAAGCCCCTGTCCCACTGTACGAGGTAATTCACGAGTTCTCCCGAGTTTTCCCCTGATTCGAACTTGGAGAATGTCCGAGTTAGAATCAGGACAATAACTATTGCGGGGAATCAAGCTTCCACATGGTAGGCTGCTCTGGAAGGTTAGTCAAGTCAAGTCAAGTGAGTTTATTGTCATGTGTCATAGGACAATGAAATTCTTGCTTTGCTTCAGCACAACAGAACGTAGGAGGCATTGACTACAAAACAGATCAGTGTGTCCATATATCATTATATAAATATATACACACATGAATAAATAAACTGATAAAGTGCAAATAACAGATAATGGGCTATTAATGTTCATAGTTTTGTCCGAGCCAAGTTTAATAGCCTGATGGCTGTGGGGATGTACGTAGCTATTCCTGAACCTGGTCATTGCAGTCTTCAGGCTCCTGTACCTTCTACCTGAAGGTAACAGGGAGATGAGTGTGTGGCCAGGATGGTGTAGGTCCTTGATGATACTGCCAGCCTTGTTGAGGCAGCGACTGTGATAGATCCCTCGATGGAAGGGAGGTCAGAGCCGATGATGGACTGGGCAGTGTTTACTACTTTTTGTAGTCTTTTCCTCTCCTGGGCGCTCAAGTTGCCGAACCAAGCCACGATGCAACCGGTCAGCATGCTCTCTACTGTGCACCTGTAGAAGTTAGAGAGAGTCCTCCTTGACAAACCGACTCTCCGTAATCTTCTCAGGAAGTAGAGGCGCTGATGTGCTTTCTTAATAGTAGCATCAGTGTTCTCGGACCAGGAAAGATCTTCAGAGATGTGAACACCCAGGAATTTAAAGCTCTTGACCCTTTCAACCATCGACCCATTGATATAAACAGGACTGTGGGTCCCCATCCTACTCCTTCCAAAGTCCACAATCAGTTCCTTGGTTTTGCTGGTGTTGAGGGCCAGGTTATTGTGCTGGCACCATATGGACAGTTGCTCGATCTCTCTTCTGTACTCTGACTCATCCCCATCAGTGATACGTCCCACAACAGTGGTGTCGTCAGCGAACTTGATGATGGAGTTCGCACTATGACCGGCTACGCAGTCATGAGTATAGAGTGAGTACAGCCGGGGGCTGAGCACGCAGCCTTGAGGTGCTCCCGTGCTGATTGTTATCGAGTCTGACACATTTCCACCAATACGAACAGACTGTGGTCTGTGAGTGAGGAAGTAGAGGATCCAATTGCAGAGGGATGCGCAGATACCCAGTTCTGCGAGTTTGGTAACCAGCTTGGAGGGGATGATTGTGTTAAATGCCGAGCTGTAATCGATGAATAACAGCCTGACATATGAGTTTTTGTTGTCCAAGTGGTCCAGAGGAGCCAGTGGAGGGCCAGCGAGATCGCATCCACCGTTGATCTGTTGTGGCGGTAAGCGAACTGCAGTGGGTCCAGGTTTTTGTCGAGGTAGGAGTTGATTTGACCTCTCAAAGCGGGATCCAAGGAGAGATAGCTGAATGCATAGAAAATAGGCTTCATGGAAGGAAGCAGATGGTGGAGGTTGCTTCTCTGACTGGAGGCCTGTGACTAGTGGTGTGCCTCAGGGTTCGGTGCAGGATTCTGCATGTCATCGATATCAATAATTTGGATGAGAACATACATGGCAAGATTAGCAAGTTTCCTGATGATACAAAAGTAGCTGGTTTTGCAGATAGCTAAGGTGGTTGTTAAAAATTGCAGTAGGGTCTTGATTGATTGGCAAGGTGGGCTGGGAAATGGTTGATGGAATTTAATACAGAGAAATGTGAGGTGTTGCATTTTGGGAAGTATACCATAGGCAGGACCTACACAGTGAATGGTAGGGGTGGAAGATTGCAACCTACACGTGGTCCGCCCTGTTTCGACGAATGCAATCAACCTGGCGTGCACAATCAAATAAGATCAAATAGAACAAGTTGTCCTACAACTTTAGGCTGTGCATGCCATATGCAAGAAGAAGAAGTGAATCGTAGGCCTCTGGGGAGTGTTGTAGAGCAGAGGGATCTAGGAAAGCAGGTGCATGGTCTCTTGAAAGTGGAGTTGCAGGTAGATAGGGTGGTCAAAAAGGCTTTTGGCACATTGGCCTTCATCAGTCAGAGTGCTGAGTATAGAAGTTGAGAATTGTGTAAGACGTGGTGAGAACGCATTTAGAGTATTGTGTTCAGTTCTGGGCTCCATGTTATAGGAAAGATGTTGTCAAGCTGGAAAAAAGAGAAGATTTATGAGGATGTTGCCAGGACTAGAGGGTCTGAGCTATAGGGAGAGGATGAGTAGGCTGGGACTATATTCCTTGGAGCGCAGGAGGATGAGGGGTGATCTTATAGAGGTGTATAAAATCATGGTTGGAATAGATTGGGTAGATGCATCGAGTCTCTTGCCCAGAGTAGATGAATCAAGGACATGGGTTTAAGGTGAAGGAAAAAGATTTAATGGGAATCTGAGGGTAACTTTTTCACACATAGTGGTGGGGGTATGGAACAAGCTGCCAGAGGAGGTAGTTGAGGCTGGGACTATCCCAACATTTAAGAAACAGTTGGATAGGTACATGGAAAGGACAGGTTTGGAGGAATATGGACCAAACTTGGGCAGGCGGGACTAGCGTAGCTGGGACATGTTGGCCGGTGCGGGCAAGTTGGGCTAAAGGGCCTGTTTCCATGCTGTATCACTCTATGACTCTATATGCTGATTATTATCATTAAATTATTCAATTATTAAAGTAATAATGGTGCATTTGGATAGCAGTAAAAGGATTGGTCCAAGTCAGCATGGATTTATGAAGGGGAAATCCTGCTTGACTAATCTTGGTTGCTTTCAAGGGAGAGCTAGATAGGGCTCTTAAACATAGCGGAGTCAGGGGATATGGGGAGAAGGCAGGAACGGGGTACTGATTGGGGATGATCAGCCATGATCACATTGAATGGCGGTGCTGGCTCGAAGGGCCAAATGGCCTACTCCTGCACCTATTGACTATTGTCTATTGTCTATTCTGGAATTTTTTGAGGACGTGACAAGTAAAATGAATGAAGGAGAGCCAGTGGATGTAGTGTATCTGAACTTTCAGAAAGCCTTTGATAAGGTCCCACACAGGAGACTAATGGGCAACATTGGAGCACATGGTATTGGGGGTAGGGAATTGACATGGATAGCGAATTGGTTGGCAGACAGGAAACAAATAGTAGGAATAAATGGGTCCCTGTCAGAATGGTAGGCAATGGTGAGTGGAGTGCCGCAAGGATTGATGCAGGGGCCACAACTATTTACAATATATATCAATGACTTAGATTATGGAATTAAAAGTAACACTAGCAAATTTGCAGATGACATAAAGATGGGTGGCAGTGTGAACTGTGAAGAGGATGCTAGGAGGTTGCAGGGTGACTGGGACAGGTTGAGTGAGTGGGCAGATGCATGGCAGATGCAGTATAATATAGATACATGTGAGGTTATCCACTTTGGCAGCAAAAACAAGGAGGCAAATTATTATCTCAATGGTGTCAGATTAGGAAAAAGGGAAGTGCAATGAGACATGGGTGTCCTTGTACATCAGTCACTGAAAATAAACATGCAGGTACAGCAGGCAGTGAAGAAAGCTAATGGCATGTTGGCCTTCATAACAAGAGGATTTGAGTACAGGGGTAAAGAGGTCCTTCTGCAGTTGTACAAGGTCCTGGTGAGACCACATTTGGAGTATTGTGTGCAGTTTTGGTCTCCTAATTTGAGGAAGGACATCCTTGCTTTTGAGGGTACACACAAAATACTGGAGTAACTCAGTGGGTGAGGCAGCATCTATGGAGAGAATGAATAGGCGACGTTTTGGGTCGAGACCCTTCTTCAGACTGATGTTAGGGGAGGGGGTGGGACAAAGATAGAATGTAGGTGGAGGCAGTAAGACTAGTGGGAGAACTGGGAAGGAGGAGGGAATGGAGAGAGAAAGCAAGGGCTACCTGAAGTTAGAGAAGTCAATGTTCATACCGTTGCGGTGCAAACTACTCAAGGGAAATATGAGCAGCGTAGGTTCACAAGGTGAATCCCTGGGATGGCAGGACTGTCTTATGAGGAAAGAATGGAAAGACTGGGCTTATATTCACTGGAATTTAGAAGGATGAGAGGAAATCTTGTAGAAACGTATAAAATTATAAAAGGACTGGACAAGCTAGATGCAGGAAAAATGTTCCCAATGTTGGGGGAGTCCAGAACCAGGGGCCACAGTCTAAGAATAAAGAGGAGGCCATTTAAAACTGAGATGGGAAAAAAAAAATGTCACCCAGAGAGTTGTGAATTTGTGGAATTCTCTGCCACAGAAGGCAGTAGAGGCGAATTCACTGAATGAATTTAAAAGAGAGTTAGATAGAGCTCTATGGGCTAGCAGAATCAAGGGATATGGGGTGAAGGCAGGCATGGGTTACTGATTGTGGATGATCAGCCATGATCACATTGAATGGCGGTGTTGGCTCAAAGGGTCAAATGGCCTCCTCCTGCACCTAATTTCTGTGTTTCTATGTTTCTAAAAGTGTATTAATGGGTAAATGTGAGAGAATACTTTGTCAAAACAAATCTAGTTGAATTTATTGTTATATGCAGAAGTACGGTGAGGTACAGGTACAATGAAAACCTTGGTTGCTACAGCGTTACAGGCACAAACACAAAAACATAAATTGTGCATAAATTCTGCAAGATAGTCAAATTGAAAAAAATACAAAATATTAGTGCAAAACACAATTGGGAAAAAAGTCCATGGTAGTGCAAGAGGTGGTCCATGGTATTCCATTGACGAGGTAGGATTAAGCTCCAACAGATAGCTCCAAGAGGCTTGTTTATGAACCATGGGAAAGTATCTGATGGAGTGTAACCTCAGGCTTCTGTATCTCCTCCCTGACAGTAACAGTGAAAAGAGGGCCTTACCCAGGTAGTGGGGTCCTTGATAATAGATTACACCTTCTTTGTTGTGGTACTTAATAGCAGATAATCTGTTCCAGAGAGGTTAGTTAAAGGATGAATATTGGCAGGGCAATAGGCAAAATGTCACTGCTGATTTTATTTTGAATTAATGCCAAGGGGAATTGCCTGACAGGGTAGACAGTGCCTGAGGTTAATGTCGCATCTGAAAAATATCACCTTCAACAGTACAGCATTCCCTCAGCATGGCTCTGCAGTTAGACCGAAAAAGCTGGAGTAACTCAGCGGGACAGACAGCAACTCTAGAGAGAAGGTATGGGTGACGGTTCGGGTCGAGACCCTTCTTCTGGCTCTGCAGTGTCAGTTTAACCCAAAACAAGACTTGAATTTAGCATGACGAAGGGTCCAGACCCAAAACATCTTCCATCCATTTCCTTCAGTCTGAAGAAGGATCCCAACCCAAATCATTGTCTATCCATTTCCATCCACAGATGCTGCCTGACCCGCTGAGTTCCTCCAGCAGTTTGCTTGAACTTAGCACCACTGGACACATCACCATGTGGGATACCGACTGAGGCAAAATGTTTTTATTGGTTTACTTCATGCCGTTTTTTAAAATTTCACAGCTGAGGTAACTTCAAAAAGATTCCAACTGTGTCTAAAGTAGTGACCAAGACAGCTAATGGGGCACAAAAGCACCTTGTATGTTTATAAAAATGATGGAAAGTTAGTTAAACCAGACTAAGTTTAAAAATACCACTACTTGTGAAAGGAAAACAATGTTTTGTTATTAAGGAAACGAGCGCTTGATGACTTGGCGTTAACCTGTCCAGGGCTCCAAGAAAGAGACCTTTGATGAATTCGAGTTTTGAATTAAGTACAGTCATAGAAATTAAAGTTATTTTACAGATGTGGTAATGCAAGCTCATAACTTTTCATCGTCCTGCCTTTTGCTGCTGCTGTCAAAATTCCTGCACTCACTCTCATGAATAATCTTCTGGTTTTAACCAGGGCTGCCACTCTTTGTCGAGTCATTATTCAAGGGGTTCAACCACAGGTCATCCACACAACACAGGACTTGAATTGATTGCCTATTGCTCAGCGGCAAAACAATGCAGAGAGAAAGGATGCAGCATTTGATTGGGACACAGGAGTAGCATGACCCTTGGGGTTGTTTTTTAATTAACCATGAAGAAGGCTCACTTGACCACTGGGACATGCAATTTATGGCAAACTTCCTTGTGCTCCAAGCGAGAGATGGAAACAGTTCTATCTTTTTAACTAAGCATTAGATCACCTGGTCTTCTATTTCATTGGTTGCACCTTCGTTTGACATTTTGTTTATTAATTCTTTTCTTTTTTTCAGATCTCGGCATTGCTCGTAATTCCAGCACTTATTGCTCTTGCCAAACTGCCCTTGAGAAGGTGATGGTGAACCATCTTCAACTGGTAGTGCTGCTGAAGGTGCTCCTGGATTTTTTTGTTCTGGAACATCTGGACCTGGTGACAGTGGACTGCTGACATAGTGCCAAGTCAAGGATGTCCAATTACCATGAAGGTCGCAGAAGAGCAGCAGCCAGACCAGCGAGGGAATGGATTGGCTGAAGGAAGACTTTCTCCGAAGTGAGTAAAAAGAGCGGCAAAAGACAGCCTGGGGCAATTACCTCGAAGGTTGCAGAGGAGCAGCAGCCAGACCAGAGAGGGAGTGGATTGGTTGAGACGTCCTAATTAGTTGAGTGGACAGTTGTATTGATTAGATAAAATAGTAAGATTAAACGAGAACTTACCAGTTTGAAGTTTGATCTGTATTTTATGAGGAGTTACGATGAGGGATTACGTGAAGAACCCGTTCAGCACGCATGCGCGACATTCTTCAAAGCAGCGGTGTGGAATCACAGGAAACACAATAATTGAAATAAACATAGTAAAGAAAAGGAGAACTAAGATACCTGTTGATCTATATATTTGAGGGTGGGAGCGGAGGGCACGTAATCCCTCATCGTAACTCCTCATAAAATACAGATCGAACTTCAAACTGGTAAGTTCTCGTTTAATCTTACTATTTTACTTCGGAGTCACGTGAGTGACTACGTGAAGATTTTAAAGCTCTGTGATTTCAAACCATGTAACAGTTCATACTTCACTCGCTGCCGAAGTCATTCAAGGGAGGAAGTATGTTATCGTAATCAACCATAATCTGTTTGTAAACAATAATGGTATCTATTAAACAATAAAAAAAGACAAAATGCTCCCCCGGGCTTAAATTATATATTTTTGCAGATTTTAAAACTCTTTCTGCAAATAACACAGGTTCTGCTAGTGGCTTGTGGTAGAACGTTTGGAACGTTTTCTCCATGTTCATTCTTTTAGCCGCCGATGTGGATGCTGCCCTGGTGGAGTGAGATGTATATACATCAGTATCTACTCCAGCAGCTCCCAGTACCTGCTTGAGCCATCTCGAGATGGTTTGGCTTGACACCCAACCATGAGGTTTCTTGTGGCTGACCCATAAGGCTTTTTTTTTATTTATTTATTTATTTATATATATATATTTTTCCCTTTCTCCCTCGAGAATCTCTTGTTGTGTTGATGTAAGTGAATAAGTGAGTCATGACACACAACCGTAGGTCAGGTGGGTATGCCCGGAAATCCATAACTAGGACTCAAGTTCCTGGCTTGCTCTGCTTTAGCAGCTCCTGAATGGTGAATGAGACCCGGTCTGGTGTTATAACCATGTTGTCCAGTCGCAGTAAGTGGAGGGACTGGACTATTTGTGCTGAGACTAGTGGCATCAGCATGACCGTTTTCAGGGTTAGCTTTTCCAGGGTGAGAGACCTGGCTGGGGACCATCCCCTTAGGTATGTCAGGACCACACTGACATCCCAGATTTGTGTATACCTAGGTCTAAGAGGGTTGGAGTTGACGATACTCCTCATGAGTTTGATCACCAGCGGGTGAGACCCTATGGCCTGTTGTCCTGGCATCTGTTTTAAGTAGGCTGACAGCGCACGTCTGGCAGTATTGATGGCGCTGTAGCTCAATCCTTCATTATGGTGAAGGCCCCCCAGGAACTCCAGTACATTGGTTATGGTTGCAGATGAGTACGTTGTCCCAGTAGTCGAGCAGTATCTTTCCCACTTCCTGATGCTCGATAGATATTGTTTCCTGGTGGACATACGGTGTCATCATGTTGATGGTCCTGTCAGACAATCCCAGTCCCAGCAGTGGTCTTTTGATAATCTGCAACCCAGTAGGTTAATTTTGCCATGGCATGGATGACTTATGCCTGATACAGGGTGCGTCAATAGGTCTGGGCTACTGGGAAAGGTCATAGGAGTTTCGATGACCATGTCGAGGACCACTGGGAACCATGGCTGTGTAGGCCAGTTGGTACTATCAAAATACCTGAAGCAGAGTCCATCTGTATTTTGCGTAGTACCCTACAGATTAAGGCAGAAGGGGAAAAAGCATAGAAGAAATCGGTCCCCCAGTTCAGCGCGAATGCATCTATCGCTGCTGCCTCAGGGTGTGGTTCCCAAGGGACATACATTGGTACGTGGTGATTTAGTCTGGATGCAAAGAGATCGATATCTGGTGTGCCATATTGGTTTGTAATTTTAGCAAAAGCTCTAGGATTTAACATCCATTCGGTGTTTATCATTGAATTTGCGTGACCTGGCACTGTATTTAGCTTACCTGGTAGGTAAGTTGCTGATAGCCAAATATGTCTATCGACCCACCATTACCAGATTGTGTTGACCCAATTGTCACATGATATCGATTTTATTCCGGTCATATGGTTAATATAGGCCACCACCGTGATATTATCAATTTGTAAATGAACATGCAAGTTGTGCATATTCCTAGAATATGCTTTAAAACCATAAAACGCACCCAACATTTCCAAATAATTTATGCCCAGTGTTTGTAGTAAAGACGAGTCTAGGTTAGTCCATCTACCACCTGTGCTGGATATGGTATTAGTTGCTCCCCAGCCTTGAGCACTGGCATCTGTTTGTATAGTTAACGTTGGGTTATTGATGATGATAGGGCTGGAACTATGCCAAATGTGTTATATCCACCATTGTAACTCTGATATTGCTTCAATGGGTAGTTTCATGGATCTGTCAAAATGACCTGCATGTCTTTTCAACGCCTGTACTTTTGCCCTTTGTAGGTGCTGATAGTGCAGGAGTCCAAATTGTGTAGCTGAAAATGCTGCTACCATTTTGCCAATTACTCTTGCCACTTGTCGGATGGTTGATCGATTGCTTACCATTAAATTGTTGCACATCTGTGCCAATTCTGCTGCTTTACCTTTTGGCAACGTTACATGTGGATTGAGTTAATTGTGAATCCCAGATAGTCCATAGTTGTGGATGGCGTCAACTTAGATTTATCTGGATGTATGACAAACCCAGGGTTTCAAACAATTGTTTGGTAGCTAATACAGCTGATTAAGCCAACTCCATGGTTTTGCCAACTATTAGGATATCATCAAGATACGCCATGACAATATGTCTTTGTTTCGTTAATGTTGCCAAGGCTGGTTTTAATATCTTGGTAAATAGTCTAAGGCTGATGTCAACTCATTAGGCAACACTTTATACTGCCATATTTGCCCCATCCAGGTAAATTTTCAGGTATCTGCGATGACCCTTGTGAATGGGTACTGAATAGTAGGCATCTTTTAAATCAATGCTTGCCATAAAGTATCCTTTGGAAATCAGTTGTTTAGCAGTTACAAATGTTTCCATTTTGAAATGTACATACTTAACAAAGGTATTTAGTGAGGTTAAGTCAATGATGATGCGACATCCACCATCTTTTTTGCTTTTGGTAAATATATTTGAGACAAATTCCAAAGGATCATGTTTGGATTTCTCAATGACACCCTTTGTAAGTAACCTCACCAGTTCTGCTTGAGCCTCTAGTTCTCTTTGACTGAGAGGGTAAAGACCCTTTGGGGTACGTGCTGAACTGGTGGCATGTTTTCTTGAATGAACTCTATTTTGTATCCCCGAATACTGTTAAGTATATAACTATCATTCGTGAGACACCTCCTGTTAGTACAGTTCCCCATTTACATGCTGGTAGGAACCAGACCCACCTACCTCCATAGTTATGGTAGTGTTCCTTTCTTCCGTTTGTTCATCCGTCGTTATACTGCTGGATGTACTGCTGATGTACTGCTGATTGGGGGTGGCGCATTTTCCATGGGGTCCGCTCTGGGCCCTGGCCTAAAAAGGCTTTCGGGGATAGTATGCGGACCCCGAGCTTTCACCAGTTACATAAATTTGACCTTGACTGGTGGACGCGGTGGGGTACTGCCGTCTGGTTTTTTGTGTGGGTCTGCTCGTTCCGGGGCCTGCCCTCATGAGGCCAAATGCTTTGGACTCTTCCTCCAGGTCTTTCACTTGTCCTTCCAAATAACAGGATCTGCGGCTCTGAGGCCGGTGTTTTACACAGTCCTGCAAACCTGGGATTGAGGGCAGGTCTTATTCTCTCCTTGCGGAGGTTATTTATCTCATATTGGGTGTAGCACAGCAGAGCCAGAGTGTCTTGCTGGTTTGTGGTCATATCCACCCCATCCACGGAACGAGCATAGGCTGTTATCCCTGTCGTCAGGAGCTTGAGGATTTTAGCTCCTGGTTCCGGATACTCTGTCCCCCCCCCCCCCAGATTTGGCTGTTAATAGCCGGTACATTGAGCGAACTGCAGTTTTCCAGCTCTAGTGCCTCATTAAGTACCTGTCTTGTAGGGGTTTGAGGGACAGGTGGTTGATGCTGGCCGCCAGTTTTGGCTCCAATGGCCGCCCTGCTCGTGGTGAAACCACGTAGCGAATCTCCACACCCAGCAGCTCTTCCTGATCCTGTACCCCAAGCGTACTCCCGACATCTTCAGCCAATGACCCCTGTTCCTGACCAGCCCAGCCCTGGTCGCCAACGCTGCCCTGCTTTGAGGGGAAAGCGATGGCCAGTGCATTGTAGAGCACTGCTGTGGGAGTGCCTGATCCCCCTGGCGAGACTGCTCTAGCTCCTGAAGCAAGTCTCGCTGGAGCAGTTGCTCCATGAGCCTTTCCATTCGGCTCAGGCGGCTAGCTCTGCCGCTCTAAGGCGGACCCTCCTCATCGGAGTCAGACATAACCGGCCGGTTTAAAAAAAAATTAAAAAAATAAAAATAAAAAAAAATAAAAACTTTTCCTCCAGCCCGCTGCCGCTCATCAGGCTGCGCTAGCGGGACTGGGCTCGGCTCGGTCTCGATGAGGGTGGACCGCCGCATATACGGTCCAGGTGCTGCCTCTCGCCCCCCACTGATGGAACACTCCCGTTCTGTTGGAGTCGAACGGGGGGCGGTTTTCTTCCTTTGCCGTGCTGCTCATTTTCCCAGTTCAAGTCACGCATGCGTGCTGGACGGGTTCTTCACGTAGTCACTCACGTGACTCCGAAGTAAAATTATGTGCAGGTGTAGCGGAACGGCCTTGTTGAGGCAAAGTGCCTTGGAGAGGTAAAGTGTAAGTCTTTGGCTCAAGAGTCTTCGGCGAGGAGGCTCATTTATTCGGTTGTGTGTTTAATTTCTTTTAAATATTTAAAGTTATTGATGTGATGGCAGGAATATTACTGCAGTGCGTTTGCTGCAGGATGTGTGAAGCCAGGGGCACTGCTGGTGTCACTGACCACTACACCTGTGGGAACTGTGTCCAGATGCAGCTACTCAAGGACTGAGTTAGGGAACTGGAGCAGCAGCTGGATGACCCTGCGGTCCATCCGGGAAGACAAAAGCTTCCTGGACAGGACCTACAGTCAGGTCATCACTCCAAGAGTACAAGAGGTGCGACGGTTAGAGATGGAAAGGAAGGGGATGAAACTAGTGCAGGAGACCTCGGTGGAAGTGCCTCTTGAAAACAGGTACGCCCTCTTGGGAGCTGTCAGGGCAGACGACGCTACCAGTCCGAGCGGCAGACAGGTCTGTGACTCAAATCCTGGCGCTGAGGCAAACCGGCGAGACCAATGTCAGGCAGAGCTATAGTGGTGGGTGACTCCATTGTCAGAGGTGTGGACATGAGATTCTGTGGCGACAGGCGAGACTCGAGGATGGTGTGTTGCTTCCATGGTGCCAGGGTCCAAGATGTTTAAAAAACGGCTTAAGAACATCCTCGAGAGGGAAGGTGAACAGCCGGAAGTAATTGTGCATGTAGGCACAAATGACATGGGTAAGAAGAGGAAGGAGGTTCTACAACATGAGTATAGAGAACTAGGTAGGTGGTTGAAAGGCAGGACTTCTAGTGTGGTTATCTCTGGATTGCTTCCAGTACCTTGTGCTTATGAGGGTAGGAACAGGGAGATAGGGGATCTGAATATGTGGCTGAGGAGTTGGTGCAGGGGGCAGGATTTAGATTTCTAGTTCACTGGGATCTCTTCTGGGGCATCGGTGACCTGTACAAAAGGGACGGATTGCACCTTAATTGGAGGGGGCACAATTCAACCAAGAAAAGAAGCAGTAACATCATTATCAAAACCACCATGGCCTGAGATCAAATTCCCTGATCCTATAGAAGAGGCAAAACATCACCTAGAGGTTTGCTAGTACTAAACTAAACAGTGGGGGGTGGAGTCAACAACATGGAAGCGTATATGTGCAGTTAACGGGAAAGAGAGTGTAGGAAAGGTCACATTTAAACTAACAGGGCAGGGGGATGGGAACCAATGCAAGGAGACAGAGGGACATAAAAGGACAGAAGCAAAAGGTAGAAATGAAATAAGAAAAACAAATCTGAAAGCTTTGTGCCTTAATGCGAGGAGCATTCTTAATAATGTGGACAAATTGAATGTGCAGTATGGAATATGATATAGTTGGAATTACAGAGACATGGCTCCAGGGTGACCAAGGCTGGGTATTGTGTAACAGTGACCATAATATGGTGGAATTCTGCATTAGGATGGAAAGTGACACAGTTAATTCAGAGTCTAGGGTCCTTAAAGAAAGGAGACTTTGAAAGTATGAGACGGGAATTGGCTAGGATAGACTGGCAAATTATACTTAAAGGGTTGACGGTGGTGATGCAATGGCAAAGATTTAAAGACCGCATAGATGAATTCCCAAAATTGTTCATCCCCGTCTGGCGAAAAAATAAAATTGGGAAGGCGGCTCAACCGTGGCTAATGAAGGAAATCAAGGATTGTGTTAAATCTAAGGAAAAGGCATATAAATTGGCCAGAGGAAGCAGCAAACCGGAGGACTGGGAGAAATTGGAACTCAACAGAGGAGGACAAAGGGGTTAATTAAGAGGGAGGAAAAAGAGCATGAAAGAAAGAAAGAATGGTTGGAATATGAAAACTGACTCTAAAAGATCTTTAGATATGTAAAAGGGAAAAGATTAGTGCAGACAAATGTAGGTCCCTTACAATCAGAGACAAGTGAATTTATAATGGGAAACAAAGAAATGGCAGAACAGTTAAACGAGTACTTTGGTTCAGCTTCACTAACGAAGATACAAACAATGTCCCAGAAATATTAGGGGACCGAGGATCTAGTGGAGGGAGGAACTGAATGGAATCCACATTAGTCAGGAAATGGTGTTGGGTAAACTGTTGGTACTAAAGGCAGATAAATCCCCAGGGCCTGATGGTCTGCATTCCAGAGTACTCGAGGAGGTGGCCCTAGAAATTGTGGATGCATTGGTGATCATTTTCCAATGTTCTCTCGAATCTGGATCAGTTCCTGTGGACTGGAGGGTAGCCAATGTAACCTCACTTTTTAAGAAAGGAGGGAGAGGGAAAACAGGGACTTAGCCTTACATCGGTAGCAGGGAAGATGCTTGAGTCGATTGTTAAAGATGTTATTAGAAACGCATTTGAAAAGCAGTGAGAGGATTGGTCCAAGTCAGCATGGATTTATGAAGGGGAAATCATGTTTGATTAATCTTCTGGAATTTTGTGAGGATGTAACAAGTAAAATGGAAAAGGGAGAGCCAGTGGATGTGGGGGGGGGGGGGGGGGGGGGGGGGGGGGGGGGGGGGGGGGGGGGGTGTATCTGGACTTTGACAAGGTCCCACACAAGAGATTAGTGTGCAAAATTAAAGCACATGGTATTGGGGGTAGGGTATTGACATGGATAGAGAACTGGTTGGCAGACAGAAAGCAAAGAGTAGGAATTAACTCATCCTTTTCAGGATGGCAGACAGTGACTAGTGGGGTGCCGCAAGGTTCGGTGCAGGGAACAGTTATTTACAATATATATTAATGATTTAGACAAGGAAATTAAATGTGACATCTCCAAGTTTGCGGATGACACAAAGCTGGGTGGCAGTGTGAGCTGTGATGAGGATGCTATGAGGCTGCAGGGTGACTTGGATAGGTTGGGTAGGTGGGCAGATTCATGGCAGATGCAGTATAATGTTGATAAATGTGAGGCTATCCACTTTGGTGGCAAGAACAGGAAGGCAAATTATTATCTGAATGATGTCAGATTAGGAAAAGGGAAGATGCAACGAGACCTGGGTGTGCTTGTACATCAGTCACTGAAAGTAAGCATGCAGGTACAGCAGGCAGTGAAGAAAGCTAATGGCATGTTGGTCTTCATTGCGAGAGGATTTGAGTTTCGGAGCAAGGAGGTCCTACTGCAGTTGTACAGGGCCCTGGTGAGATCGCACCTGGAGTTTTGTGTGCCTAATTTGAGGAAGGACATTATTGCTATTGAGGGAGTGCAGCGAAGGTTCACCCGGTTAATTCCAGGGATGGCGGGGCTGACATATGATGTAAGAATGGGTCGACTGTGCTTGTATTCACTGGAATTTAGAAGGATGAGAGGGGATCTTATATCTATCTATATACTTTTAAAACTCTCTGGCTGCCGTCCGTCTGTACGTCTGTACGTCTGTACGTCTGTACGTCTGTACATCTGTACGTCCGTACGCCGCCTTTGATACCGCCCCTGGCCCACACAGCGCGCGGAAAGGCCCATATTTTTTACCATTTCCAAAGAGATGACATTTATCTTTACGAATAGCCACTCTTGATTAAATTCGGTCCTGTTTATGTACACGTTTTTTAATAAAATCCATCCCCCCCCCACCCCCATGTGATTGTCTCCGATTTTCTCCGAAAACGACGCCATCTTTTTTTCGCCGATTTTCTCCGAAAACGACGCCATCTTCTTTTCGCCGATTTTCTCCGATTTTTTCCGAAAACGACGCCATCTTTTTTTTCCACGATTTTCACCCCGGGGTGTTAAGCACTTTCGGGGACCAGACCCAACGGGTCTGCACTTGGTCTAGTAAACATATAAAATTCTTAAAGAATTGGACAGGCTAGATGCAGGAAAAATGTTCCCAATGTTGGAGGAGTCCAGAACCAGGGGTCACCATTTAAGAATAAGGTATAGGCCATTTAGGACTAAGTTGAGGAATAACCTCTTCACCTAGAGAGTTGTGAATGTGTGGAATTCTCTGCCACAGAATGCAGTGGAGGCCAATTCATTGGATGTTTTCAAGAGTTAGATTTAGCTCTGAGGGCTAAAGGAATCAAGGGATATGGGGAAAAAGCAAGAACGACGTACTGATTTTAGATGATCAGCCATGATCATATTGAATGGCAATGCTGGCCTACTCCTGCACCTATTTTCCTAAGTTTCTATGTTTATATATAAACTACATAAATTCCATGGACAACATCTTGTTTGATCTATAAACAAAATACAAGAGCTGGAAACCACAGTTTTCTAGCAGTGTGCCATGTGTCTGGTCCAACTGCATGAAAATTAAATCAAAGGTACAGTCAGATGTCAGATGATGATAGATATGAGTGATCTCATATGCCTGCTGTCCTTGTCTTTCTTGATGATCGAGGTTGCAAATTTTTTTGAGGTGCCTCAGAGAGGCCTAGCCTTATGATAGCAGTGCATTTTGCAGATGGTGCACACTTTAGTCACTATGCTATGATTGTAAATAAAATTAATATCTAACTGTCAATCAATCTGATTTCATTTCCCTGGATGGTATTAAGCTTCCTCTATGTTGTCGGAGCTGCACTCTTTTAAACTTTAGAGATACAGTGCATAAACAGGCCCTTCGGCCTATCGAGCCCGTGCCGACCCTGTAATCCCTGTACTTGAGCACTATCCTACACACCAGGGACAATTTTTTACCGAAGCCAATTAACCTACATGCCAATTAACCTGTGTGTCTTTGGAGTGTGGAAGGAAGCCAAAGCACCAACAGAAAACCCACGTGGTCACAGGTAGAATGTACAAACTCCATACAGACAACACCTGTTGTCATGATCGATCCCGGGTCTCTGGCGCTGTAAGGTAGCAACACTACCGTTACACCACTATGCCACCCTGTGCTGCCACTCATACTTGCAACATTTTGCTTCATTAAAGGCATTATATAAATGCATGTATTGGTTACTACCAACAAGCAAACATCTGCAAATGCTGGAGATCTGCGATAAAATCATAACATTCTGGAAACATTCAGTAGATCAGGCAGATTCTGTGGAGTTAATGATTCATGTCGACGATATTTCATTTGGGTGTTTTGAGTTGAGAAAGAAATTTGAATCTACAAGACGAATTTGGTAATTAAAATTCAGTTAGTAAACAGGAAATTGCTGTCAGCTGTCTCCTCCCGTTCCTCAGCCCTCTGGCTGTCTCCTCCCATCCCCCAGCCCTCGGGCTCCTCCTCCGCCTTTTTCCTTTCTTCTCCCCATCCCCTATCAGTCTGAAGAAGGGTTTTGGCCCGAAACGTTGCCTATTTCCTTCGCTCCATAGATGCTGCACCCACTGAGTTTCTCCAGCATTTTTGTGTACCACCAAACATTTCTTTGTGTTGTGCAGCAGATCCTCTTTTGGTGAGTTGCAAAACTGAGAAAGAGCAAATTCCTCTCAGACCCATCAGGCAATTATTAGTGGCTCAGGAAATCACATTGAATAACGGCCAAACTAATTAATGTGCTAGATTTGTCTACAATGGGAAAAGGACTATGACCATCCATCTTACCTCACCGTCCTTCATTCCAAGGAAAACATCCATCTTACCCAGGCTCTCCTTATAACAATCTCTCCAGTCCTGGCAATATCCCTGTGAATAAAATGTGTAAGAAAGAACTGCAGATGCTGGTTTAAATCGAACGTAGACACAAAATGCTGGAGTAACTCAGCAGGTGAGACAGCATCTCTGGAGGATTCACTTGCACCTCCTCCAACCTCATCTACTGTATCCGCTGTTCTAGGTGTCAACTTCTCTACATCGGCGAGACCAAACACAGGCTCGGTGATTGTTTTGCTGAACACCTCCGTGCAGTCCGCCTTAACCTACCTGATCTTGGTGGCTCAGCACTTCACATCCCCCTCCCATTCCCAATCTGACCTTTCTGTCCTGGGCCTCCTCCATTGTCAGAGTGAGGCCCAGTGCAAATTGGGGGAACAGCACCTCATATTTCGATTCGGTAGTTTACACCTCAGCGATATCAACATTGACTTCTCTAACTTCAGATAGCCCTTGCTTTCTCTCTCCATTCCCTTCGCCTTCCCAGTTCTCCCACTAGTCTTACTGCCGCCACCTACATTCTATCTTTGTCCCGCCCCCTCCCCAGATATCAATCTGAAGAAGGGTCTCGACCTGAAACGTCGCCTATTCCTTCTCTCCAGAGATGCTGCCACACCCGCTGAGTTACTCCAGCATTTTGTGTCTATCCCTGTGAATAATGTTTGCAGCTTAGGGAGAGAGTTCTTCTGAAACATCCACATTTCCTCAAATGTCCTTATTGGAGACCATCTTATACTGATTTAGTTACAATTTCCCATTGAGTTGAAGCATTCTCTATATCTACTACAACAAAACCTCACATCATTTTAAAGCTCACCCTCAGGCTTCTTTTCTCATAAGAAATAAAACCTCTTCTATTCACCTCTTTCTGATATGCACGTCCATGCAAATTTTGTGCAACTTTCTTGCTGTCTAAATTATATTATTCTAGAAAGAAACCTTAGTGCAATGGACCCAGTTCTGCATGGATATAAAGCCTTATCTTTGGCCATCTAAACTTTGGCCATCAACTGAAAGGAAGCAGGTGAGCTGGAAGAGGGGCAGGGAAAAGTTAAGGTAAGGATGAGGAATCCAAAATAAGTTAATTTCTGCTTGGAGACATGAAACTGAAAAAGCGTTATGAGTAAAGTGCCAATAAACATCCAATCTCAGCATGTACCCAGTGTTTAGGGGTGGCACATTGGCACAAATGGTAGATCCACTGCTTCACAGCTCCAGAGACCTGACGTTAATCCTGATGTTGATACTGTGTATCTGGATTCTCACTGTGGGTTTCCTCCAGGTGCTCCAGTTCCCTCCCATGTCCCAAAGAGATGTGCTTTGGGCATGGGTAGGGTAATTGGCCACTGATAATCGCCCCTGGTGCGTAAATGAGCAGTAGAATCTGAGGGGAGCGCAATGCTCTTAAGACAATGGAATTGATTGTAGACTTAAGGAGAGCTCCCTCTCCCCTCCCCCCACTCACCATCAACAACACCACAGTCACATCTGTGGAGTCATTTAAGTTCTTTGGAACCATTATCTCCAGGGGCCTTAAATGGGAGGCCACCATCGACTACATAGTCAAAAAGGCCCAACAGAGGATGTACTTCCTGCGGCAGTTGAGGAAACACAATCTGCCACAGGCAATGATGGTCCAGTTGTATACTGCCATCATAGAGTCTGTCTCACCTTCACCATCCTGGTCTGGTTTGGCTCAGCCACCAAGCATGACATCCGGAAACTGCAGCGCATCATTCGATCAGCCAAGAAGGTTGTTGGCTGCAACCTTCCCCCCCATCAACGAACTACACTGCAAGGGCCAGGAAGCGAGCGGGTAAGATCATCTCTGACCCCTCTCACCCTGGCGACAAACTCTTTGAAGTACTTCCCTCAGGAAGGCGACTCTGGACTGTCAAAGCCGCCACAGCCAGAAATAAAAACAGCTTTTTTCCACTACTCAACAGCCAATAGTCTGTAGCGTCCTTTTGCTCTGGTATTTTATTTCATTCTTCATGTGTTTAAATTATAATGTTTTATTTTTAATTGTCTACTGTATATCATTTTGTTACTTGCGAGCAAAGCACCAAGGCAAATTCCTTGTATGTATATATAACATTTATTCTATTCAATTCAATTCAATTTATTCAATTCAATAATGTGGGGAAAATAAAATGTAGGATTAATGTAAATATGTGGTTGTTAGTCAGTGCAGACTCAATGGGCCAAGGTTTTTTTTTCTGGACTGTATCTCTATGACTGTGACTCCAGATTTTGTGTCGACAATCACCAGCAATAATGATAGAAAATATTGCAAAGAATAAAAGGTACAAAATAAGTAGACAATTCAAAAATACTCCAAAGTTTATTTAAATGTCATATGCGCTAGAATGGGAACAATAAAATCCCAACTTGAAAATTACTTTCATTTCAACAATTACAAATAAAATATAAACTCGGAAATAATCAATATTTTAAATACTTTCAAATATGCGACTATTTGAAAAAATATACAAAAGATCATTATAATAACCCAGCAGATGTACTGGACGAGGCAATGCAGATAAAAGCGGAATCAGCAAACTTAATATCATATTTGTATAATATCTTAAATGCACAAATACCATCTACGGAGGGTATCAGAAGAGACTGGGAACAAGAGTTAGCTATTAAAATTTCAAAGGAAAGTTGGAATGAATACTTATTAAAAGTGCATAAATGCTCGATTAACGTAAGACACACTTTAATACAATTTAAAATTTTACATAGATTATATTATTCGAAAACTAAAATTCATAAAATTTTCCCAAACGTATCATCTATTTGTGATAAATGTCAATCCCAAGAAGCAACTATAGCGCACTCATTTGTCTTCTGTACAAAAATTCAAAAATTTTGGAATGACATTTTTGAAATTTTTACAAAGTTATTTAAAACAAGACTGATACCCAAAGCAGAATGGATTATCTTCGGAATAACGGAAGATGATCCAGAACTAAATGTGTTTCAAAAGAAATTAATGGACTATGGGTTAATAACTGGAAAAAAGCTAATTCTAAAATTTTGGAAGAAGGCTCCAATACCAACTATAAATATGTGGATTTCAAATATGTTTGAAACATTACACCTTGAAGAGATAAGACTCCTCCTAGCAGGTAAACCAGATCACTTCCACCTGACGTGGTCTGCATTTATAGAATTATTACAAACATAGGGTGCAAAAGTACTTAAAAAAAAATAAAAAATTGAGGTCAGGTAAGGGGGGGTGATAGATGAAGAGTTGGTATGTCCTATTTACGTGATGCTCAAAAAAAAAAAACATTTGTTTCTCTTTTTTTCTCTTTCTCTTTTCTTTTCTTAGGGCCTATTTCTTAACTCTTTTTCTTTTTCTTTTTAATTTCGCTCTTATAGGGTCTTCGTCCTTTTTTGTTGTTACATTCTCTACACTTTTCTACACTTGCACTTTTTCCTTCACTTTCTTCTCTCTTTCAATCTTTTCTTTTTCTAGTGTAAAAAAATAAATAAAGGGAGTACATTAATTGTAAGAAGATATAAATGACGAGTATTAATGTATGTGGTTGTAATGTAATGTACTTCTAATAAATAAAAATTAAAAAAAAAAAAAAAAAAAAAA
The DNA here is from genome assembly GCA_038087875.1 of Malacoraja senta. NCBI lineage: Eukaryota > Metazoa > Chordata > Chondrichthyes > Rajiformes > Rajidae > Malacoraja > Malacoraja senta. The sequence goes on along the minus strand of CM075977.1, from coordinate 37,116,597 downwards.
ATCCCAACTTGTTGCAGCTTTACCTGCACATTAAATGCAACAGCACAACAAATAAATATGCAATAAATGATTCTAGGCAAACCAGACCATGATTGTGCAAGCAAAAATATGTAGTGCCACCTTAGCATAATCAGTAGTAGTTCATTGGTGAGGTAGGGTTGTAGCTCGGGTTGTGCAGTGTGGTTCAAGAACCTAATGGCTTTGAGCCACATTGTAAATGGTCCCCTCCTTTAAGAAATCTTTCTAATGCATGGTGACACCTTGACAAAGTGTTTTATCATTTTGTTCTGCAATCTGTGCATTGATTTCTTTGCAGAAAACTACTGTTTTTGCTTGGCGACCGACTTTAGTTGACATTTTGTTTAAGCAAGGTCTTTGGGCACATTGTTATTCCTCAAGGCACCCCTCACCCTCAGCTGTTGCAAACTGCAGCAGCTGCCATTCACTTCTTCACTCATCGTGACTCCTTGGCAAGGCTTCTTGTAGCGGCGCCTGCTGGTGCACGCAGGTATCGAACCCGGCGTTCGGAAGCTGCGGTCACGTTACTCGGGCGGGGCTGCTTGTTTTCGCGCGGTTTTGCTTTCGCGCGGCAGTTCAGTGCTGACTACCGTTGTGGCCAGACGTGTTGTGAGAGCCTGTGAACTGAGAAGTGATTTTATGAATAAAAATACGTTTGAAAACTCAGTTGTCGTTCTTGCGACCGCCAAATTGGTGACCCCGACCTGTCTAGCCATTGTTAGACAAGCAGATCATGCAGGAGGACTACGTTCCCGCAGAATCGTCCGGCACACGGCAGGGCTCACCGGGCTTCAAATTGCCATCGTTTTGGCCCGATCAACCTCAGGTGTGGTTCGCCCACGTTGAGGCACAGTTTCACCTCCATCGTATCATAGCAGATGATACCATGTACTTCCATGTGGTGGGAGCTTTGCCACAAGACTCGGGGCTGTTGCCTTACATCAGGGACCCGCCGACCATCGCCAAGTACGAAGGGCTGAAGGCCCTGCTGCTCCACACTTTCAGTCTCAGTCGCAGAGACAGGGCGGCGAAGATACTACACATGGACAGTGTTGGCGATCGGCGGCCATCCACCATCATGGTGAAGATGTTAGCCCTGATGGATGGGCACCGCCCATGTCTGCTCTTCGAACAGGCGTTCCTAGAGCAGATGCCTGACAAAGTCCAACTGATGCTCGCCGGAGCTGATTTCAGCGACCCCCAGCACCTCGCGGAGAGAGCCGACAAATTGTGGGCACACAGGTGACGAGACGTTTGTGCCTTCACCCACTCCCCCATCACAGCGCGGTGCAACCGAGATGACATAAGGAGGAAGAAGCCCAGCCCAGAGCCGAAGAAGCATTGCCGCTTCCAGTGGTCTACAGCCGACGAGGTTGGTGCTACTACCATCAGCGCTACGGACCCGAAGCCCGAAGATGCCGGAGCCCCTGCTCGTTCCAGGGAAATGCCTCGGCCGATCGTCCATAGAGGCGAACATGATCAGCCCAAACGAACGCCTCTTCGTCCGTGATCACCACTCCGGCCACTGTTTCCTGGTGGACTCCGGTGCCATTCCCAGCATCCTGCCTCCGAGCGCCCGAGATACTCACATCGGTAAGGTAGGACCTGTCCTCTCAGCCATCAACGGGAGCGACATTCGCACTTACGGTACGCGGACCCTGGACTTAAATTTCGACTCCCGCCCATATAGGTGGAAGTCCACCGTTGCTGACGTCGCCCAACCAATATTGGGGGGCGATTTCTTGCGCGCATTCTCCCTGTTAGCCGATGTGCGAGGCAGACGCATGGTCCCTGTGTCGGACCTGTGCCCTGCCAGGCCGTGTAATCCATCCACGCCCCTACAGCAATTTGATGAAGTAGCTGACCTCCAGCAATGTTTCGCAGCCCTGCTCGCCGATTTCCTAGGGTTGCTCACGTCCCGGTTCGACGGGGCCGCGCCCCATCATGGCGTGGTCCACCACATTCCCATTGAGGGCCCACCGGTACACGCCCACGCGCACCGCTTCCCGCCCGATAAACTGCGCATCGCACGAGACGACTTCCAGCTTATGGAGGACATGGGGATTGTCCGGCGGTTGGATAGCCCTTGGGATTCCCCACTGCACTTGGTCCGGGGGTTGGAGACCTTGCGGTGATTACAGGCGTTTAAACACGGTAACCACAGCAGATTGGTACCCAGTCCCGAAATCCAGGATTTCTCGGCACATCTGGAGGGCGCAACCTTTTTCTTGAAGGTCGACCTTATTCGCGGGTATAATCAAATTCCGGTCCATCCCGACGACGTCCCTAAGACGGCCACCATCACCCCTTTCGGCCTTTTCGAATGGTTAAGAATGCCGTTTGGCCTGAAGAACGCTGCTCAGGCGTTCCAAAGTTTAATGGATCAGGTCGGTCGGGGTTTGCCATTCATATTCATCTACCTCGATGATCCTCTGGTGGCCAGCAGCTCGCAGGCAGAGCACGTCAGGCAGCTCCGCTTGCTTTTCGAACGGCTGCGCGAACATGGGTTTGTGATCAACCCCGCGAAGTGCCAGTTCGGATTGCATTCCATTTCCTTTTTGGGTCACAGCATCACCTGCCCGAGAAGGTCGACGCTATCCGTCGCTTCCCGAGGCCTCTATCTGTCATGGGTCGACAGGAGTTTATCGGAATGGTTAATTTCTACCACCGATTCGTCCCGTCAGCAGCCGCCATCATGCAGCCGTTGTTACAATGTCTGGCTGGTAAGCTTAAGGACCTGATCTGGTCCAAAGAGGTAGAGAAGGCGTTCAAGGGGGCTAAGACAGCATTGGCCAACGCCACTATGCTGGAACACCCTAGGGCGTCAACCCAAACGGCCCTCACCGTGGACGCATCCGATGTCGCGGTAGGTGCCGTCCTCGAACAATGAGTAGGTAGCCGCTGGGTGCCGCTGGCATTTTTCAGCAGGCAGCTGCAAGCCCCCGAAGTTAAGTATAGCGCTTTCGATCGGGAACTGCTCGCGCTTTACCTAGCGATCCGCCATTTCCGTTAATTCCTAGAGGGGCGTGCGTTCTCCGCATTCACGGACCACAAGCCACTCACGTTCGCTTTGACCGAGGTGTCCGTTCCCAACAGAGGCACCTCGCCTACATTTCCGAATTCACATCTGATATTCGGCATGTGGCGGGGTAGCTGAACGTTGTGGCTGACACGCTGTCCCGTCCGGCAGCCCCCAAAGTTTCAGCGTTAAGTCTAGACGTGGATCATGAGGAGCTGGCCGCTGCCCAACAGGTAGATGCCGGTATGGAGGTTTACCGCAATGCTGAGTCAGGACTTAAGCTGGCTAAGGTGCCTGCGGTGCTGCCGGCGTGCGAGTCATTTGCGAGGTCTCGACAGGCAAAGCCCGCCCCATTGTCCCGGTTGCTTGGAGGCGTCGGAGTTTCGACACCATCCACAGCCTAGCGCACCCGTCCATTTGCGCTACCTCTGCCTTGGTCGCGGCCAAGTTCGTCTGGCATGGGTTGCGGAAGCAGGTCGCAGCATGGGCCCGCTCCTGTGTCCCATGCCAGACTTCCAAGGTACAGAGACATGTGTGCCCGCCCGTGCAGGATTTCGCTGTCCCAGACGGCAGGTTCCTGCACATCCATGTCGACCTGGTGGGTCCCTTGCCGTGTTCGCGCGGGGCTACTCACCTACTGACTATCGTGGACAGGTTTACCAGGTGGGTGGAGGCAATACCGTTAACGGATACCTCCGCTGAGGCTTGTGCGCGGGCCATCGTCTCACATTGGATCGCTCGTTTTGGGGTCCCTTCAGATATTACTACCGATCGAGGGGGCCCAGTTCACATCCTCCCTGTGGAGTGGTATGGCGCAGCTGTACGGTGCGAAGCTGCACCAGACCACTGCGTATCACCCAGAGTCAAACGGTTTGGTTGAGCGTTTCCACAGACACCTCAAGTTGGCGTTGAAAGCTCGGCTCACTGGCCCCGATTGGGTCGACCAGTTGCCTTGGGTCCACCTAGGCATCAGAACCACGCATAAGGAGGACCTCAACGCCTCCTCGGCCGAGCTGGTTTACGGCTTGGTTTTGCGAGTACCTGGGGATTTTCTGCCCATCCCCCGGGATCAGGAGATCCCGGCTTCGGCGGTGTTAGCTGACCTTCGCGAGCGGGTGCGCGCTTTGGTCCCGGTTCCCACGTCCCGGCATGGTTCGTCTGCGGTGCATGTGCCCTACTATGTTACGGGATTGTGCTTATGTTTTCCTTCGTAGGGACGCTCACTGCTCACCGTTACAGTGGGTGTACGAAGGTCCGTACAGGGTGCTGAGGACTGGTACCTCGACGTTTACGTTGGACATGGGTGGCAGGGAGGAGTTCGTCTCCGTGAGCCGCCATAAGCCAGCACACGTCGACGAGGATAACCCGGTGACAGTGGCCACTCCGCGGCGTAGAGAACGTCCACCGGCCGTTTTACCGCCCTCTGCACCTGTTACCTCCGGTTATGTTTCTCCGGTCCCCTCTGTTACGCCCGTCCCTCGTTCGCATGTTTCGCGTCCCTCCAGTTCTGTTTTGCCGGCCCCTACTGTTACGTTCGCCCCGGTACCTCGCACTACGCGTTCTAGGTCGAACCGTCCGGTTACCTGTGCGTTTCCGTACCGCGGATTCTGGGGGAGGCCATGTAGCGGCGCCTGCTGGTGCACGCAGTTATCGAACCCGGCGTTCGGAAGCCGCGGTCACGTGACTCTGGAGGGGCTGCTAGTTTTCGCGCGGTTTTGCTTTCGCGCGGCAGTTCAGTGCTGACCACCAATGTGGCCAGACGTGTTGTGAGGGCCTGTGAACTGAGAAGTGATTTTCTGAATAGGTTCATAAGTCCTAGGAACAGAAGTAGGCCATTCACTCCATCGAGTCATTGCTGATCCATTTTTCCCTCGCAACCCCGATCTCCTATCTTCTCCACATAACCCTTGACACGCTTACTAATCACGAATCTATCAATCTCCACTTTAAAAATGACTTGGCCTCTACAGCTGTCTGTGGCACTGATTTCCACAGCTTCACCACTCTCTGCCTAAAGAAATTCCTCCTCATCTCCTTTCTAATGATGCGTCCTTTTATTCTGAGGCAATGCCCACTACTACTAGTGGAAACAACCTCTCCATATCCACTCTATCCAGGCCTTTCACTATGCGGTAAGTTTCAATGAGGTCCCCACTCATCCTTGTAAACTCCAGCGAGTACAGGCCCAGTGCTGTCAAATGCTGATCATACATTAACCTAATCATTCCCAGGATCAATCCTGTAAACCTCATCTGGATCCTCTCCGATGCCAGCACTTCCCTCCTCAGATATGGACCCCAAAACTGCTCACAATTAATCCTGTGGTGTCATAGAGTCATGCAGTCACACGTCTTTCAGCCCAACATGTCCATGCCGACCAAGATGCTCCAACCACACCAATTCCACCTGCCCATGATTGGCCTATAAACCTCTAAACCATGGGTCGGCAATCTTTTCTGCCAAGGGGCCAGGACATATGTCTGTGAGCGGATGGCTGTCCACATCTATCACATATACACATGGATCCCGTCCCTATCCCACCCCGGATGGCAGGCATCAAATCATGTGTTCACATAGACCCCGCCCCTTCGAGACGTCACCCGGAGCACCGAGCTCAAATATCATACTTACTCGTCCCCGGCCTATTGACAACCCCGATCCCGACAGTGAAGCCCAGACACAAATGATGCGCAACCATGCCGGCGGCTTTTCGCAGGATGCGATACAGCAAAATCACCTTCCAGGTACCGGAAGTAGAAACAAAATGCTGGAGAAACTCACTCCAGCATTTTTTTCTACCATTGATTTTTCTAGCATCTGCAGTTCTTTCTTAAACATTCCAGGTACCAGAGATTACGGAAGTCTGCAGGCCGGATGATTGAGGAAAAAAACCACCTGCGAGCCGGATGATTTCGGGCAACGGGTCAGATTCGGCCCGGGGGCCGTTGGTTGCCGACCGCTGCTCTAAACCTTTCCTATCCATATATCTGTCCAAATGTCTTTTAAACGTAGTTATGGTACCTGGCACAACTAGCACATCTGGCAGCTCGTTCCATATACCCACCATGTTATGTGTGAAAAAGTTGCCCCTCGATTTCCTATTAAATCTTTTCCCTCTCACCTTAAACCTATGTCTTCTGGTTCATGATTTCCCTACTCTGGGTAAAAGACTCTGAGCGTTCACCCTAACTATTCCCCTCATGATCTTATGCACCTCAACAGGATCACCCCTCAGCCTCTTGGGCTTCAAGGAATAAAGTTCTAACCTGCCCAGCCTCTCCCTATATCGCAGGCCATCAAGTCCTGGCAACATCCTCGTAAATCTTCATCACACTCTTTTCAGCTTAACATACTTCCTGTAGCAGGGTGACCAAAGGTGAACACAATACTGCAAATGCAGCCTCAACAACCTCTTGTACAACTGAAACATAACTTCCCATCTTCTATACTCAATACCATGCACGGTGAAGGCCAATGTACCAAAAGCTTTCTTGACCACCCTCTCTACCTGTGATGCCACTACCTGCCATTCATTGTGAAGGTCCTGCCCTGGTTTGACTTCACAAAATGCAACATCTTGCACTTATCTGCATTAAACTCCATTAACCATTCCTCAGCCAACTTGATCAAATTATCAAGATTCTGCTGTAATTTTTGATAACCAGCCTCACCATCTACGATACCCTATTATGTTGTTGGGGAAGAAATTCCAGGAGTTGGATTCAGTGACGATGAAGGAGCAGTGATCTATTTCCAAGTTAGGATCTTCAGTGGTCTGGAGGGGAACCTGCAGATAGAGGTGCTCCCTTGGACCTGTTGTCCTTGTCTTCTTGGTGGTAGGGATCACAGGTCTGTCAGGGTATGTTATAGATGGTGCATTCTGAATCAATGGTGGTGGAATGAATAATTAGAGTGGCAGACAAGTTGCCAATCAACCAGCAAGGATTTACAGAGGAAATAGATTAATTATAAGAAAAGAATACCAAAAAGCTGGCATTCATTTACAATATAGTTCATCAAATTTGCTTTATAAATCATGTGTTTGCTACGTATCGGAATTGCAATGCCAAATGTGGATAAATATGTGAGAGGCACTCGATAAAGCGTAGTTTCGTCCAGATCAGAAATAGCAGGAGTATTGGATTTGTCTTCCTGTCAGACAGAGAAAATTATTTTTCTTTCTTTCAGAAATAAAATTGGCAAGGCTTTCGAGATTCAATAGCCCAAATTCCCTGAGAATCATTGCTTCCTCCTTCCAGTCATTTCTCCTGCCATCTCCGAACCTTAACACTACAAGCTTTTACTGTAGATTTGTTCACTTTCAGTGTTCAATATTGTAAGTGTTCGAGTGCCATGAGACTTGCTTTCCAAAAGATCAACGCTGGAGAATTTCAAGTGTATTCATTGCCGTCCTTTGATTCCTTGAGAGCAAGAAATCAATGAGCAATATCATTAACTAGGAGAGGTCACTGTAATGAAGGCACAAAATTCAGCGCTACATCTATGTGGCAGCAGAGTGCAGGCAGACAGTATTACCTCTGAGCCTGTCTCGGGCTGTTGTGAAGAATAAGATTATATCAGAACAAATGGGAGACAAATTCCATGCCCACTGAATATATAGATCTGAGATTGTTTTCAGAGCAAGAGGCACGGAGACATATGCGGACAATTGAAATTAGATTCACATGAAGGGAGTGCATTGGCAGTTAAGCAGGACGACTTACTTTTGTGCCACCAGCCAAATTTGAGCATTCTTTATTGTATGTAAAGGAAAAAAAAGATATATCTTTTTGCCACATGAAATGCCACATCCATATTGACTTCGAGGAATCTCCACTCCTGTGGTGGAGATGCTATGGTGCAGCCCAACACCTGTCCCCACTAACTGCAGATAGGCATGTGGAAACAAGCCTTGAGAACCCATGCCAACCAAGATGCCCCATCTGCACTAGTTCCACCTGCTTACATTTGTCCCATATCCCTCAAAACTCTTCCTATCCATGTACTAGTCCAAATGTCTTTTCAATGTTTAATTTGATTTAGTTTACTCTAGAGAAACAGCACCGAAACAAGCCCTTCGGCCCACCGAGTCTGCGCCGACCAGTGATCTCCGCACATTAACACTATCCTACACACACTAGTGACAATATACAATTTTTACCGAAGCCAATGAACCTACATCTTTGGAGTGTGCGAGGAAACCGGAGCATCCGTGGAAAACCCACGCAGGTCATGGGGAGAACGTACAAACTCTGTACAGACAGGACCCGTGGTAAGGAACGATCCCGGGTCTCTGGCTCTGTAAGGCAGCAACTCCACCACAGTGTCACCATGCTCCCTACTGTTGGAGGCATTACAATTAAGTTAATGGACCAACAGCCAGAGCTCTGGGCCACTGATACAGAAACGGGAATTTTCAATTCCAAAGTGGCAATTGGCAAATTTAAATTTAAATACTTTATATTAATAAAAAATATAATCTCAATAATCAAGAAACTGGTGAACTTTTGTAATAACTGTCACTAATGTCCTTAATTTGTCCTTGACCTGGTTCCTGATCACTGATTCCCCAACACAGCCTTGTTCAATTATTCTCAGCTACATTCAGTTAAGCACTTGGTTCCTGACTTAACTCAAAACTTTTCAAGGAATTTGAATATCTGCAAATGCATTTGACGTTCAAAACTATATAAACAATTTGAAATATTAAAAAAAATTGCTGCCACCAAAAGAGAACACATAATTAACATCTTAGGAAAATTAAAAATAAAATGTTGCCTTAAAAGATGTTATTGAAGTAACCTCGTCACTCGTTACTTGAATCTTACCTTTGTCCTTTGCAATTGTTCTTCTCCTCAGAAATAAATAGAATCTCCGAATATTTAGACAGATTCATAGATAGGAAAGGCTTTGATGAATGTGGACCATATACAGGTAAATAGGCACAAAGTGCTGGAGTAACTCAACGGGTTAGGCAGCATCTCTGGTCTGAAGAAGGGTCCCGACCCAAAACTAACTCATTCTTTTTCTCCAGAGATGCTGCCTGACCTGCTGAGTTATTCCGACATGTGTATATCTCTGGTATAAACCAGCATCTGCAGTTCTTTGTTTCTGCAGGTAAATTCTACTGGCTCAACTACAAAAGCTGGTCAACATGGACAAGTTGAACCGAAGGGACCGTTTCCATGCTGTATAACTCTACTCGTGAGCAAACTATGTATAATTTTGTTTTGAGAGCGTTGTTGGTGCAGAAAACCTTTCTCGCTGCTTTATTTACTAAGACCTGTTTCTGTCTTGAGCTGATGCATGACATGAGTCAGCTGACAACTTCACCACTTTCAAAACCAATTCACATGTGCAGGCTGAGGATAAAGTTTGGCAGCTCTCAACTTATGCTCCATTGGACAGCAAACATTCACATTGTCAGGGTGCATGGCGTTGAAAGCCTTAAAGATATAAAGGCCCACAAAAGCTCAAACCCTGTGATGAGCCATAAAGTTTCACATTTCAAACCATACCAAATAATTACTAATCTCATTTTGATGCCTGACAATTTCTGGAATACTGCAGTCAGCCAATGCTTCACTCTTAACATTTGATACATGGTAACTTTGTCTGGGTCTTCATGAGATATGCGTTGAGTTCTGCATCTGGATTGTATTCGATGGATAATCTATACTGGTTAGAGTTACTTGTAAAACACTGCTGCGTGTTTTCATCCAACCTCTCTTCTGTCAGCACTTGTTCTGATCTCCTGATATGTTATCATGCTGTTAATGAGCTTCTGCGATTCTCGACACTTCTGGGCACATTCTCTGTCTAATTTGCAACAAAGCATACCTCCATGTATATATGCAGTCAGTGCTGAAGTGGGGTGGCGTTGACAGAGTTATTAATTATTCTCTTAGCATTATTGATGGATTTTGTATGTAAACTGTTAGTCCATAACTTTTGAATAATTCTTTTGTGGACAGAGCAATGGTTGTGCTGATTCCTGGGGTGTCAACATATTAATTCTACCTGTTGTTCTTCCAGGTTTCAGAATCACATTTATCCTCAACTTCCTCCACCCCCTTGGATCTTTGTTTTCGTTAGACTCCTCCTGGTGAACACCAGGCGAGATAAAGTGCTCTAGCCAGACCCCAACAACTAACCGTTAGGCCATAAGCACATAAGTCTCTTAAAGGCCAAATCTCAATTCCCACAATCTACCTTGAGATGGCAAATCCCAAGCTAAACACACGCATTGATAATTTGAAATTAAAAAAAGAAAGTGCGGGAAATACTCAGCAGTAAAGTGTTGCCTATGGGGAGAGAGGTACGGACAGACTTAATATCTCAGGTCAAGTACCCTTCATCAAACTGTAAAATTGAAAAATCTGTTATAAGTTGTAAAGTAGGTAGGGTACAGGAAACAAGGGAAATGTCTACAACAGGGTGGTGATCCAATGTGAGATGATGCAATTTGGAATTCAAATAGGCATAGGACACTTACAGTAAATGTTAGGGCACAAAGCAATGTTGATGACATTGGGGCTCAAGTCCATGTTCCTCTGAAAGTGGCAGCACTGGTCGATAGAATGCTGAAGAAGGCATGTTTAGATAGTTTAGAGATACAGCACAAAAATAGGCCCCTTGGCCCAACGAATCCATAATGACCATTGATCACCCATTCATATTAGTTCTAAGCTATCCCATTTGTCATTCACTCTCTGCACATTAGGGGCAATTTACAGAGGCCAATTAACGTACAAACTCGTACATCTTTGGGTTGTCAGAAAAAAAACGGAGTACCAGGGGAAACCCTTGTGGTCATAGGGAGAACATGCAAACTCCACATAGAACCACCAGGGGCGCCGGGGAGATGGCTCCCCTGCTGGCAGTCTGTTCGTATTTTCTTTCTTTTTGTTATTTTTTAGTGCGTTAAAAGTTTGTTTCAATGTTCTTCGGTTTGTTTTATGTGGGGGGAGGGGGGAGGGGAAACTTATTTTTCAAGCTCTTACCTTCCCGGAGATGTGATCATTTTTCGGATCACATTCTCCGGGCTCTGCGGCCTACCAACGCTGGAGCTGGGAGCCGCCTCGGACTGTCGTGAGCCCCACCGCGGGGCTCGGACTTAACATCGGAGCTGATCCCTTGCCTCGGATTTCTCCTACCCCGACCACCGCGGAATCACCGTGGGGCTCGCAGTATCGGGTGAGGCTAGTCGGGAGCTCCAACGTCGCAGAAGGTTAGACCAGCCCCGACGCGAGGTTCGATCACCTAGCGCGGGGGAGCTGACATCCCCTCGATGCGGGAGCTTGATCGCCTTGACACGGAGGGCCCGAACGCCGCCGGCTACGGGAGTCAAGATCATCCCGTCAACGGGAGCTTGACGCCCACGACCGAGGAAGAACAAAAGGAAGAGACAAACTTTATTTAGCCTTCCATCACAGTGAGGAATGTGCAGGAGTCACTGTGGTGGATGTTCATGTTAAAATGTGTTTTTTTGAGTGATCTGTTGCTTTTAATTGTATGACTGACCTGGCCAATGAAATTCCTCGTATGTTGCAAAACATTCTTGGCGAGTAAAGTGTGATTCTGATTCTGATTCTGATTCTGACAGCATCCGAGTGAGGATCACACCTGGGTTGCTGGTGAAGTGATGACACAGCTCTACCAACTGTGCCATGTTTGCCTTCATAGATGGGAGCATAGACAATAAGAATTGGGACATTACATTATAACTGTTTGGGCTGTGCTTGGATTATTACGTGCAGTTCCAGTTGTCAAACTATAGGAAGGATGGGATTATGGTGGGGGGAGTGCAGAGAAGATTGGGGGACTTTAGCTATGGGGAGAGATTCGATAGGCTGGGTTTGTTTTCCCTGTGGTGATGGAGGCTGGGTGGTGGGTGGTGGGAGTGGGAGGGGAGGGTGACCTGATGGAGATGTGTAAGATTATGAGCGGGAAAGACAGGATAGATCATTTCCCCATGGTAGGGATATCAAAAAACAGGAGGGTATCGGTTTAAGGAGACAGTAAAGAGTTTTAAAGGAGATTTACAGAGTAAGTTATTTATACAGAGAGTGGTCGTAACTTGAATGTATTGCCAGAGTAGGTGGGGAAATCAGATACAGTTTAAGAGGTATGTGGACAAATACCTTAAATAGGCAAGGCATAATGAATATGCTCCTAAGGGGGGGGGGGGGGAGTGGAATGTGATTAGTATACCAAAAAGGTCAGCATGGATATGATGGGTCGAAAGGCCTGTTTCTGTACTGTTTGACTCTATGACTATGTTATTCAGTGGACATAATGTTTTTGATACCATTTAGGTCGCAGATGAATAAGGGCAGTGAGAGCAAAAAAAAAGAACACGAGAGGCAGAACACAGCAACTGGTGGAAATTTGGAACAAAAGAAAAGGGTGGAAATACCCAGCAAATCAGACAGCAAATGTGGAGAGAGAAAAACTGAATTAATATATAGGTGCTTCTAATTGCGATATTATTTCTAGTCCAGGAGCAGTTAGTTCTTGATCAATTGTTAATTTAGATTCTGAAAATGATAGATAATTGCCAACCAAAGCTACCAATGAAAATGTCCTCAGTAGGAAGCATGGAGATGGGTTGTAAATCAGCCACTGGCCATTGCACATCAATTTGCCTCACAGGTCTAAATTGTCAATTTCTACCCATATGTTATCTCATCTTAATTCCAAAGCATTTAACTTTTATGATGATGAACTAAGGGTTCTGAAAGAGTAACCACTGGACAGATACCAGAATGGACCACAATCTTCCATCCTGTGCTCATGAAATTATATCCACCTGAGGGGACAAATGGAGCCTTATTTTAACGTTGCATCTAAAACATGCATTTGGAGCTCTCTCCCGATGCTTGTAGGTGGTTGGTGGTTCCCTCGTTGACAATGTAGCTTTCTTAAAATGTTGTGAAACTTATCTTAACCCAGCAGTTAATTTCTAGTTGCTTTTTTCCCTTGGCTTTTCAGTTTCCCATTGCAGCAGCTCAGCCTGTCACCGAGTGTACAACAGTTACATGATTTTTCCAATGTTGCTTTTAAGCACTGCGCGTGTTTATTTGATTAATAATTGTACCCTTACTACAGGCACAGCAAGCACTGATACGCAGTCGACACTTGGTGAATCGATGTCATCTCAAAATGCATCATGCTTTTGAAAAAGGTGAAAAAACAACATTCATCCCTTTGTGTGTTGACAGCTTCACGCTGATGGTTACAAAAGGACATACAATAAAAACACTTCAAATATAAACAGCAGGAAGTGAAGGTTTGTGCTTCAGACACAGGTGATTAAGGCAAATTCAGCACAGTTCTTGACCCTAAATAGCAGGCAGTGATCGTGAAATCTTTTTTGTGTGTGAGTGAGTGTGCAAGGTTCAAATTGAGGTCTCCAAGGGTGAAGGGGAGTCCTTTTTAAAGCAACATGCCAATTGCAAAACATTTCCAATCCTGGTTTATATTGGTTGTGAATTGGCCATAACAGGTACACAAAGATATTTGCAAGTACAATAGTGGCCATGTGTTTTTTTTTGGTTGCTTGAAGAAATTAAAAAAAAGCTTATGTTAAACTGAAATTTCTGTAAATTGTGAAGCTTAACATTTTAAATTCAAATTTCAGATGGGCTTGTTGATCATGTTATAGCTTTGAAGTACAATATTCAGACAAATAGTGCCCATTTCACTCCTCTTCATTGCTGTATAACTACTGTGGTTGGTTCAATTAGTGCTTTTAATATTTGGGAACAGATCTCAAAACCTGCTGCTCTGTCTCAAAATGTATTGGCACTGGAAAACTTCAACCTAAACTAGCTTTACAGGTAATTGTCTTACCCCTGCCATCGCAGTGCAGGAATCTGCCTCTGAATAGAGATATTCATATAAAGTCAGGAGGTTTTTAAAGCATATTAGCTAGGTTTCCCTTTAAAAGAAAGGACAGGATACAGCTTAAGTGTTATTGTGAATATTGATTATTATTGCACAAGGAAAGGAAAATTCAAACAGATGCATTTATAGTGAAAATAATTAGAAAGGTTTAAAATACTATAAAATAAAATGCATTGCCTTTATTTTCTTTTGGATGAAGTATACTGCAGACCAGTGAGCTGTTGGAAAGTGGCTGTCAGTGCATCTGATTAATGACCCCAGTGAAACATGTCCAGCTACATTAGGGTTCCATGTATCTACCAGAGCCCACATGGACTAGGCTTTGTTCTGAGAGGAAATGGTGTCAGCAGCCACTGGCTTTTACCCATAAAAAGATAAAGATTTACTGTCATCAGAGGCAAGATTAAAGCGCACAATGCTGACATTGATTTTTACCAAAAATTCACATTTTGGGAAAACTCATTCCAAGGGACGCTGCAGATATGATCAGCTTATTTGGAGAGGGATAATATGGAATCTTCTCTTGAATGAACTTTGAAAGAAGTAAATTGTAAATATTGATTTTTGAAATGAACTGCCAATCTTGGTTGGTAAGATTATTCCTATCATCGCACAGCGACGATGAATTCAAAACTACTGACAAACTGCAGTGTATAGGATTTCTGTTAAGAACAGTCAAGAGGGCTTTACTCAGCAAAGCCTAGTAATAGTTGTTCAATTTTATCAGATAACGACTTCAGATCTCATCAGGAGTGAAAAATGAAATGAACTGTGACTCCGAATCAGGATTCCCACTCTTATCCGAGTCAAAAATCATCACTTGGCTGAAAAGGGTTTTTTATTATTCTAGGTCACTTCATTATTGGCTGGTAACTGAGATGGAATTGCTTTAAGCAGAGATGACTTCCCTGTTTCACCCTGGGGTCATTTCTGAGGGGCAGCTTGATAGGCCACCAGCTTGTTAAAGGGTTATCCTATTACGACTAAAGAGCAGCATTGAGAGAAAGCAAATCTCACTTGCTTGTTATCCCAAGTTGCCTTTTCATATTTTCTTTAACCCTCCTCCACTTCAAGCAGCCTATCAATTTTTAATCTTCTTGCGGAAAGACATATTTCACCTCAATTTTTAACCTCAGTGTATTTTGCTCTGCTTCAATTCACATGTAACGTCTTCAAGAGAAACATTTGTGAAAGTCCGTGCCTATACTTAAGTGTAAGAACAGCAATATACCTGAAATTCTTGCAGGGTTTAAGCCATCTGGATGTGTTGGCACACACAGAGGTTTAGTTCCAAAATAAATAAAAGTTGCAAAGGGCACAGAATTTAACTCCAAGTTGGCTAGGGTATATTATACAAATCTTAATCTGAAAAATGTACAGAAATTGGAAATATAAAAGACATGGTTTGGTTGTGGCAGTAAATTGTATGCCTGATGCAGAATTCAAGTTGTTTGAAGCAGTGTAAAATCGTGGAAATGTACGGCACAGAAAGAGGCCATTCTGGCCATTAGGACCATGCTAGCTGACAAATTAGTTTAGGGCAGCACCGTAGGTACATAAGAAAATAGGAGCAGAAGTAGGCCACTCGTCCCCTCAACCCTGCCCTATCATTAAATATGATTGTGGCTGGCCTGCCCTAGGTCTCAACTCTGTCAGAATTCCTCAGCCCTCAATATATTGATTTTTTTTTTTAATGCATCAACTTCCTCTTAAAATGCCCTCCACAAGGAATTTCAGGGATTCACTGCTCTCTGCAAGAAGAGTGACCTACACACCTTAGTTTTAAATATCCTTGTAACTACGTTCCCTTATTCGAGATTCTCCTATTTGTAGAAACCTCATGACAACTTCCATATCTTGGGCCCATACGATATTTCAATGAGTTTACCCCTCATATTTGGAAATTCCAAAGAATACAGAGCTGATCTCTTTAGCTGTTTACAATAGAATAACCCTCTCATCTCGGAAATTAGTATAGTCCATTACTCCAATACCAGTTATCCTCTCTTAAACAAGGGACCAAACTGTGCACAGTATTCCAGGTATGACCTCACCAGTACCCCTCCTTTATACAATTGTTGTACTGTTGCTTCGTTGCTTCCAGCATCTCAGGTTCAATCCTGACCTCCAGCACTAAATAACTAGAGTTTTTACTTTCCCTCTATTACCCCCATGTGCTTCTCCTCCATCATCCCAAAGACATGCTGGTTGGTAGTTAATTGGATTCTATTGGTAGGTGAATGAGAGGTAATCAGGGGGAGTTGAAGGTCACATAGGAGAGAATAGTATCAGGGAAGTATGGATTGATAGGATTACTCTGAGGGTTGGCATGGACTTGATGTGCTGAACAGCCTTCTAAATTTAGTTTAGTGTAGTTTAGAGATGCAACATGGAATCATGCTCTTCAGCCCACTGAGTTTGCGCCGACCAGCTATCATTCATAAATTAGTTCTATCCTACACACTAGGGACAATTTACAGAAGAAAATTACCCTACAAACTTGCACGTCTTTAGAATGTGTAAGGAAACTGGAGCACCTGAAGAAAGCCCACACGATTGGATTGGATTGGATTCAATTTATTGTCATTGTCTTCAATTAAGAGACAACAAAATACTATTTTCCTTACAGTCATACAAATAAAAAAACACAAAACACAGAATACAGTGGTCCACAACACAAACATCCCCACAGCGGCACCAAAGTTCCCCACTGTGAGGGAAGGAACCAAAGTCCAGTCAACCTCCTCGCTGATGTTCGCCAATGTTCACCCATGTTCGGGGCCTCCCGAGCCCTCCGCAGTTGCCGCTACGGGCGGCCCGATGTTCAGGCCCTCTCGCTGGGAATGATGGAACACCGACGTCGAAAGGTAGGACATCCTCAGCTGCCTGGAACTCTGAATCAGCCACCTCCCACCGGAGTCCGCGGCTCCCGAAGTCCACAGACCGAGCTGGGCGGAGATTCACACTGGCGACCCCCGACAAAGGGTCCCAGGACTCCGCGATGTTAGTCAGCGCCGCCCGCGTTGGGAGCTCCGCGAACCACAGCTCCGTGATGTCGATGCAGCAGGCCCAACACTCCGGAGCCCCAAACGGCGATCCCAGGTGAGGCATCGCCCGCTCCGCGATGTATCCAGAGCTGCGTTACCACTGCTGAAGCTGTGGTCCGGTCCCAGCAGGAAAGGCCGCGCCAATCCAGTAGGTAGGCCGCGAGGAGGGGGGCGAGAACGCGACTCGGATAATAGTCGCATCCTCGCCAGGAAGTATGCGATCACAGAGAGTATGTGCAAACTCTACACAGATAGCACCTGTAGTCAGGATCAAACCCGGGTGAGGCAGATACTCCACCACTGCGCCACTGTGCTGCCCCATATTCTATATTTAAGAAACATATGAGATTAATTCCACTTCCCAGTCCTTGGTCTAAATAGAGAGAGATTGCAGAGTTGTGAGATGTAGAGGTATTGAGAGTCTTTGTGCATGATTGCCAAAAGGCATTGTATAGCAAGTAATTAGGAAAGCTAACAGAATGGTGTTATTTATTGTGAAAAGAATTATTTACAGAAGTAGTGAGGCTGTGTGTTAGTTACATGGAGCATTGGTGACAACATGTGTACAGTGTGTTTTTCTCTTATTTACAGCGGATGGCAATGTTTTAGAAGCGGTTCAGAAAACACTTACTAAAGTGATATCTAGAGTGGACAGGTGGACAAAAAAGCTGGAGAAACTCAGCGGGTGAGGCAGCATCTATGGAGCAAAGGAAATAGGCAACGTTTCGGGTTGAGACCCTTCTTCAGACTGATGTGAGGGTGAGGGTGGGGGTGGGGGGGGGGGAAGAAGAAAGGAAGAGGTGGAGACAATGGGCTGAGGGAGAGCTGGGAAGGGGAGGAGAAAGTAGGGACTACCTGAAATTAGAGGTCAATGTTCATACCGCTGGGACGCAAACTGCCTGTAAATAAGCAAACTGTACAATCTGGAGTTCAAGATCATCTTTAATCGGTACCCATTGTATAGCGGTACAGCAGGTTGTTAGTTGTTAGTTCATCGTTACCGCTTCCAAGACTGACCAGTGTAGGTAGTGGGTGTTAGTATGAATCATACAGTAAGGTGGGGTTAGTGATGCTATTTCTACTATGATTGGCTCACATGCAATAACCAATCTACATCCTTCCCCGTAAAGAGCGAATATAGTTAAACACACATGCAGCTAGAATTCAAACATACTCGCCATATCTGTCAGGCAGTCTACTAATACGGCCCGAACGCGTACGGACCAACCCCTCTCCCTCTTCGCCAGAAAAGTTAGAGGGAGGCAGTGGCCCCGGAAGTGAGAAAGCAGCAGGGGACACTCGTGGTGATGGACAGGGAGAGCATGCGGGTGAGGTAGTGTTGTTGTTAGTCATAGCCACTGGACGTGGTGGAGTAAGGGACATGCTGGAACTAGTGGTGGCCACAGCAGCAGACGGCTGGAACAGTAGAGGTGGAGCAAAAGGATCGGCTGGTGGGGGACGTGGTTCCTTCACAGCCAGGAAGTGTTGGCGGCTCCGACGGTACAAGGCGCCATCGATGTCAACAAGGTAGGATCGGGGTTCTTTGGACGGGCCAACAAGGCAACCTAGATGGGAATGTTCCACAGTAGTTTGCAAACGGACGACTTGGCTCGGCAGTAGTGGTTGAAGTGGTTTGCTGGACTGGTCATGTGATCGTTTCTGGATGTCGTGTTTCTCCTGGATGCGCTTCTGGATCGTGGCCGGCTTCAGCACCTGTGGCACCAGCTTCTGCTGGGCGTTTGGTATCGGTGGTCTCGTTGTTCTGGACATCAGGCATTGGGCTGGCGAGCCCAGGACCCCGTCTTGAGCTATGTTTCTGAGGTTTAAAAGGTCGAGGTACACATCCGACTTGGCTAGGTGGGCGCGTTCCATTAGCTGTTTTGCGTTTCTGACGGCCTGTTCAGCGAGCCCGTTACCTTGTGGATATTCGGGGCTGCTCGTGACATGGTGGAAATTCCATCGGTTGACAAAGTGTTTGAACGCGTGGCTTGTTATTAATTGTCATTAGAACAGAAGGATCCAGAATCTTACCAGCTGTGTGAAGGAGTGAATGCACAGTCGACTCCTCATATGTGTTAATTGGATTGTCCTCGTGGGCAGAGTCGAGCTGGTCTTGAGATTCAGGAATTGTTTGGTTTTGTTGCAACAGATGCAGATTAGACGCTGAGCTGGAGGGTCTTTTCCCACGGGCTCTGCAAACAACGCCAAAATGATTCATCTTTTTGCAGTAATTGCGAGGCTTTCCGTAAACCGGACAGGTAGTTCTCCCCTTGTTGTGGAAGTAGTTACAGTTAGGGCATCTCCGAGGGGGCTCATTGGCGAATCCCCGGTTAGCCGGTTGAGATGGCTCAGTCATAAATCTTCTGTTATCAGTTGGTGTTTGTCATGGTGCGGGAGGCATAAGAGACAGGTCGTAAAGTCCCATTGGCAGATGTTTGTAGGCAGGCAGCGCCCAGCCCATATCGTGATGCATCGCAGGTAACAGTGACAGGACGCCTCAGGTCGAAGAACGTCAAGGTGGGAGCGCTGGTATCTCTGTGATGGCAGCAGTTTTCTTCGGATCGGGTTTAACATATGTGACCTCTGGAACCCTGAACTTGCACTTATTAGGGTTGAATTTCAGCTTGATTTGACGTGCCCGGTCCATGATAAGCTTTAGGTTGTTGTCATGCTCCGCTGTGTCTTTGCCATATACCAGGATATCGTCTACGATGATGGCACACGGGAGTCCCTGGAACAGCTGGAACATTAAAGATGATCTTGAACTCCAAATGGAGGCGTGGGTTCGAATCCCACTTCTGGCACCATGTAAATAAGCAAACTGTACAATCTGGAGTTCAAGATCATCTTTAATCGGTACCCATTGTATAGCGGTACAGCAGGTTGTTAGTTGTTAGTTCATCGTTACCGCTTCTAAGACTGACCAGTATAGGAAGTGGGTGTTAGTATGAATCATACAGTAAGGTGGGGTTAGTGATGCTGTTTCTACTATGATTGGTTCAAATGCAATAACCAATCTACACTGCCCAAGGGAAATATGAGGTCTGCTCCTCCAATTTACGGTGGTCCTCACTCTGGCCATGGAGGAGGCCCAGGACAGAAAGGTCGGATTCAGAATGGGAGGGGGAGTTGAAGTGCTGAGCCACCGGGAGATCAGGTGGTTATTACGAACCGAGTGGAGGTGTTGGGCGAAGCGATTGCCAAGCCTACGCTTGGTCTCACCGATGTAGAGCAGCTGACATCTAGAGCAGCGGATTCAATAGATGAGGTTGGAGGAGGTGCAGGTGAACCTCTGCCGCACCTGGAAAGACTAAATGCCTATTTCCTTCGCTCCATAGATGCTGCCTCACCCGCTGAGTTTCTCCAGCTTTTTTGTCTACCTTCGTTTTTCCAGCATCTGCAGTTCCTTCTTAAACAAATATTGAGTGGCCAGGATATCTAATGAGCAAATGTTGTACATGTTAGGCTTAACTCCATGGTGTTTAGAAGAGTAAGAGCGGACTTCATTGAAACATATGATGTCTAATGGGCCTGTCCCACTTGACGATTTTTTAGGCAACTGCCGGTGACTGTCATAGTCAATAGACAATAGACAATAGACAATAGGTGCAGGAGTAGGCCATTTGGCCCTTCGAGCCATTCAATGTGATCATGGCTGATCATCCCCAATCAGTACCCTGTTCCTGCCTTCTCCCCATATCCCCTGACTCTGCTATTTTTAAGAGCCCTATCTAGCTCTCTCTTGAAAGCATCCAGAGAACCTGCCTCCACCGCCCTCTGAAGCAGAGAATTCCACAGCAGGTCGCCGAAAAACCGGCGACAACCTACGTCATCCTGGCGACAACCTACGCAGCACCTACATTAGGAGAAGTTGAGCTATGCTCATTGGTGTCAAACCCACGTTCGCCGAAAAATTTTCAACATGTTGAAAATTTTGCGCGACTGTGGAGACTACTCCCGCGACCACCAGTGAACATGGGGCGACAAACTAGTCACCTGTAGTTGCCTAAAAAATCGCCTAAGTGCGACAGGCCCATTAAGGGGTCTTAACAGAGTGGAAGTGGAGAAGATGTATCTTCTTGTGGAAGAATTTAGAAGAATAGGTCCTGATGCTGGGTCTCAACCTGAAACATAGAAAGTTCCTTTCACTCTGCAGATGCTGCTTGACCCAGTTCATCCAGCTGTTTGAGTTTTGCTCCTGATTCCAGCATTGTGATGTCGAAGTGCAGTCAACCTCTGATGCAGAATGAAAGCTTAAGTAGGTTTTGTGTTAATTTTCCACAAATCACAGGATATTAATGCTTTTTAAAATTTGCAAATAAGAGCATCGTGTGCCTTTTCAGAGCGTTGTTAATATCACCGTCGACAGGGCTTTTACGGCGTGCTCTCCCAGGGACAAAGGAACCGTGGGCATCCCAGGAAGCTGTACAAAGATTGCGTCAAGGGTCATCTCCACTATTGTGTTCTTGCGCCCAAGCAACTGGAAGCCTGCGCCAGCGACAGAACACGCTGGTGCGCAGCAGTGCGAACAGCAGCCTGCAGCTTCGAGGAGCACCACATAGTGCGACTTACCAAAGCCAGCGAGAGGAGGAAGGCTGCCGCCTAGAACCCGCCAGCGATGACCTTCATCTGCCCCCACTGCCCTCGAGTGTGTAGTTCACGAATTGGACTCATGAGCCATGTCTGAACTCACCAGAATTGAGACTGCACAACCCGCCATCGTCGTTACCGATGGGCCACCACCAATACTCCACTTCAAATTCTTTTAAAGGCCCTGCCAATTTTGAATGAGTTCCCCTCTTCTCTAGAAAGGTAGTTCTGTGGGTTCCTCTCTGACGGTTCTCCCACTGTAGTTCCTAACTGTTCTTCTGTTCTTCAACAACATTCTTACCAAGATATAGTACTACAGCCTGCCTGGATGTAGGGTTATGACCTAAAACATTGACCATGGATGCTGCTCGCCCTACTGGGTTCCTCTGATAGTTTGTATCCCGCTCTACATTCCAGCATCTGCAGTCTCTAATGTCTCTCTAGAAGAGGTCACTGTTTATGACTTAAGGGCCTGTCCCACTTAAGCTATTTTTAGGCGACTGTCATTATCGTAGAAGGTCGCCAAAAAACTGGCGACTGGACCCCCTAAAGGGCCTTTCCCACTTGGGCGACCTAATTAGCGAGTTTAGAAGAGTTTAGGAGAGTTTGAAAAAATGTAATGTTGAAGACCTCCTTCGACTATGTAGAAGACCTTCTTCGACCACCTTCGACTATGTTGAAAACTAGCTTCGACAAGCTACGACTAGCTACGACTAACTTCGGGAAAATTGGACACTGAATAGTGGAGAGTGAAGGCGACCTCCTTCGATCTCCTTCGACCTCCCTTCGAACTTCCTTCGACTATGATGAAGACTATCTACGACTACCTTCGACTACCTTCGACTACCCTCGATTACCGACGACTAACATGCCGACCTGCTACGACCTACTACGACTAAACCTACTAGTAAAAAAGTATTGATTTTTTCCATGGCAAACTTTTTTTACTCGCGGGCATTTTTCAACATGTTGAAAAATACGCCGCGACCTAGCTGAGGCCTCGAGTACACGGGGACTACTCTCGAGCATGAAGGAGAGTTACAAAGACCTCCTACGACCTTGTGTCGACCATGCTGCGAGTATGAGTCGAGGGCAAACTCGCCAGAACTCACGGATTAGGTCGCCCAAGTGGGACAGCCCCTTAAGACATAAAATTTGAAATAGAATCATTACTTTAATAACAACAAAAAACCCGAAGACAGCACCGGCGACAACCTACGTCACCTGGCGACAACCTACGTTAACCTGGCGACTACTACGACAGCACCTTTGTCAGGAGAAGTCAAGCTACGCTCATTGGCGCCACCTCACTGCTGCCGAATGTCTCCGAAAATTTTTCAACATGTTGAAAATCCAGTGGCGACCAGAAAGACGCTGTGACTCTTTGGGCGACTGAGGAGGCTACACACAACCATACAGGCGACACCCTGGTGACCATGTGGCGACAGCCTAGTCGCCTGCAGTTGCCTAAAAAATTACCTAAGTAGGACAGGCCCTTTCGAGGTTGTCTATTTAAGAAAGAGATGAGGTCTTTCAAATACCTTTCCTGAAAGGAAACTGGAAGCAGATTTTTAGAATATTTTTAAGGCAGAGAGCAGACTTGACAATTCTTGATGATAAATTCTTGTTAAGCAAAGGGGCGAAGTGGGAATACAGAATTGGGTTTCCTGTCAGATCAATTTATTGAATGTTGGAGCAAGATTGAGAGGCCAGTGGTATCATCCTGTTCCAAATTCACCTGGTCCTTAACTCTGTGCGTCAAGACCCAGGAGTGTTTATTTGTCTTAAGCGCCGGTATATGAATTGGAATAATGAAATCCTCGCTTGCTGCAGCTTTGCAGGCACAGAGAGGAAGAAAGATTCTAAGTAGAGTAAGAGGCAGCCGTGGATGACAAGGGAAGTTAGGGATGGAATAAAACTAAAAGAAAAGGTGTATAACATAGCAAAGAGTAGCGGGAAGCCAGAGGATTGGGAAACTTTCAAAGCACAACAGAAGGTAACAAAAAGGGCAATACGGGGTGAAAAGATGAAGTACGAGGGTAAGCTGGTCAAGAATATAAAGAAGGATAGTAACAGCTTCTATAGGTATGTTAAGAGAAAAAAATTAGTAAAGACAAATGTGGGTCCTTTGAAGGCAGAAACAGGAGAAATTATTATGGGGAACAAGGAAATGGCAGAACAATTGAACAGGTACTTTGGTTCTGTCTTCACTGGGGAATACACAAACAATCTCCCAGACGGACTAGAGGATCTAGGGAGACAGAGGAACTGAAAGATATTTGCATTAGGCGAGAAATAGTATTAGGTAGACGGATGGGACTGAAGGCTGATAAATCCCCAGGGCCTGATGGTCTGCATCCCAGGGTGCTCAAGGAGGTGGCTCTAGAAATTGTGGATGCATTGGTGATCATTTTCCAATGTTCTAAACATTCAGGATCAATTCCTGTGGATTGGAGGGTAGGTAATGTATTCCCACTTTTGAAGAAAGGAGCGAGAGAGAAAACGAGGAATTATAGACCAGTTAGCCTAAAATCGATGGTGGGGGGTGCTGGAGTCAATTATTAAATAAGTAATAACGGTGCATTTGGATAGCAGTAAAAGGATTGGTCCAAGTCAGCATGAATTTATGAAGGGGAATTCCTGCTTGACTAATCTTCTGGAATTTTTTGAGGATGTGACAAGTAAAATAGATGAAGGAGAGCCAGTGGATGTAGTGTATCTGGAATTTCAGAAAGCCTTTGATAAGGTCCCACACAGGAGATTAGTGGGCAAAATTAGAGCACTTGTTATTGGGGATAGGGTATTGACATGGATAGCGAATTGGTTGGCAGACAGGAAACAAAGAGTAGGAATAAATGGGTCGTCAGAATGCCAGGCAGTGGCGAGTGGAGTGCCGCAAGGCCGGTGCTGGGGCCGCAACTATTTACAATATATATTAATGATTT
>CM075977.1:36987211-37091870 GCA_038087875.1 Malacoraja senta | reverse complement strand
TTGTCGATTTTATTTTTGCACCGCGCGGTGTTGGGAACACCGTCGCACGGCCCGGGAATTGTTCTTTCTCACGAGTGCGCGGTCTATGGCGGCAGATTCTTCCCGTTTCGCCGCCAATGACCGCAGATTCGTGAGACAGACCTTTTATGGCCTGGGCATGCACTTATCACATGCTGGCTCACTTATCTGCATTGATGATAAAACTGCTGATGGTAGTAGCGTCATGAATTCTGACACATGCCATCTGCTCAAGTTCAAACAAATGCATCAAAACTCATTGGTCGGCGGTTCATTCTACAGCAAGACAATGATCCCAAACATACTGCTAAAGCAACAAAGGAGTTTTTCAAACCTAAATAATGGTAAATTCTTGAGTGGCCAAGTCAATCACCCGATCTGAACCCAATTGAGCATGTATTTTATATGCTGAAGAGAAAACTGAAGGGTACTAGCCCCCAAAACAAGCATAAGCTAAAGATAGCTGTAATACAGGCCAGACAGAGCATCACCAGAGAAGACACCCAGCAACTGGTGATGTCCATGAATTGCAGACTTTAAGCAGTCATTGCATTCAAAGGATATGCTACAAAATACTAAACATGACTATTTTCATTTACATGACATTGCTGTGTCCCAAACATTATGGTGCACTAAAATGGGGGGAAACTATGTATAAACACTGCTGTAATGTCTACATGGTTAAAACAAAATGTATAAAAATCTCTATATGAACATCTGACAATGTACACTTTAACCACATGCGATTTTTTCTATTACAAATCTCAAATTGTGGAGTACAGAGGCAAATAAATAAATGATGGGTCTTTGTCCCAAACATTATGGAGGGCACTGTAGACACAAAATGCTGGAGTAACTCAGTGGGACAGGCAGCTTCTCTGGAGAGAAGGAATGGGTGACGTTTCAGGTCAAGACGCTTCTTCAGACTAGTCAGGGGAAAGGGAAACGAGAGCTATAGACTGATGTAGAGAGATATAGAACAAATGAATGAAAGATATCATACAGTCGACGAGCAGGAGGAAAGAAATATAAGCTGCTGGAAACCTACAAGTGCTGGCATGGTCAATCCATGCCTAAGGTTGCACATACATATGCTTGTACTCATCAGAGCCTCTGTTTAATAGATTGAATAAAAAGAATGTGATGAAGAAGACTTTATGAGTGTAATCCAATACCAGACACAAATGACATTCATAAAGCTCTCAGTTTGCCTTTTATAGTTATGGCACCTCAATCTCTCCGTTTTGTTCCTATACTCATCAAACTTATGTCATGCCTGCATTACCGTACCAATAGTCTTTCTGTATTCCTTATTTATAAATGTCAATGCATCATAGTTTATGAATCTCATTACATTTGATTAATATGTATACTACTGATAGACAAGGAACATAATTGATTTTGTCAGCTGGGACACTTTCTTCCAAAATATATCACCCTTATGCAGTCTACTTGAAATGCAAGCACTTTTAAGATTGGAAACTTCAAACAATATTTTAGTTCATCTTTCAAAGTGAATTCCATACTGTTTCAATCATCCCAGACAGGAAATTTATGCTGCAGCCCGGGTCAGCAGCAGTAAACAGGGTGACAGTGAGTTCTATTCCGCGTCAGAAAAGCTGACCATCCGATTAGTTAAATGTATTGGGAAACAGCAGTGCAGCCCTTGAGGGTTTCAGGCAACTGACCTGTTTCCTTCAGACACTCTGTAAGATTCCCAGTTACCTTAAAAATACACCATGTAATCTTGGCACTAATTGAATCATTATCTGCCTAATTAATTGCTGGTTCTGGACTACTCTTGCTTGTTCTAGATCATTTACATTGATTGCAACTGCCAAAGCACGGCACTGCTTCAGAGGAGAACAAGGACATTCTGGCCAAGTGACATTCCCAACTGCTACCAGACACTGGTTATTTTCTCATGATCACTTTATTGATTGTGACAATTATTCATTAACATGTTATTGATAACTTGCAAATACGAGTCTCCTATATTGTAACAATGAACTATGTTTAAAAAAACATATTTTATTGACTATGAAGTACTTTGGATTTGCCAAAAAGTGATAAGGCAAGCACTTCAGACTGACTATATCACAGATGTCTGCATATTCTACTTCTACACCCGTTGAATGTGGAAGATGAATATTCAGAGAAAAGCATTTCATGAATCCAGAGGTGTGTGAGTACTCTGCAAATATATCACATACTACATGCATGATGTCTTTTGTACTTGCATATCCTAATATACTGATATTTTGTGCATTTTCAAATGGACAAAGTATTTCTTTTTTTATTGTTTTGAATAAATCCATGTCCCTGAAACAAATTGTAGAATCATAGAAAATCGTAGAGCACAGAAATGGGTTCTATGTTAACGTGGAGAGGATGTTTCCACTATTGGGAGGGTCCAGAACCAGAGGGCATAGCCTCAGAATAAAAGGATGCACATTTAGAAAGGAGATGAGGAGGAATTTCTTTAGTCAGACGGCGGTGAATCTGTGGAATTCATTGCCACAGACGTCTGTGGAGGCCAATTCATTGGGTATTTTTAAAGCAAAGATTGACAGGGTCTTGATTAGTAAAGGAGTCAAAGGTCACGGGGGGAATGCAGGAGAATGCGGTTGAGAGGAAAGAATTATCAGCCATGATTGAATAGCAGAGTATTCTCAATGGGCCGAATGGTCTAATTCTGCTCTCATGATTTATAAACCTATGAACTTTCAGCCCAACTATGACCCCTATCCATGTTAATCTCATTTGTCCCCTTAAACCACTATGCCTTTCTTCTCCAAATACCTGTCTAGATGCCTTTTAAACATTGTGATGCTATCTACCTCTGCCACCTCTTCTGGCAGCTCATTCCAGATATTCATCATCCCCTGTGTGAAAAACATATCCCTCAAATCTCTTTGAAGCAGGAGGGAATGGTACAGACAGATTTAACAGGAGATTGGTAGTAAACAAGAAAAACAAAGACTTTGGTTTTTATAGCGCCTGCCTCATCCCTTTCAGGACTTCCCGAAGGCTTTGGAGCCAGTCTAAAAGTAGTCTTTTGAGTGCAGATGCTGTTGATAGCAAGACACAATAGTGGGGTTGTGAACTTCAAGTTCCAGCTATCAAGAAATAATGAAATGAACGAATAATCGAAGAGTCAGGCCTGCAGGGCTCTGGTAGTGTGAACGGTGTGGGGGTGAGGTGAGGGTGTGGGGGTTAGATGAGCAGTAGACCAAGTTCTAATATACTGATTTTTCTGTCTTGATTGTGGATGGGTTATAAATTGGCTGCGCCTAATTGTTCGGGTAGAACTCTCCTGCTCTTCTTTGAAGCCAAGCCATGGGATCACTTACACTCACTGGGGAGTTCAGTGGTTTAACCAAAGGACAGTGCCAGCAACCACTCAGCACTCTCTCTGAATTGCATTGAGAAACATCAGCCTGAATTTATCATGATTATGGACAAAGGAAGATTTATGCAAGTTATGCAGATGGTTCCTAGCCATGGCAAGAGGTAGTCTTGCTGATTTTTATCTGAGGTTGAGAACCAAACCAAATAGATTATGTTTTGAAATGCAAACTTTGCATTAAGTATAACTCCCTAATGCAGCATTATGTTGCCAATACTTCCAGCTCTGTGCTGCTTAATCACTTTGCCAAAATATTATTGCCTCAGGTATGATCTAACTCTTGGTGGGAGCAAGCTGAAGGGAAGGTGCTACTCATCTTTCTGATGATTGCCAACAATTCCCAGTTTCATAATTCCATGCACATCCTTCATTCAGTGTTCAGTGGACACAGTTCTCAGTGTAAGTAGGGGCTGTATGCATTAGACACCACATTGGGTAAGAATTTTAGGAGAGTAGAGAAGTGGATGCATGCTCAGGGTCTCTCAAGGTTTTTGCGGAGCTGGGCCAGGATTGGGCCAGGATTCTGGTGTTCTTTAGGTCGAGTGACTTTGATGGTCAAGGTAGTCAGACATGGCGCTGGGTGATGGTGGGGGTTTGAGAGATTGAAGATCAAATAGTCAGAAGGAATCAGTGAACAAATTGGATAGTGGGAGAGGAGTGAAGCAACAGATATAATCCTGTGAGAAAAAGGGTTGGGCCTGCAGGGTTCTGGGAATGGTGTGGTGGGGTCAACACGGGGAGTTGGGCCAAGTTATGGGGTTTGGTTTTAGACTGTGACTGGTATTTAGAAACCCTATAGGTTAGGAGGGAGAGATACTGTAGATCAGCCATGATTGAATGGCGGAGTAGACGTGATGGGCCAAATGGCCTAATTTTACTCCTATTCCTTATGACCTTGTGACTTCAGAAGAAGGCCTATTAGCAAGAAGCCTCCTATTCTGCAATAATAAATCTGGTAAACTTAAGATAGATATAAAGTGGAGTAACTTGATGGGTCAGAAAGCATCTCTGGAGAAAAGGGATGGGTGATGTCTTGGCTCTTCTTCAGACTGAAAGTAGCGGGTGGGAGGGGGGGGAGGTGTGAAGGGGGTAAATAACTGGAGTGGAGAAGACACCAGGACCAATCAGGGCCAGCCATCAATGACCTCAGGCAGTGTGGTGCCCTGGTAGGTCCATTGTGGCTTGGGAAGGTGTGATCTCAAGAGGGATGCAATGTGGAGAGCTGTGGAACTGGTTAGCTTGATCACTTTAGTATTACTAATGCAGGCCTCAACTCTCCAAGGCTTTTATTCAATGTAAGTGCCTGCAACAGTACAATTACAGAAATTATATTAAGATCCCAATTGACTGCACACACACCTAGTGGCCTGTCTTCCTCATGTTCAACACATGGAGAACATGGGACCAATTTTGGGAGGCACAAGGCCCAATCAGATTTACTCTTTGGATTTTAGATACAAATCCAGTTCCTTTCCTCTCTGCAGTTCCTTTCCCACGACCTATCTACCCGCTTCTCCAGTTCCTTTCCCACACCCACCAGTTCACTCAAGGTCTCTCTCCCTTGGTGCACCTTTTCCGTCCATGCCTCCTTATTACCAAGATTCATTATCCTCCCTCCACCTGGTTAAATCTGCTCAGCAACCACATACCTATCCACTTTGGTTTCCTCCCCCTTGGTTCACATTTCCTCTCCTCTCCCCAACCTGATTCGATCATCCCTCCATTATCTGGTTCCACCTATCACCTACCAGCCTCTGAAACTATCCTACCCCTTGACCTTGCTTCATGTGCCCAATGTTTTTTTCCAATCTGTATCTGCAACTAGCCCCTGTCTCCACATGCCCCTCCTTCTCCCCCACCTGGGTCTATCTGCCCATCATAACACCTCCCCATATTCAGAATCCATCTGTCACCTATCAGCATCTGTCTCACCTCTCCCTCTCACTTCTACACACTGGCTATCTTCTCACTACACTCTTTGTCTTAATGCCGAGATTCGATCTAAAATGTGAATTATCCCATTGCCTTCACAGATGCTGTTTGACATGTTGAATTCTTCCATCGTTGGTTTTTCTGCATTGGCCACATTGGTGCTCTTGTTAATATTGGCTAAATTAAAGACACCATAAAATGGAGGATCCCTGCACTTGTCAGAATTGCTTAACCCAGTCCAGGCTCAGACAGATATGCAGAATGGTGAGGGGTCCAGGTGTTCTCCCTGTTTCTCTTAAATTGATAACATGTAGAGCGGTTTTGCAAACTAACCTTAAATGAATTATTTCCATTGGGTTGCTGCAAAAACATTGTAAACAGTATAAATAATGTTGCAAGATGGTCATCCTGTTAATTGATGATTGGTTGAACTGTTGAGCCTTGGAGAAATTGTTTGAATCTCAGGGCACATGTTTAAATGTTTGTTCTTGTTTGCTTCCTTCGAGAGCTTTCTTTCTTATACAATGTATTGAGCTGCTGTATTATTGGGTTAGGGAAATGTCTGTTATGTATGGGATTAATCGTTATCTGTAATTGGATTATTAAGAGACCACCCCCATGTGGTTCGGCCCCTCGAGGTCCCGGGACATATAAACGTCCGCTACCATGAGGTCCAGCGTCGATCTACTGGGAGAGCGCGTGGGACTCCGTGACTTTCTGGAGTGTCTCTATTTGAGCGAGGCCTAAAGGGCTTGATCAGGCAGTTACGAGGATCGAACCCGCGGTGGGCTAGGTACAGTAGTTGAACTGTAATTGCGCTTTTGTAAAAATAAAGATTAGTTGTTCAAGTGCTTGGTACAGTGTTTTTTCCTAAACTAGACTGGTGGGAAGCTTACATATGTGCAATTTACATTGGGGGCTCGTCCGGGATCTCAAAAGACCCCCAAACACAAGTTTGCGATCAAGGGTGTTGAGCTGTTTCGATCCCGAGTGCAGAAATCGGGCCCACGATGCGGTTCTCGCATTGATATTCAGCACCGTTAGTCGGAGCGGATCGATCATTCGCGGGCTTGGGAAACGATCTAATTGAGATAATTAGAACAGAGTCTAGCAAGCACGGGGAGGTGATTAGCGCTCCTTTGGGTTAGGGCCCCATAAAACCATGGTGGGGGTTAGAGGCCCTGCTGGGGTTAGGTTAGAGGCCGTTTCCCAGGTTAGAGGCCCAAAACTTTGGTTGTAGTTGGTAGACTGCAGCTGCTTTAACGAGAGCCAAACGCACTTCATCGGGCGAGGAGCGGCCCAGGGTTAGACTTGGTATCCAATTGGTGGGGTATTAAAATACAGGTCTGACCTACGTATCGATCGGATCTTTGCCGGGAGCACGAATTGAAAAGGTGCGCTCTGAAAATCGGCATCGATAACTCACAGCGCGAAGCGGCTAGGCGCTGAATCCTCGGTGCCCAGCAGAGAGGAGTGTCTGCGTGAAGGTATCTGAGTCTCTCCCTGAAGTAATGGACGAAGAACCTCATAAAGGTACTGGGCTTGGATGGACAGAGTATAGATTGGCCGGAATACTCCAGTCCATTCAAGAATTCAACTGGGCAATTTTAGTTTGATTTGAGTGCCCGCGTAGAAGAGATACGCACTAAAATTAGGAGTTTGAGTCTATATTTGCAAAGCCAAATTTTCAAATACTGAATTTCATATTGAAGCTCTGCCAGTAAGGTGGAATTCGAATTCCTGTATATAGAACGCGTGAGTTGGTGCATGTTCGTGATCGATTCCGAATAGCGGCTGATCAACAGTGAATAGTAACCTTCTGGTCGATTGTTGACTAGTACCTGATAGCGAAGAGTACCTGAGATACGGGAATCTATTTACTTGATGAAAAGTAATCCGAATAGCGAAGGTTACCCCTAATTCTGTCGAACGTAGAGAGGAGGGATAGAGGTCCCCTTATAGAAGTTCAGTCTCAGCAGAGGGATAGTAACATTCAGGAGGAAAAGTGGTCATTTAAGGAGTAGTACCCCTCAGCAAAGAGTAAACTAGGAAGGGGAAAATCTTCGGTATCAGAGGGAGAGGTTCACTGCGTGATAACAGCGTGACGAGGTATCGAGAGTGCTTTAAATCATTTTGTAAATTGTAAAGATCTAGCTTATTGTATTGTCATAGGATCCGGATTTTGTAAATATTCTATGTATGTAAATAGAGTGTATTAAGAATTAAAAGTTAAGATTTAGATCATGTTAAGTCCGCGGAGCGTCATTTGTGTTGCTGCTTGTTAAAGTGTTTAAGGATTTAGATACTTGAAGTAAGAGTGTGTTTGAGTTAAATATTTGTATTTGTTTAAGATCGTATTGTGAGAATCTGAATCGGGGTGGTTTGATCAGGGGTTGAACTCTTTCGATCGCTGCATCGGGGGAGGAGTCATCCCGCTGATTGATTGTGCCACGAGGAGGATTTCTTGGAGTGCGTGATTTGTAATAAGTGAATGTTTTTGATTTTTGCAGGAGTGTGGTTAGGAATACTTCTGATAAGTGGACTAATTTCCTTTTTGTGTTCAATTTTGCTCACGTGTTTAGAGTTCATTTGCCTGCGTTCTGATCAGGGATAGGAGACAGGCTGCGAGAACGTGTGTGAGTGTGATTGGTTGTTTCCTGGAGCATTTTGATTTGAAAATTGTCTAAAACGACTTTGGTAATTTCGAAATTAGAAAGGGAAATTGTTAAGAGGTGCGAGTAGTTTAGAGTTGCTTCCTTATCCAACAGAATGGGAAACCACGCAAATAAAGATATGACCGCTGACTCGGAAAGTCCTCTGCAAGAGAATTTCCACAAAAATCTGATCGATTGAGAATCCTTTCCGGATCGTTAAATAGAGAATTAGGGAATGAATTATGGCCCTGAGGGAGCATAGATACAGTAAAGGGATTAAAATCCATTGATCAGATTATATTGCACTGCAGCAATAATACAGAGGCACAGGAATTAATTGAATTGTGGAGAATTTATTATGAGGAACAGAAAGCGAGTAGAGCGGAGGAAAGAATGGCAAGTTGGAAGGAAGCAACTCTAAAACTGGGGATAGTATTAAAAGATACTGAAGCATTTGAACCTCCGGGTAGCCTAAGGGAAGAGCCTGAGAGTATTAATGATAAAGGGAGAAGGACATCTTTTACAGAAAGATTATCATCCATAAGTCTTAGGCGCGAGGACCAGATGGTTGGCACTAGTTACGAGGGGGATGACGATGATTATTTAGAAGACTGGGAGAGTGTTACAACTAGAAATTCAGGTCCACCACCTTATTCACCTAACGATCCCAATACATTAAATGCACATCGCGGAGTTCGTAATAGGAATAGATAATCAAATCACAGGGCACAAACTTCCTTACTCCCGACCGCTCCGCCAATACAGACAGTCCTAGAGTTCAGGGTACCAGAAGCCAAACTAGGAAAATGACAAAATTAGTTATGGAAAAAGAAGAGCATACACCTAGACAAATTGAACGAGCAATTAAGGAAGGAAGGAAATCCCTTAGAAAGTACCGTGAACCCCCTGGTGAAGGGGAAGATACATCTGGGTGTGAGACCATCATTGAAGAGGCTGAGGTAGATCCTGAAGCTAAACAAACAACCCTTAGACAGTTCCCTGTAAGGGAAATGCCTAATCCTTCTTTTGATCCAGCCAATGCAGTGAGTGCAAATAATCCCCATACAATTAGAGTCTATTCCCCATGGCAGCCTTACAAGATGATGGCTATTTTAAGTCAAATACCCGATCGTAGAAAATCACCCACTTCTTTTGTGGATCACTGAAGAATTACAATGCGCGTTTATCATGCTGATTCCTGGGATTTATGGGGGGTGATCCAGCAAATAATTGCCCCAAGTGAGCATGCCAGATTCCTAACGAATTTAGGACATCCGTCGCATGAAGCTTTTGCAAATATAATAGCGGACAATGGAGCAAGGGAGGAAGCTGTTTTAACAGCCCTTGCCAACTCCCTTCAGAAACTAATCGATTTGGACAGAATATTAGATGTAAGACCAAAAAGGGGAGAAGTAGCGGATGAGTTTTTAGAGCGATTTTCTGAATTATATGGAGGAAAGACAATAAAGCATAGATTTGTGGTAACTACCGGATTAGATTGCAACCTGATGGCAAGAGATTTACTCTGTGCTTTTCAACTAAAAATAGAATGTCACGATAGAGGTATAGTAGTGACCCCCTGGGACCCTGCACGACAATGTTACTCCATAGTGACACCTCAATGGTAGTCCTTCGATCTGGACGAAGAACCCCCACTTCACATTACACTGGCTTATGATAGAAGTGGAAAGAATAGTGAGCTGGAAGCCTTCTTTAAATCAAACGAAGGACAGGAATGGGAAATAGAAGTATTGGCATTAGTGGAAGGGAAGGAGGGAGCTGCCGAATATGCTAAAATACCAGCACAGTTATGGAAAAGAACTGACGAGGCTGCTCCTCACATCACTCGAAGGGTGAATTTCCCAGCTAGAGCTAAAGACCTAGGAACGATGGTAAGAATGGCAATTACTTTGGCAAATCCGAATAATTACCAAAAGCAAAATTTGTCTAATCAATTTGTTGTTGAATTTTACCAGGCCCCAAGGAAGGTTGTTACCCACTTACATCCTCATCTGGGGAGTGAGGTATATGAGTATGTGAACCCTCAAGTATGGGCGGAGGACACTGCCCAGGAAGGATGCGTAAACATCAATCCCATCCGATTAGCTCTCCAGAAAGGGGTAACACTTCCTTCAATCCAACAATATCCATTGAAACTACAGGCCATCAGCAGCATAGGCATATTCATTCGGGGTTTGCTAGAACAAGGAATATTGGTGAAGTGCCAATCTATCTGTAACACCCCTATTCTTGCCGTTCCAAAACCGGGAAAGGAGGGCCAATATAGACTCGTACAAGACTTAAGGAAAATCAATTCTGTCGTGGAACCACTTCCTGTGCCAAATCCTGCCCATATCCTAGCCCAAATACCGGCTGAAGCCAAAGTCTTTTCGATAGTTGACTTGCAACATGCATTCTTTTCTCTTCCTCTCCATGAAGACAACCAATATTTGTTTGCCTTCACCTATAAGGGCCAAAAATATACCTGGACCAGGTTGCCTCAAGGATTTGTCAACTCGCCTACTTTATTTTCCAGGTGTCTGCAGGATCAGCTGAGTACTTTAAAGTTTAAAATGAATTCAACATTAGTGCAGTATGTTGATGTCATATTGGTGGCTAGTAAAGATGAATCCAGTAATCGGGAAGACACTGCACAACTACTATATCATTGAGCTGATCTAGGATATGTGGTCTCCCCATCAAAAGTACTGGTAGCTCAGGAGAAAGTAAAATTTCTAGGGATTATAATTTCGGCCACCGAAATAAGTCTTGAGAAAAGCAGACTCGAACCTATCTGCGAATTTCCTTTCCCAAAAGAAGCCAAACAAACGAGGCAATGTCTGGGCATGGTCAATTATTGCAGACCATGGATTCCAAATCTATATAACTAAAAGTCTCATCTTGACCACTTTCTTTCTGTGCTGTATATTGATTTTAGAAAAATCGCTACCATATATCGCTATAATTTTTGGCCATCTTACTCACAGTCCTCCTCTGCTGAGGCAGCCCCAAGGATTTTTCCGATCGATGAAAAATAAGAAAGTTATGAGTATTAAAAAAATCTCGAGATCAGCTGATTGGTCCTCTCGCCTGTCAATCACCACGATGAAGGTAACGCCCCCTACCAGGTGGTGGGGTCAGGATTATAAAACCCCGGATGCCTGGATGTGAGTCAGTCACTCTGGAAGATCGCGAGGGAGAGGCCACAACTGTGATTCTAAGCTGTGAATCAACTGAACTGTGAGTCCGCAATGTACTTGCAATAAATGATTTGTTAGCCTTTAATGACAATGTAATGAGTTGATTGGCAATTTGGTGGCCTGCACTCTGCTTGAAAAGCTATGAAATTGAATTTGGTGGCCTGCACTCTGCTTGAAAAGCTATGAACTTGAATTTGGTGGCCTGCACTCTGCTTGAAATGCTATGAAATTGAATTTGGTGGCCTGCACCCTGATTGAAATGCTATGAAATTGAATTTGGTGGCCTGCACCCTGCTTGAAAGGCTATGAAATTGAATTTGGTGGCCTGCGCCCTTCTTGAAATGTTATGAAATTGAATTTGGTGGCCTGCACCCTGCTTGAAATGCTATGAAATTGAATTTTGTGGCCTGCACCCCGCTTGAAATGCTACAAAACTGAATTTGGTGGCCTGCACCCTGGTTGAAATGCTATGCAACTGAATTTAGTGGCCTGTATTCTGCTTGAAATGTTGTGAAATTGAATTTGGTGGCCTGCACCCTGCTTGAAATTCTACGAA
The DNA here is from genome assembly GCA_038087875.1 of Malacoraja senta. Lineage (NCBI taxonomy): Eukaryota > Metazoa > Chordata > Chondrichthyes > Rajiformes > Rajidae > Malacoraja > Malacoraja senta. The sequence continues at coordinate 37,080,101 of CM075977.1, read as the reverse complement.
ACTGAATTTGGTGGCCTGCAAACTGATTGAAATGCAATGAAATTGAATTTGGTGGCCTGCACCCTGATTGAAATGCTATGAAATTGAATTTGGTGGCATGCACCCTGCTTGAAGTACAATGAAACTGAATTTGGTGGCCTGCACCCTGCTTGAAATGCTATGAAACTGAATTTGATGGGCTGCACTCTGCTAGAAATGCTACGCAACTGAATTTGGTGGCCTGCACTCTGCTTGAAATGCTATGAAACTGAATTTGGTGGCCTGCACCCTGATTGAAATGCAATGAAATTGAATTTGGTGGCCTGCACCCTGCTTGAAATGCTATGAAATTGAATTTGGTGGACGGCACCCTGCTTGAAATGTTAAGAAATTGAATTTGGTGGCTTGCACCCTGCGTGAAATGCTACGAAATTGAATTTGGTGGCTTGCAGCCTGCTTGCAATGCTACAAAAATGAATTTGGTGGCCTGCACTCTGCTTGAAATGCTACGCAACTGAATTTAGTGGCCTGTACTCTGCTTGAAATGCTACAAAACTGAATTTGGTGGCCTGCACTCTGACTGAAATGCTACAAATTTGAATTTGGTGGCATGCACCCTGCTTGAAATGCTATGAAAGTGAATTTGGTGGCCTGGACCCTGCTTGAAATGCAATGAAACTGAATTTGGTGGGTTGCACTCTGCTTGAAATGCTACAAAACTGAATTTGGTGGTGTGCAATCTGCTTGAAATGTTACAAAACTGAATTTGGTGGCCTGCACTCTGCTTGAAATGCTACGAAACTGAATTTGGTGGCCTGCACCCTGCACCCTGCTTGAAATGCTAAAACTGAATTTGGTGGCCTGCACTCTGCTCGAAATGCTATGAAATTGAATTTGGTGGCCAGCACTCTGCTTGAAATGTTATGAAACTGAATTTGGTGTCCTGAACCATTCTTGAAAAGCTATGAAACTGAATTTGGTGGCCTGCCCCCTGCTCGAAATGCTATGTAACTGAATTTGGTGGCCTGCACTCTGCTTGAAATGCTATGAAAATGAATTTGGAGGCCTGCACTTTGCTTGAAATGATACGAAACTGAATTTGGTGGCCTGCACTCTGATTGAAATGCTACAAAACTGAATTTGCTGACCTGCACTATGCTTGAAATGCTACAAAACTGAATTTGTTGGCCTGCACCCTGCTTGAAATGCTACGTACTGTATTTGGTGGCTTGCACTCCACTTGAAATGCTACAAAACTGAATTTGGTGCCCTGCAATCCGCTTGAAATGTTACGAAACTGAATTTGGTGGCCTGCAATCCACTTGAAATGCTACGAAACTGAATTTGGTGGCCTGCACTCCGCTTGAAATTCTACGAAACTGAATTTGGTGGCCTGCACTCCGCTTGAAATGCTATGAAACTGAATTTGGTGGCCTGCACTCTGCTTGAAATGCTACAAAACTGAATTTGGTGCCTGCACTCCGCTTGAAATGCAACAAAACTGCATTTGTGGCCTGCACTCTGCTTGAAATGCTACGAAACTGAATTTGGTGGCCTGCATGCTGCTTGAACTGCTACAAAACTGAATTTGGTGGCCTACAACCTTGCACCCTGCTTGAAATGCTAAAACTGAATTTGGTGGCCTGCTTGAAATGCTATGAAATTGAATTTGGCGGCCAGCACTCTGCTTGAAATGTTATGAAACTGAATTTGGTGGCCTGCACCATGCTTGAAATGCTATGAAACTGTATTTGGTGGCCTGCCCCCTGCTGAAAATGCCTATGAAACTGAATTTGGTGGCCTGCACTCTGCTTGAAATGCTATGAAAATGCATTTGGTGGCCTGCACCCTGCTCGAAATGCTATGAGACTGAATTTGGTGGCCTGCACCCTGCTCGAAATGCTATGAAACTGAATTTGGTGGCATGCACTTTGCTTGAAATGATACAAAACTGAATTTGGTGGCCTGCATTCTGTTTGAAATGCTACAAAACTGAATTTGCTGGCATGCACTCTGCTTGAAATGCTACAAAACTGAATTTGTTGGCCTGCACCCTGCTTGAAATGGTACGAACTGAATTTGGTGACCTGCACTCTGCTTCAAATGCTACGTACTGTATTTGGTGGCCTGCACTCCACATGAAATGCTACAAAACTGAATTTGGTGCACTGCAATCCACTTGAAATGCTACGAAACTGAATTTGGCGGCCTGTAATCCTCTTGATATGTTACGAAACTGAATTTGGTGGCCTGCACTCCGCTTGAAATGTTACGAAACTGAATTTGGTGGCCTGCACTCTGCTTGAAATGGAATGAAACTGAATTTGGTGGCCTGCACTCTGCTTGAAATGCTACAAAACTGAATTTGGTGGCCTGCACTCTGCTTGAAATGCAACAAAACTGCATTTGGTGGCCTGTACTCTGCTTGAAATGCTACGAAACCGAATTCGGTGGCCTACACCCTCCTTGAAATGCTACGAAAATGAATTTGGTGGCCTGCACCCTGCACCCTGCTGAAATGCTACAAAACTGAATTTGGTAGCCTGCACTCTGATGAAATGCTATGAAATTGAATTTGGTGGCCTGCACCCTGCTTGAAATGCTATGAAATTGAATTTTGTGGCCTCCAACCTGCATGAAATGCTATGAAACTGAATTTGGTGGCCTGCACCATGCTTGAAATGCTAATAAACTGAATTTGGTGGCCTGCACCCTGTGTAAAATGCTATGAAACTGAATTTGGTGGCCTGCACCCTGCTTGAAATGCTATGAAATTGAATTTTGTGGCCTCCAACCTGCATGAAATGCTATGAAACTGAATTTGGTGGCCTGCACCATGCTTGAAATGCTAATAAACTTAATTTGGTGGCCTGCACCCTGTGTAAAATCCTATGAAACTGAATTTGGTGGCCTGCACCCTGCTCAAAATACTAAGAAGCTGAATTTGGTGGCCTGCACTCTGATAGAAATGCAACAAAACTGAATTTGGTGCCTGCAGTCTGCTTGAAATGCTACGAACCTGAATTTGGTGGCCTGCACTCTGCTTGAAATGCTATGAAACTAACTTTGGTGGCCTGCACCCTGATTGAAATGCTACGAAACTGAATTTGGTGGCCTGCACCCTGATTGAAATGCTACGAAACTGAATTTGGTGGCATGCACCCTGCTTGAAATGCTGCGAAACTGAATTTGGTGGCCTGCACTCTGCTTGAAATGCTACGAAAATGAATTTGGTGGCCTGCACTCTGCTTGAAATGATAGAAAACTGAATTTGGTGGCCTGCACCCTGCACCCTGCTGATATTCCACGAAACTGAATTTGGTGGCCTGCACTTGTATTGAAATGATTTGAAACTGAATTTGGTGGCCTGCACTCTGCTTGAAATGCAATGAAATTGAATTTGGTTGCCTGCACCCTGCATGAAATGCTATGTAATTGAATTTGGTGGCCTGCACTCCGCTTGAAATGCTATGAAATTGAATTTAGTGGCCTCCAACCTGCGTGAAATGCTATGAAACTGAATTTGGTGGCCTGCACCCTGCATGAAATGCTACAAAACCAAATTTGCTGGCCTGCACTCTGCTTGAAATGCTACAAAACTGAATTTGGTGGTCTGCACTCTGCTTGAAATGCTACAAAATTTAATTTGGTGGCCTGCACTCCGCTTGAAATGTTATGAAAGGCCTGCAGTCCGTTTGTCTTTTCTTTGTCTGGTGGCCTGCACCCTGCTTGAAATGGTATGCAATTGAATTTGGTGACCTCCAACCTGATTGAAATGCTATGAAACTGAATTTGGTGGCCTGCACACTGCTTGATATGCTACGAAACTGAATTTGGTTGCCTGCACCCTGCTTGAAATGCTACGAAACTGAATTTGGTGTCCTGCACCCTGCACCCTGCTGAAATATTATGAAACTGAATTTGGTGGCCTGCACCCTGCACCCTACTGAAATACTACGAAACTGAATTTGGTGGCCTGCAGTCTGCTTGAAATGCTCCAAAACTGAATTTGGTGGCCTGCACCCTGCTTGAAATGCTACGAAACTGAATTTGGTGGCCTGCACTCTGAACCCTGCTTGAAATGCTATGAAACTGAATTTGTGGCCTGCAACCTGCTTGAAATGCAATGAAACTGAATTTGGTGGCCTGCACGCCGCTTGAAATGCTACGAAACTGAATTTGGTGGCCTGCACCCTGAACCCTGCTTGAAATGCTATGAAATTGAATTTGGTGGCCTGCATTCCGCTTGAAATGCTATGAAATTGAATTTGGTGGCCTCCAACCTGCGTGAAATGCTATGAAACTGAATTTGGTGGCCTGCACCTTGCTTGAAATGCTACGAAACCGAATTTGGTGGCCTGCACTCTGCTTGAAATGCTACGAAACTGAATTTGGTGGCTTGCACTCCGCTTGAAATGCTACGAAACTGAATTTTTTGGCCTGCACTCAGCTTGAAATGCTACAAAACCGAATTTGGTGGCCTACACCCTCCTTGAAATGCTATGAAACTGAATTTGGTGGCCTGCACCCTGCACCCTGCTGGAATGCTATGAAACTGAATTTGGTGGCCTGCACTCCGATGAAATGCTATGAAATTGAATTTGGTGGCTTGCACCCTGCTTGAAATGCGATGAAATTGAATTTGGTGGCCTGCGCCCTGCTTGATATGATATGAAATTGGATTTGGTGCCTCCAACCTGCTTGAAATGCTATGAAACTGAATTTGGTGGCCTGCACCCTGCTTCAAATGCTATGAAACTGTATTTGGTGGGCTGCACCCTGCTTGAAATGCTACGAAACCAAATTTGCTGGCCTGCACTCTGCTTGAAATGCTACAAAACTGAATTTGGTGGTCTGCACTCTGCTTGAAATGCTACGAAATTTAATTTGGTGGCCTGCACTCCGCTTGTAATGCTATGAAAGGCCTGCAGTCCGTTTGTCTTTTCTTTGTCTGGTGGCCTGCACCCTGCTTGAAATGCTATGCAATTGAATTTGGTGACCTCCAACCTGATTGAAATGCTATGAAACTGAATTTGGTGGCCTGCACCCTGCTTGACATGCTATGAAACTGAATTTGGTGCCCTGCACCCTTCTTGAAATGCTACGAATCTGAATTTGATGGCCGACACTCTGCTTGAAATGCTACGAAACTGAATTTGGTGGCCTGCACACTGCTTGAAATGCCAGGTAACTGAATTTGGTTGCCTGCACCCTGCATGAAATGCTATGAAACTGAATTTGGTGTCCTGCACCCTGCACCCTGCTGAAATATTACGAAACTGAATTTGGTGGCCTGCACCCTGCACCCTACTGAAATACTACGAAACTGAATTTGGTGGCCTGCACTCCGCTTGAAATGCTACGAAACTGAATTTGGTGGCCTGCACCCTGCACCCTGCTGAAATACTATGAAACTGAATTTGGTGGCCTGCACCCTGAACCCTACTGAAATACTACAAAACTGAATTTGGTGGCCTGCACTCTGCTTGAAATGCTACAAAACTGAATTTGGTGGCCTGCACCCTGCTTGAAATGCAGCGAAACTGAATTTGGTGGCCTGCACTCTGCTTGAAATGCTACAAAACTGAATTTGGTGGTCTGCACTCTGCTTGAAATGCTATGAAATTTAATTTGGTGGCCAGCACTCTGCTTGAAATGCTATGAAACTGAATTTGGTGGCCTGCACCCTGCACCCTGCTGATATGCCACGAAACAGAATTTGGTGGCCTGCACTCATATTGAAATGATTTGAAACTGAATTTGGTGGCCTGCACTCTGCTTGAAATGCAATGAGATTGAATTTGGTGGCCTGCACCCTGCATGAAATGCTATGTAATTGAATTTGATGGCCTGCACTCCGCTTGAAATGCTATGAAATTGAATTTAGTGGCCTCCAACCTGCGTGAAATGCTATGAAACTGAATTTGGTGGCCTGCACCCTGCATGAAATGCTACAAAACCAAATTTGCTGGCCTGCACTCTGCTTGAAATGCTACAAAACTGAATTTGGTGGTCTGCACTCTGCTTGAAATGCTACGAAATTTAATTTGGTGGCCTGCACTCCGCTTGTAATGCTATGAAAGGCCTGCAGTCCGTTTGTCTTTTCTTTGTCTGGTGGCCTGCACCCTGCTTGAAATGCTATGCAATTGAATTTGGTGACCTCCAACCTGATTGAAATGCTATGAAACTGAATTTGGTGGCCTGCACCCTGCTTGAAATGCTATGAAACTGAATTTGGTGCCCTGCACCCTTCTTGAAATGCTACGAATCTGAATTTGATGGCCGACACTCTGCTTGAAATGCTACGAAACTGAATTTGGTGGCCTGCACACTGCTTGAAATGCCAGGTAACTGAATTTGGTTGCCTGCACCCTGCATGAAATGCTATGAAACTGAATTTGGTGTCCTGCACCCTGCACCCTGCTGAAATATTACAAAACTGAATTTGGTGGCCTGCACCCTGCACCCTACTGAAATACTACGAAACTGAATTTGGTGGCCTGCACTCCGCTTGAAATGCTACGAAACTGAATTTGGTGGCCTGCACCCTGAACCCTGCTTGAAATGCTATGAAACTGAATTTGGTGGCCTGCAATCTGGTTGAAATGCTATGAAATTGAATTTGGTGGCCTGCACTCCGCTTGAAATGCTATGAAATTGAATTTGGTGGCCTCCAACCTGCGTGAAATGCTATGAAACTGAATTTGGTGGCCTGCCCCCTGCACCCTGCTGATATGCCACGAAACAGAATTTGGTGGCCTGCACTCATATTGAAATGATTTGAAACTGAATTTGGTGGCCTGCACTCTGCTTGAAATGCTACGAAATTTAATTTGGTGGCCTGCACTCCGCTTGTAATGCTATGAAAGGCCTGCAGTCCGTTTGTCTTTTCTTTGTCTGGTGGCCTGCACCCTGCTTGAAATGCTATGCAATTGAATTTGGTGACCTCCAACCTTCTTGAAATGCTACGAATCTGAATTTGATGGCCGACACTCTGCTTGAAATGCTACGAAACTGAATTTGGTGGCCTGCACACTGCTTGAAATGCCAGGTAACTGAATTTGGTTGCCTGCACCCTGCATGAAATGCTATGAAACTGAATTTGGTGTCCTGCACCCTGCACCCTGCTGAAATATTACAAAACTGAATTTGGTGGCCTGCACCCTGCACCCTACTGAAATACTACGAAACTGAATTTGGTGGCCTGCACTCCGCTTGAAATGCTACGAAACTGAATTTGGTGGCCTGCACCCTGAACCCTGCTTGAAATGCTATGAAACTGAATTTGGTGGCCTGCAATCTGGTTGAAATGCTATGAAATTGAATTTGGTGGCCTGCACCCTGCTTGAAATGCCATGAAATTGTATTTGGTGGCCTGCACTCCGCTTGAAATGCTATGAAATTGAATTTGGTGGCCTCCAACCTGCGTGAAATGCTATGAAACTGAATTTGGTGGCCTGCCCCCTGCACCCTGCTGATATGCCACGAAACAGAATTTGGTGGCCTGCACTCATATTGAAATGATTTGAAACTGAATTTGGTGGCCTGCACTCTGCTTGAAATGCAATGAAATTGAATTTGGTGGCCTGCACCCTGCATGAAATGCTATGTAATTGAATTTGATGGCCTGCACTCCGCTTAAAATGCTATGAAATTGAATTTAGTGGCCTCCAACCTGCGTGAAATGCTATGAAACTGAATTTGGTGGCCTGCACCCTGCATGAAATGCTACAAAACCAAATTTGCTGGCCTGCACTCTGCTTGAAATGCTACAAAACTGAATTTGGTGGTCTGCACTCTGCTTGAAATGCTATAAAATTTAATTTGGTGGCCTGCACTCCGCTTGAAATGCTATGAAAGGCCTGCAGTCCGTTTGTCTTTTCTTTGTCTGGTGGCCTGCACCCTGCTTGAAATGCTATGCAATTGAATTTGGTGAGCTCCAACCTGAATGAAATGCTATGAAACTGAATTTGGTGGCCTGCACCCTGCTTGAAATGCTGCAAAACTGTATTTGGTAGCCTGTACTCTGCTTGAAATGCTATGAAACTGAATTTGGTGCCCTGCACCCTTCTTGAAATGCTACGAATCTGAATTTGATGGCCGACACTCTGCTTGAAATGCTACGAAACTGAATTTGGTGGCCTGCACACTGCTTGAAATGCCAGGAAACTGAATTTGGTTGCCTGCACCCTGCCTGAAATGCTACGAAACTGAATTTGGTGTCCTGCACCCTGCACCCAGCTGAAATATTACGAAACTGAATTTGGTGGCCTGCACCCTGCACCCTACTGAAATACTACGAAACTGAATTTGGTGGCCTGCACTCCGCTTGAAATGCTACGAAACTGAATTTGGTGTCCTGCACCCTGAACCCTGCTTGAAATGCTATGAAACTGAATTTGGTGGCCTGCAATCTGGTTGAAATGCTATGAAATTGAATTTGGTGGCCTGCACCCTGCTTGAAATGCTATGAAATTGTATTTGGTGGCCTGCACTCCGCTTGAAATGCTATGAAATTGAATTTGGTGGCCTCCAACCTGCGTGAAATGCTATGAAACTGAATTTGGTGGCCTGCACCCTGCTTGAAATGCTACGAAACCGAATTTGGTGGCCTGCACTCTGCTTGAAATGCTACGAAACTGAATTTGGTGGCTTGCACTCCGCTTGAAATGCTACAAATCTGAATTTTTTGGCCTGCACTCAGCTTGAAATGCTACAAAACCGAATTTGGTGGCCTACACCCTCCTTGAAATGCTATGAAACTGAATTTGGTGGCCTGCACCCTGCACCCTGCTGGAATGCTATGAAACTGAATTTGGTGGCCTGCACTCCGATGAAATGCTATGAAATTGAATTTGGTGGCTTGCACCCTGCTTGAAATGCTATGAAATTGAATTTGGTGGCCTGTGCCCTGCTTGAAATGATATGAAATTGGATTTGGTGCCTCCAACCTGCTTGAAATGCTATGAAACTGAATTTGGTGGCCTGCACCCTGCTTCAAATGCTATGAAACTGTATTTGGTGGCCTGCACCCTGCTTGAAATGCTACGAAACTGAATGTGGTGGCCTGCACCCTGCACCCTGCTGAAATACTATGAAACTGAATTTGGTGGCCTGCACCCTGAACCCTACTGAAATACCACGAAACTGAATTTGGTGGCCTGCACTCTGCTTGAAATGCTACAAAACTGAATTTGGTGGTCTGCACTCTGCTTGAAATGCTATGAAACTGAATTTGGTGGCCTGCACCCTGCACCCTGCTGATATGCCATGAAACTGAATTTGGTGGCCTGCACTCATATTGAAATGATTTGAAACTGAATTTGGTGGCCTGCACTCTGCTTGAAATGCAATGAAATTGAATTTGGTGGCCTGCAGCCTGCATGAAATGCTATGTAATTGAATTTGGTGGCCTGCACTCTGCTTGAAATGCTATGAAATTGAATTTAGTGGCCTCCAACCTGCGTGAAATGCTATGAAACTGAATTTGGTGGCCTGCACCCTGCATGAAATGCTACAAAACCAAATTTGCTGGCCTGCACTCTGCTTGAAATGCTACAAAACTGAATTTGGTGGTCTGCACTCTGCTTGAAATGCTACGAAATTTAATTTGGTGGCCTGCACTCCGCTTGAAATGCCATGAAAGGCCTGCAGTCCGTTTGTCTTTTCTTTGTCTGGTGGCCTGCACCCTGCTTGAAATGCTATGAAACTGAATTTGGTGGCCTGCACCCTGCTTGAAATGCTGCAAAACTGAATTTGGTAGCCTGTACTCTGCTTGAAATGCTATGAAACTGAATTTGGTGCCCTGCACCCTTCTTGAAATGCTACGAATCTGAATTTGATGGCCGACACTCTGCTTGAAATGCTACGAAACTGAATTTGGTGGCCTGCACACTGCTTGAAATGCTACGAAACTGAATTTGGTTGCCTGCACCCTGCTTGAAATGCTACGAAACTGAATTTGGTGTCCTGCACCCTGCTGAAATATTACGAAACTGAATTTGGTGGCCTGCACCCTGCACCCTACTGAAATACTACGAAACTGAATTTGGTGGCCTGCACTCTGATTGAAATGCTACAAAACTGAATTTGGTGGCCTGCACCCTGCTTGAAATGCTGCGAAACTGAATTTGGTGGCCTGCACCCTGCTTGAAATGCTACGAAACTAATTTTGGTGGCCTGCACCCTGAATCCTGCTTGAAATGCTATGAAACTGAATTTGGTGGCCTGCAACCTGCTTGAAATGCAATGAAACTGAATTTGGTGGCCTGCACTCCGCTTGAAATGGTATGAAACTGAATTTGGTGGCCTGCACTCTGCTTGAAATGCTATGAAACTGAATTTGGTGGCCTGCACTCCTCTTGAAATGCTACGAAACTGAATTTGGTGGCCTGCACTCCGCTTGAAATGCTACGAAACTGAATTTGGTGGCCTGCACCCTGAACCCCGCTTGAAATGCTATGAAACTGAATTTGGTGGCCTGCACTCTGGTTGAAATGCTATGAAATTGAATTTGGTGGCCTGCACCCTGCTTGAAATGCTATGAAATTGTATTTGGTGGCCTGTACTCCGCTTGAAATGCTATGAAATTGAATTTGGTGGCCTCCAACCTGCGTGAAATGCTATGAAACTGAATTTGGTGGCCTGCACCCTGCTTGAAATGCTACGAAACCGAATTTGGTGGCCTGCACTCTGCTTGAAATGCTATGAAACTGAATTTGATGGCCTGCACCCTGCGAGAAATGCTATGAAGATGAATTTGCTGGCCTGCATCTGCTTGTAATGCTATGAAACTGAATTTGGTGGCCTGCACCCTGCACCCTGCTGATATGCTATGAAACTGAATTTGGTGGCCTGCACTCTGATGAAATGATTTGAAACTGAAATTGGTGGCCTGCACTCTGCTTGGAATGCTACGAAACTGAATTTGGTGGCCTGCACTCCACTTGAAATGCTATGAAATTGAATTTGGTGGCCTGCACTCCGCTAGAAATGCTACGAAACAGAATTTGGTGGCCTGCACTCCGCTTGAAGTGCTACGAAACTGTATTTTTTGGCCTGCACTCAGCTTCAAATGCTACAAAACCGAATTTGGTGGCCTACACCCTCCTTGAAATGTTATGAAACTGAATTTGGTGGCCTGCACCCTGCACCCTGCTGAAATGCTATGAAACTGAATTTGGTGGCCTGCACTCCGCTTGAAATGCTATGAAATTGAATTTGGTGGCCTCCAACCTGCGTGAAATGCTATGAAACTGAATTTGGTGGCCTGCACCCTGCTTGAAATGCTACGAAACCGAATTGGGTGGCCTGCACTCTGCTTGAAATGCTATGAAACTGAATTTGATGGCCTGCACCCTGCGAGAAATGCTATGAAGATGAATTTGCTGGCCTGCATCTGCTTGTAATGCTATGAAACTGAATTTGGTGGCCTGCACCCTGCACCCTGCTGATATGCTATGAAACTGAATTTGGTGGCCTGCACTCTGATGAAATGATTTGAAACTGAAATTGGTGGCCTGCACTCTGCTTGGAATGCTACGAAACTGAATTTGGTGGCCTGCACTCCACTTGAAATGCTATGAAATTGAATTTGGTGGCCTGCACTCCGCTAGAAATGCTACGAAACAGAATTTGGTGGCCTGCACTCCGCTTGAAGTGCTACGAAACTGTATTTTTTGGCCTGCACTCAGCTTCAAATGCTACAAAACCGAATTTGGTGGCCTACACCCTCCTTGAAATGTTATGAAACTGAATTTGGTGGCCTGCACCCTGCACCCTGCTGAAATGCTATGAAACTGAATTTGGTGGCCTGCACTCTGATGAAATGCTATGAAATTGAATTTGGTGGCCTGCGCCCTGCTTGAAATGATATGAAATTGGATTTGGTGCCTCCAACCTGCTTGAAATGCTATGAAACTTAATTTGGTGGCCTTAACCCGTGTAAAATGCTATGAAACTGAATTTGGTGGCCTGCACCCTGCTCGAAATTTTATGAAGCTGAATTTGGTGGCCTGCACTCTGCTTGAAATCCTACGAAACTGAATTTGATGGCCTACACTCTGCTTGAAATGCTACGAAAAGGAATTTGGTGGCCTGCACCCTGCTTGAAATGCTACGAAACCGAATTTGGTGGCCTGCACCCTGCTTGAAATGCTATGAAACTGAATTTGATGGCCTGCACCCTCAATCCTGCTTGAAATGCTATGAAACTGAATTTGGTGGCCTCCAACCTGCGTGAAATGCTATGAAACTGAATTTGGTGGCCTGCACCCTGCTTGAAATGCTACGAAAACCGAATTTGGTGGCCTGCACTCTGCTTGAAATGCTATGAACTGAATTTGGTGGCCTGCCACTCCGCTTGAAATGCTACGAAACTGATTTTTTTAGCCTGCACTCAGCTTGAAAATGCTACAAACCGAATTTGGTGGCCTACACCCTCCTGGAAATGGCTATGAAACTGAATATGGTGGCCTGCACCCGGCTGAAATGCTATGAAACTGAATTTGGTGGCCTGAACTCTGATGAAATGCTAGGAATTTGAATTAGTGGCTTGCTCACTGCTTGAAATGCTATGAAATTGAATTTGGTGGCCTGCACCCTGCTTGAATTGATATGAAATTTGATTTGGTGCCTCCAACCTGCTTGAAATGCTATGAAACTGAATTTGGTGGCCTGCACCCTGTGTAAAATGCTATGAAACTGAATTTGGTGGCCTGCACCCTGCTCAAAATGTTATGAAGCTGAATTTGGTGGCCTGCACTCTGCTTGAAAGCTATGAACTGAATTTGGTGGCCTGCACCCTGCTTCAAATGCTACGAAACTGAATTTGATGTCCTACACCTGCTTGAATGCTACGAAAATGAATTTGGTAGCCTGCACCCTGCTTGAAATCCTATGAAACTGAATTTGGTGGCCTGCACCCTGCTTGAAATGCAACGAAACTGAATTTGATGTCCTGCACCCTGCTTGAAATGCTATGAAACTGAATTTGGTGGCCTGCACCCTGAACCCTGCTTGAAATGCTATGAACTGAATTTGGTGGCCTGCACACTGGTTGAAATGCTATGAAATTGAATTTGGTGGCCTGCACCCTGCTTGAAATGCTACGAAATTGAATTTGGTGGCCTGCACTCCGCTTGAAATGCTATCAAATTTATTTGGTGGCCTCCAATGTGCGTGAAATGCTATGAAACTGAATTTGGTGGCCTGCAACCTGCTTGAAATGCTACGAAACCAAATTTGGTGGCCTGCACTCTGCTTGAAATGCTATGAAATTGAATTTGGTAGCCTCCAACCTGGGTGAAATGCTATGAAACTGAATTTGGTGGCATGCACCCTGCTTGAAATGCTATGAAATTGAATTTGGTGGCCTCCAACCTGCTTGAAAATGCTATGAAACTGAATTTGGTGGCCTGCATCCTGCTTGAAATGCTATGAAACTGAATTTGGTGGCCTGCAACCTGAACCCTGCTTGAAATGCTATGAAACTGAATTTGGTGGCCTGCACTCCGCTTGAAATACTACAAAACCGAATTTGGAATTGCAAACTCCTAGCATCCTCTTCGCAGTTCACACTGCCACCCAGCTTTCTGTCATCTGCAAATTTGCTAGTGTTACTTTTAATCCCATCAAATCATTAATATATATTGTAAATAGTTGCGGCTCCAGCATCGAGCCTTGCGGCACTCCACTCGCCTGCCATTCTGATGGGGAACCGTTTATTCCTACTCTTTGTTTCAATCTCCACCAACCAATTCTCTGTGCATGTCATTACCCTATCCCCAATACCATGTGCTCTAATATTGCCCACTATTCTCCTGTGGGACTTTATCAAAGGCTTTCTGAATGTCCAGATACACTACATTCACTGGCTCTCCTTCATCCATTTTTCTTGTCACATCCTCAAAAAATTCCAGAAGATTAGTCAAGCAGGATTTCCCCTACACAAATCCATGCTGACTTGGACCAATCCTTTTACTGCTATCCATATGCGCCGTTATTACTTCTTTAATAATTGACTCCAGCACCTTCCCCACCACTGATGTTGTTAATCCTGGCTAAATTGGAGCAGCCATGACATTAAAATTGAGTAAGGGCTTCTGTACTGCTAGGCCATTTTGGTCAAGTTAAATGTGCCTTTGCAGAGCTGAGACAAGCTGCTGAATGGTGTGAGTGTGTCTGTGGCTCAGATAAGAGCTGCAGAGAAAGAATGGGACATCTGCAGAAGTCTTACAATAAGGTGTAAATTCATGAAGCTAATTGGGTCAATGCAAACCAGATATACATAGTGTGAATAATGTTGCGAAGCCATACTTTGTTAATTGTTGATTGGTTGAAATGTTAAGCTTTGACTGGGTTGTCTGAATCCCAGGGCACATGTTGCATTATTCATCTATGTTAGCTTTCTTCTTGAAGCCTTGCCAGATACAATGTTATTGGGTTAGGGAACTGTTTATCATGTACTGTTTTAATCGATATGTGTTATTGGACTGTATAGAGACCACCCCCATGTGGTTTGGCCCCTCAAGGTTCGGGAACCTATAAAAGGTAGCTCCTACGAGGTCCGATGTCGATCTTCTGGTAGAACGCTTGGGACTGCGTGACATTTTCGAGTGTCTGTCTCTGCTTGCACGAGGCTAGAAGGGCTTGGACAAGCAGATACAAGGATCGAACCCATGGTGGTTAGGTACAGTAGAGGGGAACTGTTGTTGTATTATCCAAAATAAAGTTTAGTTGCTCAAGTGCTTGATTCAGTATTTTATTGACTGAAACTAGACTGCAGGGAGCTTAGAACGAGCTGTTTACAATAGGCTAACTGGTTCATAATTCCCTGTTTTCTCTCTCGCTCCTTTCTTGAAAAGTGGGATAACATTAGCTACTCTCCAATCCACAGGAACTGATCCTGAATCTATAGAACATTGGAAAATGATCACCAATGCTTCCACGATTTCTAGAGCAACCGCCTTGAGTACCCTGGGATGCAGACCATCAGGCCCTGGGGATTTATCAGCCTTCAGTCCCATCAGTCTACCCAATACTATTTCTTGCCTAATGCAAATTTCTTTCAGTTCCTCTGTCTCTCTAGTACATCTGGAAGATTTAATGTGTCTTCCTTAGTGAAGACAGAACCATAGTACCTGTTCAACTCTTCTGCCATTTCCTTGTTCCCCATAATAATTTCACCTGTTTCTGCATTCAAGGGTCCCACATTTGTCTTTACTAATCTTTTTCTCTTAACATACCTAAAGAAGCTTTTACTATCCTTCTTTATATTCTTGGCCAGCTTACCCTTGTACTTTATCTTTTCACAACATTTTGCCCTTTTTGTTACCTTCTGTTGTCTTTTGAAAGTTTCTCAATCCTCTGGCTTCCCACTACTCTTTGCTATGTTATACATCTTTTCTTTTAGCTTTATTCCATCCCTAACCCCTTGTCAGCCACGGTTGCCTCTTACTCTACTTAGAATCTTTCTTCCTCTTTGGAATGAAATGATCCTGCATCTTCTGGATTATGCCCAGAAATTACTGTCATTGCTGTTCCACCGTCATTCCCGCTAGGATCTTTTTCCAGTTGACCTTGGCCAGCTCCTCTCTCATGTCTTCATAGTCCCCTTTGTTCAACTGCAACACTGACACTTCTGATTTAAACATCTACCTCTCAAATTACAGATTAAAACTTATCTTATTATAGTTACTACCTCCTAGCAGTTCCTTTACCTTGAGTTCCCTTATTAAATCTGGTTCATTAGACAACACTAAATCCAGAATTGCCTTCTCTCTGGTAGGCTCCAGTACAATCTGCGCTAAGAATCCATCTCGGAGGCACTCTACAAACTCCCTTTCTTAGTGTCCATAACCAACCTGATTTTCCCAGTCTACTTGCATATTGAAATCTCCCATAACCACAGTGGCATTACCTTTATTATATGCCGATTTAAACTCCTGCTACAACTTGCACCCTATATCCTGGCTAGTGTTTGGGGGGCTGTAGATAACTTCCATTTGTGTCTTCTTACCTTTACAATTCCTCAAATCTATCCACAGTGACTACATCGTCAGTCCCTATGTTACCCCTCGCAGGGGACTGAATTTCATCCCTTACCAACAGAGCTACCCCACCTTCTATGCCCACCTGCCTATCCTTTCTATGGGACGTATAACCCTGAATATTTAGTTCCCAGTCCCGATTCTCCTGCAGCCATGTCTCTGTAATCTCCACAATGTCATATCTACCAATCTCTAACTGAGCCTCAAGCTCAGTTTACTTCTTATACTTCATGCATTCATATATAACACTTTTAATCCATTACTCACCTCACCTTTCACATCGATTCCTATTTCACTTGACCATACTCTCCTATCCCTTCGTGAGCTTTCTGCCTCGTTAATTCTGGTGTCTTTCTCAACGTTTCCTATACTCTCTTTCCTTTTAACTCCACCCGTGTATTTCCAATTTGTGTCCTCCCCCACTACTATTTAGTTTAAACCCATCCGTGTAGCAGTGGCAAACCTGCCTGCCAGAATGGTGGCCCCCCACCTGTTAAGGTGCAACCTGTCCCTTTTGTACAATTCACCCTTACCCCAAAACAGATCCAAGTGGTCTAAGAATCTAAATCCCTGCCCACTGCACCAGCTCCTCAGCCACACATTCAGCTCCCCTATCTCCCTGTTCTTGCCCTCACCAACATGAGGAACTGGAAGCAAACCGGAGATAACCATCCTGGCGGTCCTGCTTTTCAGCCTTCTTCCGAGCTCTCTAAAGTCGTGCTGCAGAATCTCTTTCCTCTTCTTCCCGATGTCACTTGTGCTGACATGCTCTACCACTTCTGGCTGCTCACCTTCACCCTTGAGGATGGTCTGCAATCGTTCCGTGACGTCCTGGATCCTGGCACCAGGTAGGCAACACACCATCCTTGAATCCCGTTTGTGTATATGATAGAACTAGTGTACAGGTGCTCACTGGTCGATGCAAATTTGGTGGGTCAAAGGGCCTGTTTCCATGCTGTATCTATAAACTAAACTAAACAAGGTTTTATCTTCAGAGATATAAGCCCTGTGTCCAACCAATTCCATGCCAACCATCAATCATCCCATTTACACTCAGCCTATAGTAATCTAAGTTGTTAATTCTCCCCATATTCTCATCAAATCCACCCAGGTTGTAACATTCATTTACATCAGGGGTCGGCAACCTACGATCCAAGGGACGGATCAGACCAGTAACCCAAAATCATCCAGCCCGCAGGCGTATTTTGTTTTTCTGAGGACTTCCGTCAACTAGAATCCTAGAACAATCTCAGACTGTGAGCGCGGTAAAACTACGATTAACTGTGGCGGAAAGCGACTCTCGCAAAACCCTCCCTTTTTTCCGCTCAACGGCTAATCACAGCGCGGTTTACAGTCGAGATATGGGGCAGTGAACAAAGCGCTAGGAAGGGCATGAAAAGACAATAGATCGAGTCCAGAAATATTATGAGGCGACCCCAATGGCTACAAAACGCAGATAGGTGGATGCTGAGTGCCGAGTCTTCCAAGATACTTGGACATAAAAGTATTTCTTTATACAGCAGCTCGGCACGCCCGTACGCCTTATCTGCTACGCAAGTGTTAGTGTGAACAAGGTATTCAACATCAGGCGGCAGGCACTATGAAACAAAACACCCGAAATTCAGTGAAATTAGTGGGCAAGCAAGGAAGCATAAAGTTCATAACCTTAGATGGGGCCTGGCAAATCAAAGTCTGATGTTCAAGAAACAAAGTGTAGAATCAGAAAGGAACACGCGTGCTAGGTATGGGGTTTCTGTTGATAGCAGAAACAATGAAGCCCTTCACTGACGGAGATTTCGTGAAGAATGTTTGATGGCAGTTGTGAACATTCTGTGTCCTGAGAAAAAGATTTCATTTTCAAATGTCAGTCTCCCTGCAAGTACAGTTGTCACAACAAATAGAAGAAATGTCAACGGATGTGAAAAACTGTTTAAAGGACTATTGCAAAAATGTCCAGTTCTTCTCAATAGCGCTCGACGAGACACCGCTCAGCTTGCAGTGTCTGTACGTGGAGTAAATTCAGCTTTCGACACTATTGAGGAGTTTGTTCGACCGGTACCTATGAAGGGTACTACCACAGGCGCAGACATGGAGCTGGATCTATCTAAGTTAGTATGCGTAGCAACTGATGAAGCACCAGCAATGGTTGGAGAAAAGAAAGGTGTCGTGGTTCTGCTTCAAGGCCACATGGAAGGCCTTGGAATTAACCACAAAATTAAAACAATGCACTGCCTAATCCATCAGGAAGCATTGTGTCACTATGTTTGTCACTCCATTTGACGTGGACATCGACATCACACCAGAAAATGTCCAAAAGGAACTTATTGAGTTGCAGTGCAGCGATGTATTAAGACCTAAATTTAATGCAACGGACGTATCTCGACTAGAGTTCTACAAGAAATATCTTCTTGAAACTGGTATGCATACCAACTTGGTAGATCACGCAAAAAAAATGACCCCAATGTTCGGCAGTACTTACATGTGTGAGCAACTCTTCTCAAAAATGAAATACATGAAGAGTAAATTAGGAAACCGACTGACTGATGCCCATTTACATGGCATCTTGCATCTGGCCTCTTCTAGCCTGTCACCTAAAATTGAGAGACTGTCGAGCGAAAAACAACACCAAGTGTCACACTAACTGCTATGAGACAGTCTGACAGAGAGGGTTGAGGGTAATTTCAATACCAGTGTCTCAAACTAACTGCTATGTTCAGTAGACACAATATTGCTTAAATATGTAAATACAAGTCAAAGTTTAGTTAGTATGTATTGATATTACCTATGTGGCGATAGATGTGGCCCCCCATCCGCTCACAGACACAGGTCCTGGCCCCTATGCAGAACAAGGTTGCCGACCCTTGATTTACATGCTCAGGCAATTTTCAATGGCCTATTAACCTACCAATCTCCACTTCTTTGATCTGTAGGAGAAAACCAGAATACCTGGGGGGGGAAACCACGCTGTCACAGGGAGAATGGGCATACTTCACACTGACAGTACCCGAGGTGGCACAGTGGCACAGCGGTAGAGCTGCTGCCTTATAGCACCAGAGACCTGGGTTCTATCCTGACTATGGGTGCTGTCTGTGCAGAGTTTTGTATGTTCTCCTAGTGACCGTGTGGGTTTTCTCTGGGTGCTCTGGTTTCCTCCCACACTCCAAGGAAGTATAGGTTTGGTGGTTAATTGGCTTCAGCAAAAAATTGTAAATTGTCCCTAGTGTGTAGTATAATGCTAATGTACGGGTGATCACTGGTCAGCGTGGACTCGTGGGTTGAGTGTCTGTTTCAACGCTGTAAGTCTAAAGATCACTGGTCAGCGTGGACTCGGTGGGTTGAGTGTCTGTTTCCATGCTGTAAGTCTAAAGTAAAGTCTAAAAGGTCAGGACTGATCCCGAGTCACTGGCTGTGAAGTAGCAGTTCTACCAGCTACAACACAATGTCACTATAAACGCTAATTTACTGAAAATGAATCGCATGATATTTATTTTTATAAAGGGACCCAACATTTTGGGGATGCAGGGTCTCTACACAAAATGTCACCAATGCCTCTGCCTCTGCCTCCACAGATGCTGCTTGACCCTCTGAGTTCCTCCAGCAGTTTGTTTTTTGCAACATTTTGAATATGGTTTTTCAAGTTACTTGGGTAGTCCACAAAACCAGTAAATTTTAAAACTGACTGGCTTGTCTTCTCCCCCTTTACTCAGGTTCTAGTTTGAATAAACATTTATATTTCCACTTTCGAAACTATCATTTAAATTTTTTTTAAATTTCAAGATAGACTTTATTCAAGTAATAAATATGTACAACACAGGAACCGTGCAAAAAATTAATCCGACATACTCGGAGGCTATATAAACATCCAATACTGTTTACACAAATTACACCAATTTTTTCCCCCACCCTTGCCACTCATGTGGCCCACTAGCGTGGAATCCCTTCCCTTATTTTTGAGGGGCATCTCCATCACACACCCTGCCCCACATGTCCAGCAGCGGAAGGACCCTAGACTGTGACCCTCCCCCACCGAGCCTTGGCGTTGGCTGCACCGAGCTTCAGTGCGTTCCTCAGCATGTACTCCTACAGTCTGCAGCGGGCCAGTCGGCAACATTCCCCGATGGACAGCTCCCTCCGCTGGGAGGTCAAGAACAAAGAGCATCTTTCGCCGAGTTGATGATCTTCCAGCAGCACTCGATGTCCGTCTCTGAATGCGTCCCTGGGAACAGTCCGTAAATCACAGAGTCCTCTGTGACGAAGCTGTTTTGTAATAAATCGTGACAGGGACCCTTGCAAACCTCTCCAGACTCGCTTAGCAAATCCACACTCTGCAAAGAGGTGGGCAACTGTCTCCTCTCCATAGCAGCCGTCCCGAGGGCAGTGTGCGCTGGTAGTGAGGTTCCGACGGTGCAGGAAGGATCTGACTGGGAGGGCTCTCCTCACCGCTAGCCAAGCCAGGTCTTCGTGCTTGTTGGTGAGTTCTGGCAATGAGGCATTTCGCCAGACAAGTTGGGCAGTCTGCTCTGGGAACCATGCCACCGGATCCATGGAGTCATTTCCCTGCAGTGCCTGCAGGACATTCCATGCTGACCACTGCCCGATGGACTAGTGATCAAAGGTGTTGGTATGGAAGAACCTTTCCACGAGTGACAGATGGTGCGGCAATGTCCAGATGACTGCACATTTCGTGGCATCTGCGCCAGGCCTATCCTTCGCAACACCGGGGACAGGTAGAACCTCAGCAGGTAGTGACACTTGGTGCCATGTGCCTTGACTCTACGCTCCGCCTGATGCAGCCACATACAAATGTGGCCATCAGGGTGAGGGCGACGTTGGACATGCTTTTACCCCCTTTGTCTGCCGACTTGTGCATTGTGACCCATCGCACACAGTCCATCCTCGACCTGTCTCAAAGCAATTGACCGCAAAGTGAATTGACCTGTATATTCTCTCTCTGTTTGCCTGTCAGTAAATAATAATCCAGGCCTTGTTAAGTGAGGCAGCCACTACTCTGAAAGCGGAGGGCACAATTGTATATTAATACATTACATTTATTGATAGCAGGCTCAATATTTAACTAGACAGATAATGCAAACACACAATCATTTTAATGTAGCATCTGCTAAATATAATAAAGTCCCATAATGCATTTTTAACTTTCCTTAATTGCCTCAGTCATTTCATTATTATAAATATTAGCCATTTGAAACAAGGAACAGTAATTCTTTTCACCCAGAGAGTCTTCCAGCATAGATGCAGGCATGCTAATCTAATTATAAAAGTGGTGATGTGTGACGCCTGTGTTTCTCATACTTAGCATTCGCAAGTCAGGTCCCAACAGATGTGCTGTGAAATTAATTTCCTCTGGTGTAACCAGAAACTCTCTGTTATGCAATTTCCATTTCACAGATGATAACCTATTATCACTTTATTCAAGGAAAATGTGTTAATAGCCACGAGGAAGATTGAATTATTCATAAATGCTCATTTCTATTCTGCACCTCACCCTGCTCTTTTCATGCATTGGGAGAGGGCTAATGTAAACATGACCAGATCCTTGTAAATTAGCTTGTAGAGAAGGCAGTTAGCACACAGCCTGGGACTGATCCACGATGTGTCTGAGGGCTGATACTGTAGCTGTAAAATATACACGTGTGTATATATACAGGCACACTTACACAAACACACACATGCAGAGAGGACACACACACATACATGTGTGTACACACACACATATTAATCGCACACACACTTACACACAGAAGCACGCACACAATGCCTGCACATGCACATACACGCATGTACATGTACACACACACACCTATATACACACACACAATCAGGAATTCAAGGCACGTACACATACATACGCAAACACAGCATACATGCACACAGGCACACACATACACAGATGCACACACACAGACACAAACGCTTGTCATAGACTCAAAGACACAATCACAGACACACACAGAAATGCACACACACAAACACAAGCAAACTCACACTTTCTCTTGTAGAAACAAAGAACTGCAGATGCTGGTTAAAATACAAAAGGACCTTTCTTCAGACTGATTGTAGGGAGGGACGAAGAAAGCTGGAGAAGGGGAAAGGAAGGACAAAGCATGGCAGTTAATAGGTTGACACTAGTTAATAGGTTTGGTTTGACAGGCAGATGGTTGGGACAAAGGTTAGAGATAAGAACAGTAGGTGTGAGACAGGCCTAAAGAGTTGTGTATTGCGAAGCCAGAGGGAAGAAAGTTGCAGGAGGGTGAGGTGGAGAGGAGAAATAGGTGGGAGTCCAGATGGGGTAGAGTGGAGGAAAGAGGGAAAAGAGGGAGGTATGGGGGGTGAAAGGGAGGGAGGGAGGGAGGGGGTGAGTTAGAAGGTTTTACAATTGGAGAATTCAACATTCATACTGTTCGGTTGCAAGCTACCCAAGCAGAATTTGAGGTGCTGTTCCGCCAGTTTACATGTGCCCTCACTCTGACAAAGGAGGAGGCCCAGGACAGAAAGGTCAGTGTGGGTACACAAAAATGCTGGAGAAACTCAGCGGGTGCAGCAGCATCTATGGAGCGAAGGAAATAGGCAACGTTTCGGGCCGAAACCCTTCTTCAGGTTCCACAACCACCTCTCTAACTCCGGAGAAAGGTCAGTGTGGGAATGGGAAGGTGAGTTCAAGTGGTTAACAACCAGGGAGCCCCGCTCCCTGCCATGGATGCCCTCCACCAAAAACGGTGTCTGAAACGGGCTGGGAAGATCATTAAAGACCCCTCCCACCCCAACCATGGACTGTTTGCCCTCCTCCCATCAGGGAGGCGGTACAGGAGCCTCAGGTCTCGTACCAGTAGGATGAGGAACAGCTTCTACAATTATACCGTTGCATTGCTGAACTCGG
Organism: Malacoraja senta; assembly: GCA_038087875.1. Classification (NCBI taxonomy): domain Eukaryota; kingdom Metazoa; phylum Chordata; class Chondrichthyes; order Rajiformes; family Rajidae; genus Malacoraja; species Malacoraja senta. The sequence continues at coordinate 37,057,178 of CM075977.1, read as the reverse complement.
AGTCCCGCCGATAGATTCCTCCGGTCCCTCCGTCCCCATTGTTAATTATTCTGTATTTTTTATTATTCTGTATCCTCTTTTTAAAAAATTTCTATATTGCACTACTACTACGGACTGACGCAAAACTGCATTTCGTTGTACCCATACTCAGTATTTGTGCAATGACATTAAAGTTGAATTGAATTGAATTGAATTGAATTGAGATCCAGTAGGCCTTGGCAAACCATGCCATGAATATTCACACAACCAGACACAAATACAGACAAGCCCACAGAATCAGATAAACAGTCTTGTGTCTGACCATACCCCCAGAACACAAACTCTAGAACACAAGCACAACTATACTACACTAACACTCGCACACAACATACATAAACAGTCAGGTACACAATTGTGCAACCTCTGAAACAACCTCTCAACACACATACATGAACAAAGCTATAAATCATTGACACATACCTCTGTCGGGAGAGTCAGAGAGCTAAAGGCATAGAAACAGGCCCTTTGGCCCAGCTCATCCATGCCAAACCAAGCTAAATCAAAATGTGTACAACTGGCTCATATCCCTCCAAATCATTCCTAGTCCACATACTTATCCAAATACCTTTTAAATGGTGTAATTGTACCCGACTCTAGCACTACCACAGGGACAGCACAGTGGCGCAGCAGTAGAGGTTGCTGCCTTACAGAGCCAAACACCCGGGTTCGATCCTGACTATGGCTGTTGTCTGTACAGAGTTTGTATGTTCTCCCTGTGGTCATCTGGGTTCCTCCTGGTGTTCCAGTTTCTCCCCATTTTCCAAGACTTGCACGTTTGTAGGTTAATTGGCTTCTGTAAATTGTTCCTAGTGTGTAAGATAGAACTGGAGTATGGGTGATCACTGATCAGTGCAGACTCGGTAGGCCAATGAGCCTGTTTCCAGACTGTATCTCTACTTCCTCTGGCAGCACGTTCCATATACGGATCACTCTTTCTTTTAAATCTTTCCCCTTCCATCTTAAACCTATGCCCTCTGATTCACACTCCTCTATCCCGGGGAAACAACTGTGACTATTCTCATTATCTACATTCCTCTATAAGCTCACCCCTCAGCCCCCTTTGCTTCAAGGAAAAAGACCCAGCCTGTCCAGTCACATTATAACTCAAACCCTCCAGACCCAGTAAAATTGTTGAAAATCTATGTACCAAACTCACTAACCCATACACACATGCCCACACAAGCATTACATTTGCACATCACATTTGTGTTCAATTCAACCGCGATCATAGTGATGACTTGCAATCAAAATGCACATCCACTTGCCCGCATGCAAATTCAAAACCCTTAATCACACCCTCCACGCACAAACTTGCAGGCTTGCACACCACATATATGTGTACACACGTGGATCAGCGTAAACATGTACATCATTTCTGTCTGCATAAGATCATAAGTGATAGGAGTTGAATTAGGCCATTCGGCCCATCAAGTCTTCTTCCCCATTAAATCATGGCTGATCTATCTCTCCTAACCCCATTCTCCTGCCTTCCTCCGACACCTGTGCTAATCAAGAATATATCTATCTCTGCCTTAAATATATCCACTGACTTTGCCTCCATTGTTTTCTGTGGCAAGGAATTCCACAGATTCACTACCCTCTGACTGAAGAAATTCCTCCACAGCTCCTTCCTTAAAGAACGTCCCATATGCAACCACACGCACATACACCCACAGTAGAAGCCAACAATATCTCTGGAAATTAGATCAACAATTACAACTGTTTGCATAAGTTTTCTGTGGAAGAATAACCCAAACAACACGAGCAACTGTTGATATCTATGTGATGTGTGGGGAATATGAGACTAATTTTACCCAGGCTCAAATGTAATGCTGTATTCCAAACTGGGTGCTGATGGTCAGCATGGACTTGGTAGATCAAAGGGCTTCTTTCCATATTGTGTGACTATAACTGACAAGGGCAAAAGCTTGAATGTCAAATTCTGTCAGGTAGTGTTTCTTCATTGTGTATTGGAGCAGCTGGACCTAAATAGACAGGGAATTATTTTCACTGGGGATGGCATTTCTTCCGTGTTATACATGGAAGATAAAACAGAGTGAAACTATGTTCAAATGTGATGTTGATCCATTTTGATGAATATGTGTAAGCATGTGTAGCGGAAATCTGGGAGGATTGGACTTGATATGACTAATCAACAGTTGTAAACATTGGTCTCCTTTATAATTCATGCATAATTGTATGATTTTTACTAGTAACATTTATGTATAACATGTTCTTGTGTGTTCTCAAAGTCTATATGCCTCTGATGCTGCTAGAAGTAAGATTTTCATTTTCTTTTACCTTATCCTATTTGTGTATATGACAATAAACTCGACTTGACCTGGTTTTGAGCCCCAAACAACTAATGAGTGACAAAAGTGGAAAAAGCTAACCTCACAGACTGACACAAAAAGCTGTAGACAAGTGCTGTAATGTTATACCTACAAACCATCTTTGATATTCCCAAATGGTCCAGAAACTCTTGTGTACTGCCTCAAATCTACTATTCTTACACTAAAGTATGATTGTGCCGATGTATAGTAAGATTTTTTAATGAAAATAGATACAAAAAGCTGGAATAGCTCAGCGGGACAGGCAGCATCTCTGGAGAGAAGGAATGGGTGGCTTTTCGGGTCGAGACCGTTCTTCAGACTGGTTAGGGATAAGAGAAACGAGAGATATAGACGATGATGTAGAGAGATAAAGAACAATGAATGAAAGATATGCAAAAAAGTAATGATGATAAAGGAAAAATACAATTGTTAGCTATTTGCTGGATGAAAGCGAGAAGCTAGTGTGATGGGTGTGGGAGGGATAGAGAGAGAGGGAATGCCTGGGCTACCTGAAGTTAGAGAAATCAAAATTCATACCACTGGGCCGTAAGCTGCACAAGGAAAATATGAGATGCTGTTCCTCCAATTTGCGTTTAAGCTCACTCTGACAGTGGTGGAGACCTAGGACAGAAAGGTTTGTGTGGTAATGGGAAGGAGAATTAATGTGTTTAGCAACCGGGAGATCAGGTAGGTTCATATGGGCTGAGCGAAGGTCTTCCACGAAACGATCGCCCAGTCTCCTTTGGTCTCGCCAATGTATAAGCGTCCACATCTTGAACAACGGATACAGTAGATGAGGTTGGAGGAGGTGCAAGTGAACCTCTGCCTAACTTGAAAGGACTGTCGGAGTCCCTGGACAGTCAAGGGAGGAGGTATAGGGTCAGGTATTGCATCTTCTGCGGCTGCAAGGGAAGGTACCTGGTGAGGGGGTGGTTTGGGTGGGAAGGGATGAGTTAACCAGGGAGTTGCGGAGGGAATGGTCTCTGCAGAAGGCGGAAAGGGGTAGAGATGGGAAGATATGACTAGTGTTGGGATAGCGTTGGAGATGGCGAACATTTCGGAAGATTATGTGGATGAACTGTATGCAAATTCCACTGCACCTAGGTAGATGTGACAAAGTCCCATTGAACCATTGAACATTTGAGTGTTCACCAGCCAGGATCATGGTGATGAGTTGCAATCAAAATGAAACTCTCATTCTGAATAGATAACTAAATAATATAATTTAGCATTTCTATGTTGTATATTGTACCATTGACAAAAATTTCATGGTATAACTGCTTATATATCAAATGCCAAGGTCTTGCATCAATTGGTGTATAATATTTGCTTGCAATCATGGATTGTCTTCTTCAGCAGAGTATTTATTGAGAGTCATAAATAACCTCAATACGAAATCTGATTTTGTTTCTTTGTTTACGTAAAATAAATCTTTACTCTGTTGTATTCCACGTGTCACCATCAATGAGCCGGTTGTCTCTGGCTTGTCCATGTTACATTGCATCCACAGTCAATAATTTATATGAAACGATAATTAAAGTGCATGATAGGGTGAAAACAGAAGTATGCCTTCATTTTTTCAACCAAGGATTGGGGTTTATTGATGTGAACATGGAACTGGCTCCGATAGAGAAATGGGGAGTGGTTGAGGCAGACGTGAATCCAAGTGAAAGCTGGATAAGCTCAAGGGTGATGCACTTAGGAGAACGAGGATGGATTGGGACATAAACACCAGCAAATAAACAGTTGATCCAACAGGACCACATCTATGGAGACACATGCAAATCCTGCAGATGTTGGAATCCAGCGCAAAAAAATCAAATGCTAGAAGAACAGCCAGCATCTGTGGAGGATAATGGACAGATGTCGTTTGGGGTTGAACTTGAAATCCTGTGATCGGTCTGAAGAAATGATCCTGACCCCAATCCATTTCCCTCCGCGGATGTTGCATGACCTGAATTTCTCCTGCACTTTGTTTATTATTCTGAGGACCTTGGTTATCAAACTAAAAGATCAGTAGTGTTCCAGTTGTGAGAAATAAACAATAGATTCTCTCAGAGTTCTTCCAATGGGAAGTTATATGACTCTTCACAGTTGGTGTACTCTAATACTTCTTAGCAATAAATGAATTTTCTTTCTTTCTTTCTTTCTTCTTTCTTTCTTTCTTCTTTCTTTCTTTCTTTCTTTCTTTCTTTCTTTCTTTCTTTCTTTCTTTCTTTCTTTCTTTCTTTCTTTTTCTTTTTCTTTCTTTCTTTCTTTCTTTCTTTCTTTCTCTTTCTTCTTCCTTCTCTCTCTCTCTCTCTCTCTCTCTCTCTCTCTTCTCTCCCTCTCTCTCTCTCTCTCCCTCTCTCTCTCTCCCTCTCTCTCCCTCTCTCTCTCTCCCTCTCTCTCTCTCTCTCTCTCTCTCTCTCTCTCCTCTCTCTCTCTCTCTCTCTTCTCTCTCTCTCTCCCTCTCTCTCTCTCTCTCTCTCTCTCTCTCTCTCTCTCTCTCTCTCTCTCTCTCTCCCTCTCTCTCCCTCTCTCTCTCTCCTCTCTCTCTCTCTCTCTCTCTCTCTCTCTCTCTCTCTCTCTCTCTCTCTCTCTCTCTCTCTCTCTCTCTCCCCTCCCTCCCTCCCTCCCTCCCTCTCTCTCCCTTTCTCTCCCTCTCTCTCCCTCTCTCTCCCTCTCTCTCTCTCTCTCTCTCTCTCTCTCTCTCTCTCTCTCTCTCTCTCTCCCTCTCTCTCCCTCTCTCTTCCCCTCTCTCCCCCTCTCCTCTCTCTCCCTCTCTCTCCCTCTCTCTCCCTCTCTCTCCCTCTCTCTCCCTCTCTCCCTGCCCACCCCCTCTCCCTCCCTCCCTCCCTGCCTTCCATAACACTCTTTCATAGAAGAGCAATGAAATTGCATCCTATTTCCTGATTGAGATAACCTTCTACAAAGAGAAAAATGTCTTTCATTTCTGAAGAGGGGTCCTGACCCGAAACATCATCTATCCATGTTCTCCAGAGATGCTGCCTGATCCATTGCATCACTCCAACAATTTGTGTCTCTTTTTGTGTCTCTTTTTTGAGATTTTAAGCATTTTCTTATCATTGCTATCTATGGAAGTTTTCTATAGTTCTGACATTACAACTGTGACTACACCACCAAAAACTACAGAAAAGTCTGAAGACGGGTCTCGACCTATCCGTTCTACAAAGATGCTGCCTGACCTGTGGAGTTACTTGTGCACTTTGTGTCCTTTTGTGTATTAACCAGCATCTGCAGTTCCTTATTTCCACAGAAGACTACTAAATTGGCTGTAAAGTGTTTTGGAAAAGCACATGAATGGTGATGCAGGATATATATTTTCCTTTTCTGCCAACATCAAAGTATTCTTGTCTTGGGATCCTCTGAAGTGTGAAATGTGTTGTAGAAATGTCTAAATACTTGTTTGAACTTTTCCTGAGCAGTAAGCAGTGATGGAGAAGCAAGGGATTGCCTCCTCCGCAGCAGAGGGCCAATGGGAGGTTTATGGTGTAGCTACCTGAAATGAGCAATCATCCTGTGTACCTCCAGTTCTGTGGTTCCTCTTCACCCTCCAGTCTCAACCATTCCATTACTGGTGACCAAATACCTGAGCTCTAGAATTTCTCTAAATCATTTTGGCTCTCATTAAAACATATTTCTGACATCATTTTTGGACATCTGTTTCAATGATCACTTGGGATTCAGCATCAAATCTTTAACGATAAGCTCCTGCAAGGAAGTTAAATGATTGATATAAATGCAACATGCTTTTGTTGAAGAAACATAGGGGGAGAAATTCAGCAGGACAAAGCTTATTAGGGCATTTAGGTTATTGGTTGTACACAGCTCTACTCTGTCAGCTCAATAGATTTATCACAAGGTAAAGTTTCACCCCCATTCATTTTTATTGCAGTGAATGTTTTATAGTCACTGAATGGATAAGACCTAGGAAGGAAGGTAGACTTAATTATTAACAAGCCAGCATGATCAGTCTGGCTCACATTCCCGGTCTGCCCTCGTACCTTCAGAAGAAGCTAATAATTCATAAAAAGTTTGCTGCACGGATAAGGTACTGTTGCACTCCCTCACAGAACAGAGCTATTGTAGTAGAAAACTCACATGTTCACACAGTAGCCCTGACTAATAAGGTTAAGAATTCGCCATGCAATTATTATAACAGTTGCAGTTCTGTGGTGCCTTTCACAACCTCCACAGCCATTTATAAGTTTTGAAACACTGTGTAATGTTGGGAAATGTGGTAGCCAAATTGTGCACCACAAGCTTCCACAAGCAGCAAGATGGTAATGATCAAGCTCTCCATTCACAGTGATCCTGGTTGAAGGATAAATACTGGCCAGGACTCCCAAACACTAATTATGTTTTCTAACAATTGCGTATTCTGGACAGTTAACATAGATGGAACTGAAAAGCCAATTGTTACCACTTGTGGCTGCAGGAAGTCACCAACAAGAAAGAAAGATTTTGCCAGACACTTTTTTAGTTTAGTTTAGAGATAGAGTGCGGAAACAGGCCCTTCAGCCCACCGAGTCCATGCCAACCAGAGATCCCCACACATTAACACTATCCTACACACACTAGGGACAATTTATAATTTTACCAAGCCAATTAGCTACAAACCTATACGTCTTGAACTTTGGGAGGAAACCATATCAAATGGAGAAAATCCATGCAGGTCAAGGGGAGAACGTACAAACTCCATACAGACAGCACCCATAGTCAGGAACGAACCCGGGTCTCCGTGCAGTAAGGTAGCAAATCTACCACTGCGCCACCATGCCGCCCTGTATCCGTTTCCCACTGCATGTCACTCACCAATTCTTCCACACCTGCCTTTACTAATTGTACCTGTACAGCTAATTGAATCCATTTACTTTTCCAATGATTCTGAGTCAAATTACAGAAATTAATTCAACTGAATATTAAAACAAATGAAATGTGTTACTTTTATGCCATGGCTGATTTTATGCAGTTTTCTAGACGGCATTCAATTGCTTTCAAGACTGCTAGGTCACCTAAGATTATCCTGAAATGCATTTGCAACCAATTTATGATCATCATTTAATAGATTTGATCATTAAATCAAGTGTGACCAAGCTCTGAACAATGATCCCGACATTATTTCCACGTCGTTAGCTGATGCACAAGTGATTGATTATGCATCTTTAGCATTGTGCAAAGCATGTTGTGAAGCCTCTTGTGTCTGGTGAAGGGGGGCAACGAAAATTCTAGGTCCCTACCTGGTCGGTGAGGCAGCTTTTCTCCGGGCTGCCCCGTCGACACGTCCTCGTGGCCTACCAGCGGGCCTGGAGCGCCGTTTCCTGGCGGGAACCGCCCCGCACCTCGGTTTGGTGGCGGCACAGCGCTGGAGTGTTGACGCGGAGCGTAGCGGGCGATGCCTTGCCTGGATCGCCGCGCTGGACTGACGCGCCGGAGCTCCGGTAGATTGTGACCGCCGAGGTCAACACCTCCGGGCTGCGGGACTGCGGAGAGGATCGGGCGGCGCCGACTTTTACATTGGCAGCCTTGGAGCCCCAAACCGGCGCGGCCTTGTCGGCTTCGGTAGCTGCGGCCTCCGGTGAGGAATGCGGCCGTTCCAGGTGGCCCAGCCACTGGAGGACTCTCCCAACGCCGGGGCAACATCACCCGGTGAGAGCGGCCAGGAACATCGGGCCTCCGTAGAGGCAATAGCGGAGGCGTCATTAGGCCTGACTTTGGGTGAACTGGGGTTGGGGACAGGACATTGTGCCTTCCCCCACAGTGGTAATCATTGTGGTGGGATGATTTTTGTGTGTTTTGTCTATGTTAGTCTGTGTTCAAGATGGCGGTCGGAGGGGAGAGTGGACGCTGGCGCGGTTTAGCTGCCGCTGCTCTCTCCTCAAATTGTGTTTCTGATTTTCTTTTTTGTGTCTTTGGAATGAATTCTGTCCTTAATTTGTGTATTGGTCTTTATAATTTATTTTATTCCGATTATATGTTTCTTATTTGTCAATCTCTGTAAGGTGTCCTTGAGACCTCGCGGTATAAGGCGCCCGTAAATAAAAGTTATTATTATTATTATTATTATTGCTTAGATACAGTGCAAAGCAGATGTGTTCCCAATCAAGGTGTGGACGCCAGTCAGTTTTGCTGCCTATCCAATAAAGAAAAACATTGAAGACACAAGGAACTGCAGCTGCTGGAATACAAACTGCAGATGTAACTCAGCAAGTCAGCCATCATGAGGGGAGAAAAATGAATGAGTTACTGCAACATACTCATGAAAATAAGGAGGGAATTCTAAAGTGAGCTTAGTGTAAGCACCAGTTGGAAGAGGTAGGCGTAATGTTTTTGCGAGGTTGACAATCTAAAACACTTCTGAAAGCCACTTGCTGGAATGCTGGGTTTTGCCAGACTTTGTGAAGTATAGTCATTCTGACAAAGTGCAATCTTGGAGTCTCAGACAGTCAGGGACCAAGTACCAGCATCATACACTTTCCCAAGGTTCACAGTGGGAAATCTTGACCCTGGTTTATCCCCGACTTTGGGCACCGTCTGTGTGGCATATGCATGTTCTCCCTGATCACACAGGTTTCCTCCAATTGCTCCAGTTTCCTTCCACATCTCAAAGACAAGTTGGGTGGTAAGTTATTGCCTTCTGTAAATAGCCCCCAATGTGTGAGTGGTAGAATCTGAGGAGAATTTGACGGGAATGAGCAGAGAATAAATTGGCGGCACGGTGGCGCAGTGGTAGAGTTGCTGCCTTGTAGCACCAGAGACCCGGGTTCAACCCTGACAATGGGTGCTGTCTGTACGGAGTTTATACATTCTTCCTGTGGCTGCATAGGTTTCCCCCGGGTTCTCTGGTTTCCTCCCACATTCCAAAGACCTACAGGTTTGTAGGTTAAATGGCTTTGGTAAAATTGTAAATTGTCCCGAGTATGTAGGATCGTGCCAATGTACGGGGATCGCTGGTCGGCGCCGACTTAGTTTCCATGCTGTATCTCAAAATTAAATTAAACTAAATTAAGATAGAGTAGAGTTCATGTAAAAATAGGTGCTTGATGATTGACCCAGAGTCAGTGGACTGAAGGATTGTATTTCTCCGTGAGTATGATTGTATTGGTTTGGTTGGCTTGGTTTATTATTATCTTCATGTGTACTGAAATGCAGGGAGAAACTTTGTTTGCATGCTATCCAGTCAAATCATACAATACATGAGCACAGTCAAGCCATGCACAAGCAAAGCCATGCATAAGCATAAGGTAGTGCAAAGAGAAAAATGCCAGTGCAGAATATAGTATTACAGTGTTATAACATTGTCGTTACAGAGAAACATTAGTGCAGCTTTATAAAAATGTGTGATGTCCACAATGAGATGGGGACTACACCTTAGCTTATGGGAGGAACGTTCAGTAGTTTGATAACAGTGGGTAAGAAGCTGTTCCTGAATTTGGTGGTATGTGCCTTCAAACTTTTTATCTTCTGCCCGATAAGCGAGGGGAGAAGAAGGAGTGATGGGGGTGAAAACAGTCCTTGATAATGTTGAAGATAGACACAAAATGCTGGAGTAACTCAATAGGTCAGGCAGCATTTCTAGAGAAAAGGAATGGGTGCCATTTCGGGTCGAGACCCTTCTTCAGACTGAGAGGGGGAGATGAAAACTAGAGGTCTGAAAGGGTACCGAACAAATCAGAGCCGGCACCGATGGCCATGGAGCCCACAATGGACAATTGTTGGCTGTGGAGGAGGTGATAACGAAGGGATATGAACAGTGAAACTAGCTGGTCGACTAGTGTGTGGGAGGGATGGAGAGAGAGGGAGTGCAAGGGTTACTTGAAATGAGAGAAATCAATATTCATGTCGCTGGGTTGTAAGTTGCCCAAGCAAAATATGAGGCACTGTTCTTCCAATTTGCATGTGGTCTCACTCTGACAGTGGAGAAGGCCTAGGACAGAAAGGTCAGTATAGGTAAATGTTTGGCAACCGGAAGATCACATAGTCCAAGGCGGACTGAGAGTAGGTGTTCAGCGAAACAATCGGCCAGTTTGCACTTGGTCACGCCTTTCCCACGGCAGTGTAAAGTGTAATTGGTGTCAATAAGGTGGAGGCTGTTTTGTGATAGATTGGGCTACATTCACGACTCAATTATTGATTCCGGTCTTAGACAAAGCGGTTGCCAAACTAAGCTGTGATGTATCCCTATAGGATGTTCTCTCGAGTTGATCTATACTTTAAATGAGTGGGCACGGATCTGACAAATGGATGCAAAATGTGAAAGTGTCCATTCTGGTAAGAACAAAAAAAAAGAAGCATTTTTGCCATATGGTGAGGGATTGCATAGTTGTGAGGAACAGCTGGATGCAGGTGTCATAGTGCACCATCACCAAGGGCCTATATGTTGTTATCATAACTAATTAGGAAAGCTAGCAGAATTTTGATTTTTTATAGCTGGGAGAAAATGGAAATTATGTTTCAGTTGTAAAGGGCTTTAGCTAGAATATCCCTGACGCACTACCCATCTAAGGAAGGTTATGAATGTGTAAGAATATTTTCAGAGGACATTTACTTGACTGATACCTGGAATGGGTGCGTTGTCTTATGAGGTAAGTTTGGACAAATCAGGTTGTATTTGCTAGAGTATCAACTCGTGCTCCCCATTAAACCAATCCCAGCAGTCTCATTCCCTCTTTTTTTATTTCCCTGTAGCCCTCCAAGTTATTTGATTTCATATCAACTCCCCCTCAATTTTTATGCCAATTACCTACACTGGGGATAATTTACAGTCACCAATTAACCTATCAGGATGTGGGAGAAAATCAGAGAACCCAGTGGAATCAGCATGCAAGTGTGATTTCAAAGGTTTGATATTCTAATAATTTGGCATAAAGAGTAACTCATGATGTAAGCTTTCTTAAATGGAAGTCTATTTTTGTTGCTTTCCTCTGTTAGACTGTAAGGTTATTGTACTTCTTTACCACTCCCTTTGGTGATAATCAGTCCTGGCAGCGGAGTTGAAAGGGGTTTTATTCAACAGGTTTATCCTGGGGCTTCCACATAACATGAGAGTGAATATGTTGGAAAATATTAATACAATAGAGCCTTAAGAAAATGAATATGATGACCATGAGCTGGGAACAGCATTAAATAAGTCTATTTTAGGCTGACTTCCTATACTTACGGTTGTTAATCTGTGCATAACGTTGGCATTGGTTGCACTTAAATGTGGATTCAGCTGAGGACTTTTATAAAGGAAGTACAGATTTCTTATTTAGAGGAATTAAGGTTTATTGGCATGGCTGTAAGAAGATGAAAATGGCCTTTTTGGTTCTTGAATGAACACTTCAATACTTGGGCTCTATGACCTTTGGGCTAAAGGCCTTTTATTCATTCATCTGATTTATGTAAATATTGTTCTTCAGCTGTCTGCAAAGTATTCAGAAATTGTACTGGAAGCATTTAGCAACCTATTTAAACTGGGGAAAATAACCAAGTGGTAGGCTTGTTGCCTGCCTCTGATGGGAAGTTACAAACTCCCTGGGTTCACTTAAAAATATCAGGCTTAAATTCCTCCTCCTTGTCTAATGACTGGCTAACAAGTGATGGTCATAGTGGTGGTGATGGGGCTGGGAGGCTGCAAGAGAAGTTAGGGCGCAAGTATAATTCATACTAACTCTTACAAACTTCTACTTCTACAGATGTCGCACAGAAAGCATACTGTCGGGTTGCATCACATCTTGGTTTGGGACCAGCTCTGCCCATGACTGTAAGAAATTGCAGAGAGTTGTGGATATAACCCAGTCCATCACACAGACCGGACTTACCACCATTGACTCCATCTACACTTCATGCTGCCTTGGAAAAGCAGCCAACATAATCAAAGACTTGTTCCACCACGGTCATTCCTTCTTCTCCCTTCTCCTATCCAACAGAAGATATAGAAGGGTCTGAAGAAGGGTTTCGGCCCGAAACGTTGCCTATTTCCTTCGCTCCATAGATGCTGCTGTACCCGCTGAGTTTCTCCAGCATTTTTGTGTACCTCAGAAGATATAGAAGCTTGAAAGCGCACATCATCAGAGTCAAGAACAGCTTCTTCCCCTCTGTCTTCAAATAGTCCTTCCATGAGCTAGAGTGCCGTCCGATTCATCTCTTTCCAATTGGACTTTGTTTATGGAAATAATGTGCTGAGAACTACATGAACTCTGTATCTTCACCTTTGCTCCATCTATTGTACTTGAGTTTAACTTGAATGTATTCATGTACAGTATATCTGATCTGTTTGGATGGCTTGGAAAACAAACTTTTCCACTGTACCTCGGAACACGTGATAATAATATACCTAAACCTAATTGTAAAGTGAGTAAAATTGTGTACAAACTGAATGAAATTGCTTTTCCATGAATCCATTATAACCAGAGTCCATGGGCACCCATTCCAAAATGTTATACCAGAATGAAAGAAGTCTGCAGGATAATCCCAAGAATATGAATTGGGAAGCAAAAAGTGACATGATGGATATCTGTAATTAGAGCAGAAACTGATGGAAATACTTATGTCATGCAGCATCTATGAAGAAAGGTAGAAATAACCTTTTCTGTCCAGGGCCCTTCACATGACTATTCTTTTCATCAAGGGCTTGACACATTAACATTATTTCTCTCTCCACAGATACTGCGTTATCTGTTGAGTATTCCCAGTGTTTTCTGCTTTAAAAAAAAAATCATATTGAGCTGCAATGCCGTCTTGTTTGGTACAATTACATATATCAACCAACTGAACATGCTGGTCCCTAAAGAGGATTTACTAATTGTTCCACTCTTTTAAATCTCTACTTCAGTTGTAAATCCATCAAGATTTCGAACAATACTCACAATATTTTCTTTAATCTTCTTTCAGATCTAGCATTCTAATGCCTTGCTATAATTAGACTACTCGTAAGCAAAGGATGTAGCACCAATCTCCCAACCTACCTCATTGCAGCCCTTGTATTTTTTTCTAAACTGCACTTTCTCTGTAACTGTAATGTTGTAACACTTGATTCTGCACTTTGGTATTTTTCTATTAGTATAATCTACTTGTGTATGGTTTGATTGTACTCATTTCTAGTACGATTTCACTGGATAGTACACACATTTTTCACTGTATCTTGATACACAAGACAGTAATAATAAACCAAATCAAACCAAAGTGCTTCAAGCATTGAAATTCAATAAAATGGTGCAGACATGTCTTCCCATTTCTGGGCATGGAAAAGCTTAAATCTTGTTTCTATTCTCGCCTGATTAAACGTCAAAGTCTGGCCCCAAAATGAGGAAAATCAAGGCTTAATATTGTTTCTGGATGTTCCAACAGCTGAGCCTTTACCACGGCTCGTCGCTAAATTGCCACCAATATTCAGGCGTAGTCATTGTGGCTCCTGCTGCACTCAGTAATTAAGTTGGATCCAAAATTTGCAAAAGTTGATTGTATTATGGAACAAGATCTTTTTGTACCACAAGAAGATCTTTCTTGTGGTGCAAAGATCACAATATATCTAGAACTCAAGGAATAGTCTCAGATAAGGATTACAGCCTAGGGTTTGCAGCTTGGAAGCGAGCCAACACGGAAGGGAATTTTACTACACTTCCTCCCTCCCTGTTTCCTGTAAGGTCTCTATCCCCTACTCCCAATTCCTCTGTCTACGCCACATCTGCGCCCAGGATGAGGTGTTCCATACTAGGGCATCGGAGATGTCCTCATTCTTTAGGGAACAGGGGTCCTCTCATCTATTATAGGTGACCAGGGTCTCCTCTATATCACGCAGCTCCGCTCTTACACCCATCCCCCTAATCATAACAAGGACAGAGTCCCCCTTGTCTTCACCTTCCACCCCATCAACCGTCGCATACAACATATAATCCTCTGACATTTTTGCCACCTCCAACGGGATCCTACTACTGGCCACATCTTCCCATCTCCTCCCATTTCTGCTTTCCGCAGAGACCATTCCCTCCATAACTCCCTGGTCCATTTGTCCCTTCCTACCCAAACCAACCCCTCCCCGGATACTTTCCCCTGCAACCGCAGGAAATGCAACACTTGTCGCTTTACCTCCCCCCTCGACTCCATCCAAGGACCCAATCAATCTTTCCAGGTGTGGCAGAGGTTCACCTGCACCTCCTCCAACCTCATCTACTGCATCCGCTGTTCCAGGTGTCAACTTTTCTACATCGGCGAGACCAAGCGCAGGCTCGGCGATCGCTTCTCTGTACACCTCCGCTCAGTCTGTATTAACCAACCTGATTGCCCGGTTGCTCAGCACTTCAACTCCCCCTCCCATTCCCAATCTGACCTTTCTGTCCTGGGCCTCCTCCATTGCCAGAGTGAGGCCCAGCGCAAATTGGAGGAACAGCACCTAATATTTTGCTTCGGTAGTTTATACCCACGTTGACCTCTAATTTTAGAGAGCCCTTGCTTTTTCCCTCCTTCCCCTGCCCGTTCCTCATCTGCTGAGTTTATCCAGCATTTTTTGTCTAACAGGGAATTTTATGGATTCAGTGTCAATTTTTTTTGTTGAATACAGAAAACTGTGGTTGATAACGTTTTGGATACCAAGAGAGTGAAAGGTTGGAGTATCACGGGAGAGGTGGATTGAAATGCAGGATCATCCATTATCTTATTGAATGGCAGAGCAGGCTCAAAGGTCATTATGACCTATCCCTGGCATTGCTCACCAATCTTGTTTTTGTTCTGCTCCAGACGAATGTTTACAAAGCTTTAAGCCAACTCTGCAATGCAGTGAAAATAATAGAAAAAAAGAATCTTCGACTTGAAATGTTAACATTTCTCCTCTTTCCACTGACGGTGCCTGACCGGCTGTATGTTTCCAGTGTTTTCTATTTTTATTTCAGTGCAGTACTAAGTAAGTGCTGAACTGTTGGAAGAGTTGAACTTTTTTTAATATGGTGTTAAACTGGCTGCTTTCTGAACTGGATTCAGAAGATACCGCAGGAAATCATCAACAGTATCCTGGTCAAGATTTATCCTTTACTCTACATTTCTCTGATTTAATCATTATCGAATTGCAGTCTTAGAGAGGTTGCTGAGCACATATCTGCCATTCCATTTCACTCTTTATACCAGTTGTAATGGCAAATTTCCAACTTTTCCAGTGATCTCTTTTCCAGTTGCCATTAAGACACAGACCTAATAGAACAGATCGTCCAGTCGTTATTTCCAGTTTAATTGGTTGTTTATTGAAGTAGTTGTACAAACAAAGAGATGAACATACCAGGTTCTCCTTATACTACATACAAGTTGTAGCTGGCTGTTCTGTCCCTGGTCTGGTGAGAACTGTATGCCCTCCCCCCCCCCCTGTGCCTGTCACTTCCTGTCCCCTAATCTCTTTTATATACGCCACTCTGTGCATCTAATGACTGCCCCCAAGTGCCAAGAATAATACTGCAAGATATATCTAGACAAAATAATATAATATGCCAACAGTAGCTAGCCTAAACCTAAATGGCTCCTACAGTAGCTAGCCTAAACCTAAATGGCTCCTACACAGTGATTCAGAAGTTGGTTATGAAGTGTGTTAGGGCAGTTCAAATGATGATAAGGTCATAAGGTCATAAGATCATAAGATCATAAGTGATAGGAGCAGAATTAGGCCATTTGGCCCATCTACTCCGCCATTCAATCATGGGTGATCTGTCTCTCCCTCCTAACAACATTCTTCTGCCTTCTCCTCATAACCCCTGACACCCTGAAAAAAGGAACATAAAAGGTGCTAATAAAGTGTAAGCATCTTTCATGCTTTTTTCATCAGGTCTGGAACATCCAATTTTCACCAACCAACTAAATGCTTAATGTGTAATAATTTAAATGATTAGTGAAAAAAACAAATATCATCTAAAGAGTATATCCACCCATCTTTCTAAATACATGCAAACAGCCTCAACCTATTCATGAAGATATTGCAAATTGGTGATGAGAATTGTAGGATCATTGAAGAACTTTGATGATTCTGACATGAAGTTTTAAGTGAAATTTTGTGACGGAATTGATATTTTGCAATCGCCGACGAGATCACATTTGTCAAAGAGTGATAGAGTCAAACAGCATGGAAACAGGCTATTTGGCCCATCCCATGCAGGCTGACTAGTGGGCAACCATTTGCATTCATTCCATCTTCCAGAACCAAATTCTATAAAAGTTACAGCAGAAATGATGAGCACTTTGAAAGCTAGTTACTAGTCTGGATATATATTTGTTCATTAATTGTTTACAATAATACGTTATGTATGCTTCATTGTTAAAAAATTGCTGGAGCAGTTGTGTGTGTGTGTGGGTCTTTGTATGAGTGTTATATGTATACTACACAGTAGACCCATTGAACAGGAGAGTCATGTTGTGTTCCTGTTTTACACAAAGTAATAATGTTACAGTCTGAAATATGAATTCTGTGCCAGCAGGATAAAAAGCAATATGCAGGCAGTGTTCTGCTGATAAATAAAATCATCATCTCTTTGCGAATCAATACACTTGCAAATTTAAGGGCCGGTCCCACTGTATGAGCTAATTCAAGAGTTCTCCCGAGTTTCCCCTGATTCGAACTCGGAGAATTACGGTAATAGACGCTCGTAGGTACTCGGGGCTCTCGTGGACATTTTTCAACATGTTGAAAAATCTTCTCAAGTCTTCACGAGCTTACCGCGTTTCCCGAGTACCTGTCGTTAGCATTATGAGCCGCTAAGAGACGTCCCGAGCTCCGACGTACCCGCTACGTACATTCTACGTGCTTACCACGAGTATAATTTTTTTAAAACTCGGGAGAGCTCTTGAATTAGCTCGTACAGTGGGACAGGGCTTTTACATTTACAGAAACCCTCTCAAATAATTTCTGAGGATACCAGTCATAAGCAGCACAATTTACATGGGTTGTAGAGAGGGGTAATCTGGTAATAGAGTCATAGTCATAGAGTGATACAGTGTGGAAACAGGCCCTTCGGCCCAACTCGCACACACCGGCCAACAATGTCCGAGCTACACTAGTCTCACTTGCCTGCGTTTGGTCCAAATCCCTCCAAACCTGTTCTATCCATGTACCTGTCTAACTGTTTCTTAAACGATGGGATAGTCCCAGCCACAACTACCTCCTCTGGCAGCTTGTTTCATACACCCACCACCCTTTGTGTGAAAAAGTTACCCCTCAGATTCCTATTAAACCTTTTCCCCCTCACCTTGAACCTATGTCCTCTGGGTCCTCGATTCCCCTACTCTGGGCAAAAGACTGTGCATCTACCCAATCTATTCCTCTCATGATATTATACACCTCTATAAGATCACCCCTCATCCTCCTGCGCTCCATGGAATAGAGACCCAGGCTACTCAACCTCTCCCTGTAGCTCACACCCTCTAGTCCTGGCAACATCCTTGTAAATCTTTTTTGAACCTTGTGAAGCTTGACAATTTATTTCCTATAACATTGTTATGGTGTTGTTGAGAAATACTTTGTTGAGAGCTCAGGCACAGTGGTGCAGTGGTAGAGTCGTTTCCTACAGTGCCAGACACCCAGGTTTGATCCTGACTACAGGCGCTGTCTGTCCTGAGTCCGTTTATTCTCCCTGTGACTATGTGGGTGTTCTCTCAGTGCCAGTTTGTAGGTTAATTTGCTTCTGTTAATTGCTCCTGACATGTAGGATGCGAAAATGGGATAACATAGAACTAGTGTATGGGTGATCGATGGTCAGTGAGCCGAAGGGCTTGTTTTCCCGTTGTATCTCCAAACGAAACTAAAGTTAAATGCTCCCACACTTATGATTGCATTGTGTTCAATGTGGTGCCTCACCAGGGAAATATAATGTTAGAAGCAATTTCTAGTGGTCCAAATGATATAATATAACCAGTACTTCTGCAAATAAACAGAAAGCTTTGTTAGCCTGATCATGGTTTTTATACAGGACATTTACATCTAATGCAGCTTACACTGGATCCTTATTGAGCTATTTGTGCATGTTTACCCTGCACTGTGATCCTGTCACAGCTCTATACGATGCATGTTTCTAATTGGATATCTGCTAGTCATTCATTCTTGGAAGCCCTTGGCATCTCTTCAGAGCCAATTGAAAATTTCTGTCAGCGCTCTCGTCAAAGTGACACAAAAGCCAGCACTGTAGCAGCACACTCGACATTCCTAGCTGTCAACGGGGAAGGAAAACAATATTTTTCAGACTCAGGTTCAATGCAAAAATGGTCTTGTGTGCACTGTCTGCAGATAGCTGCGGTGCCTCAACAAGTGCCACTCATGAACGTTCGACTTGGCCAAATGCTTCAATCATTACAATCCTCTCAGGGTTATCCCCATCTCTCAGACTGAGTCAGAACCCCACTCCATTGCACATTACACTCAGCAAGTGTTACTTTAAAATAAAGGGTGCAGTAGATTTTTTTCAGTGTGCACAATGTGACCGCGATTCTTGTTGAATTCTTGACAGATCATTTGCTCCCTCAAGTGATGTTCTGATTGTGTCATCCAAGTGTTGGCCCGGCCTGAGTCTACTTATTTGAGGATCATTGATCTTCAGTCAGAAATAAAAACATTAGTATTAACCTCAAAACCTGCAGATGGTCCTGAAAAACGAGGAGTGAGGGAATGGGCTTCCTTACCCAGTCTAGAACATAGAACATAGAACATAGCACAGAACCATGCAGCATAGGAACTGCCCTTTAGCCCACAATGTCTGTCAAACATGATGCCAAATTAAACTAAAGAAGAAGGGTCTGAAGAAGGGTTCCGACCTGAAACATAACCTATTCCTTTTCTCCAGAGAGACTGCCTGACCCACTGAGTTATTGTAGCATTTTGTGTCTATCTTCGGAATGAACCAGAATCTGCAGTTCCTTCTTACACACCAAGTTTGTCCAACCTCTCATAACTAATAAGGTCTAATCTGGACCACATTCTCTGCACCCTCTCCAAAGCCTCCACATCTTCTTATGATGGGGCAACCATAATTGTACACAATGCAGCCTGCCCAAAGTTTTATAAAATTACAACATGACTTCCTGACTCTTATATATAATGCCTCGACTCATGAAGGCAAACATACCATATTCCTTCTTTACTTCCCTATCTAATTGTGTTACTACTTTCCGAGAGGTATGGACTTGGACCTCAAGATCCCTCTGTACATCAATGCTGTTAAGGGTCTTGCCGTTAACTGTATATTTTCTCCTTACATGCAATCTCCTAAGTGCAACACATCATACTTTCTCGGATTAAACTCCATTTGCCATTTCTCCATCCATATATGTAACTGATCTAAATCCTTTGACAGTCCACTACCCCACCAGATTTGGGAACTGTAAACTGAAATCTGTAAATTTACCAACCGACCCATCGGCATTTATGTCCTAGTTGTTATATATCACAAACACCGGAGGACCCAGTACAGATGTCTGTGGAGTCACACACCTTCAACCGGAATAACATCCATCCACCTCTACCCTCTGTCTTCTATGAGTAAGCCAGTCCTAATACAAACCACCAAGTTACCATGCATCTCATGCATCTCAATCTTGTGGTCCATGCTAGGTGTGACCGTACAACTACTGCAATTAGGTAATAGAAACATAGAAACATAGAAAATAGGTGCAGGAGTAGGCCATTCGGCCCTTCGAATGAACAGATCAGGCTGGAATAAATTGGAATTTTCGAAGAATTGGAGATGATTTCGTTGAAACTTACTGAATTCTTACATGCCAAATCAAAATGGATGAATGAATTACCCCTAGGTAGACACAAAAGGCTGGAGTAACTCAGCGAGACAGGCAGCATCTCTGGAGAGAAGGAATGGGTGACATTTCAAGAAATGGTCGAGACCCTTCTTCAGACAGTCTGAAATGTCACCCATTCTTTCTCTCCAGAGATGCTGCTTGTCCCGCTGAGTTACTCCAGCTTTTTGTGTCTATCTTTGGTTTAAACCAGCATCTGCAGTTTCTTCCTACACAATGAATTATCCCTGGCTGAGGAGTCTAGAACAAGGTGTCACAGGCTCAGAACTAGATTTGGCCATTTATACTGAGACAAGGAGAATCTTTAAAGTTGTCCACCATGAGGGACTGTGGCGACTGAGGAAAGATTATGATCAAGTGCGACGATGAATATCTTTATGAACACCGAAGGAATAGGAAGATATGGGAACAGTGCAGGCAAGATGAAGAGTGCGGC
The DNA here is from genome assembly GCA_038087875.1 of Malacoraja senta. Lineage (NCBI taxonomy): Eukaryota > Metazoa > Chordata > Chondrichthyes > Rajiformes > Rajidae > Malacoraja > Malacoraja senta. The sequence continues at coordinate 37,036,613 of CM075977.1, read as the reverse complement.
AGACTCAAAGGGTGAGACGGCATAATCTTGCCATTATTTCTGATGCTCTTATCTGCTGATGTTATGACTCCCAACTGCCCGGCATGTCACTCAACGTAGACGCAAGTAGTTTCAAACAGTGAAAGCTGGGCTTCCCTGTGATACTAGTCTACTGCACATGAATTACAAAACAAAAGTTACAAACTGACCTCTTCATCGTTCCCTATGCACAGCAAGCATAATTTGCCCAACCTAGGAAGAAAATTTTAATGAAAGCTTTTTATGATGAGAATAGCAGAGTATGGAATATATAATTACTACCTTCACTGTGACCGATCATATGGACGGGGAATAATTATCCAGCTCTCAAAAGAGAATCTTATGAATATTCAGCAACACAAACGTGACATTGTGTAACTACAGAACCAACAATTAGCAGATTAAAGATGAATTTTCTGTGCTTTTGAATTGGAGGGGAAAGTTGAGATTGTACATAACCCATGAAACGATTTTGTCACTACACATATGCTAAAAAAAAAAATCAATGATAACCTTAACATCAGGACTAATATATTGCATATTTATCAAGTAACTTTAGCACAGAGAAATCCCAATATGCTCATCAAATTGATTATTATTTGGTAAGGCTGGTCATGGTGGTAGGTTTTACAGTTACAGGTTAGTTTATTGTCAAGTGTACCGAGGTACTTTGAAAAGCTTAAGGAGCATCTTCAGAGAAGTGGAGTAAAAGTATAAGAAGGGAATTCCTTAGCTTAGGGCTCAAGGTTGCTAATGGTACAGCTGTCAATGCCGTTGTGGTGGAGAGATGGAGACCACAAAGTTTGTAGGGCCACAACTGGAGCAGATATTTCAACTAATTGGCACATTAGATGTGTAGATGGAGGTGCGAATCCCTCGACTAACACAAAATTGATGTCAAAATATGCAACAAAACATTTACACATTTCAAAGCTGTTTTGGAAATCAAGTCAATGTCACAGATTGTCAGGTGAAATGTCAGGTTTCCCAAGCCATCAGCCAACCTGAAGTCCAAGCGTAGATTGCAACCTTTGTCCAGTGAATATGTCTGGCTGCCAGCCATCAAAACCGAATCTTGATTCATGTTTTTTAGATTCTGAATATTAAACAAGGCTAGACTTTATTGCTCATCCTGACCATCTCTTGAACTGGGTGATTAGTCAGGCACCTTCAAAGGCAACACCTCGGTGGTCTGGAATTGCTTTCAGACCTCATTTCCTCACCTGAAGGATATCAGTGAACTGTATAGGTTACAACCATCCAGTGATGGCTGGGTTTTTGTTTCTAAATGACAAGGTGTTTAAAAAAAACCCTATTTTATTGATTGAATTTAAATCCTTCAGCTGCCCTAGTGGGATCAGGATGAGAGATGGTACCCAACTCGATCGCACAGAAAGATCCAAAAGTTTAAGTTATCTGAAATCATATTCCATGTGTGAATTTGATAATCATTAATCAGGGCGGCCCAGTGGCGCAGTGGTAGAGATGCTGCCTTATAGCGCCAGGGTCCCGGGTTCTATCTTGATGACAGGTGCTGTCTGTATGGAGTTTGTACATTCTCCCCGTGACCATGTGGGATTTCTCCAGGTGCTCCGGTTTCCTCCTACACTCCAAAGACATACAGGTTTGCAGGTTAATTGGTTTTGGTAAAAATTGGAAATTGTCCCTAGTGTGTAGGATGGTGTTAGTGCACGGGGATCGCTGGTCAGCGTGGACTCGGGGGGCTGAAGGACCTGTAACTTTGAACTAAACTAAACTAATCTAAACTATAGGGCACCGAAGAACTGTTTCACTTTGGAATAATGCCACAGGATCTTTCAAAAGAGGGCACAGAGCCCTTGGTTTAATGTGCACTCACAGTAGTGTAAAATACCTTAATACTCCATTGAGGTATCAGCATTGATTTTTATTTGCAAATCTTTGGATTAGAATTTAAATCCACAAAATTTAAATACATATTAATGGCAGATGGGGTGGGGTTGGTATTGGGGAGAGTCAAAATACAAGCTGTACAGTCCGTAGTTGAAAGCATGCCAATAGGGCAAGTTTATCTAGTGGCTGAGAAATGCAAAAATAATGTTGTTATAGCTTTTTCACGAATGGGGAGTTTCGTGCCTGAAGGACTAATCTGTTTCATCTCCAGGAAATTATATGGAGGAAAGTTGCAGACAGCCGACTTTTGACTGGCAGCTTTGTACAATTCTTGAAAAAAGTGGTTATTAATCTTTGCTGCACAAAAACACTACAATGGTGCAGCTAGTAGAACCACTGCTTCACAATTCTGGAGATCTGGGTTCAATCCTGACCTTGGTTGTTGTCCGTTTGGAGCTTACGTGTTTTCCCTGTGATTGCATGTGTTTCCGTCGTGTGCACCATTTGTTGATAGTTGCTGGTCCAATCAGGAAGCTGTGAGCGATGTGGAGGAGTCAAGATCAGTCACGGTAGCTTTGGAAGACGTTGGATAAGTTGGGAGCTCTGGGTTACACAGGTAGGTAATGGGGTTGGTGAACGAGGGAGGAGATTGGTGTTCATTGGAATGGCAATTATGGTAGTGAGGAAGGCATATGCAGTGAGTGGTTAGGGCAGTATTGCAGGAGGTGTGTTGGAGTTGAGAAAAACACAGAATGGAAGAGTCTGAAAGAGTATGGATGGGTTAGGAATCAATGGAAGAAAATTGTGATGTATAAATATAAGGGAATAAAGAAGAGACGACAGGAGAAGGACAGATTGGATAGATGGGTGGGTGGATAGATGAATGAAGGAAGGACTGACTAACAGATAGACAACCAAAAAGAAGAAATAAAGTGCAGAACAACTAAAGTAATGATGGAGAAACAAACAGATTGAAGGATGATGGAAGGAAAAGCAGGGAGATAGTAAAGATTCATGCACTGATGTAGAACATTTGCAATGGCCCCTCAATGTTCATAAGTTCATAAGTTATAGGAGCAGAACTAGGCCATTTGGCACATCAAGTCTACTCCGCCATTCAATCACGGTTGATCTATCTTTCCTCTCAACCTCATTCTCCTGCCTTCTCCCCAAAACCCCTGACACCCATACTAATCAAGTATCTATCAATCTAAAAATATCCATTGATTTGACCTGCTTTATACGTAGTAGAAAACATGAAATGTAGCCCGTGTTGAGTCAGATTGAATTGAGGCTCGGCCCAGAAGCATTGTAAAGTGTTCAAGTGAAAATCCTACTGGATTTCTGAGCTTTTTTGCGTTTTTTGAGCACATCTTTTATTACAAGTTGGGTATAAAGATTGGTGGAGTGGCTAGATGGCCAGTTTATTTGTAGTGGAAATACCACAAGATTTTATCCAACATAGTCCAGATTCTGGATAGCACTTCCATCATATTCATCACTGAACAATTTATTTGACAAAACCAATAAACTATTATTGAATATTGTTTCTTACATTAACTTAATTAATTTTTTTAGAAGAGTGAAAAATATTCTGTAAGTAAATCTTTATTATAAGTAAAACATGTATTATATATGTTATTACTGGTAATCGTTTCATTGTTGATAAACATTGTTGATAAACATATTTGACCAGTCATTGCACTGATTTTGACCTCTCACAAATGAAATTACCATGCACTTTGACGTGATTTACATCACTTTCAGATAAAAATGCGTTGAGGAAATTATATGCACACCCGGAGCCCATTGCCTGTCCCATCACATATGACACACTATAGATTGAACATATTTGCACTGGAGAGAGCACAGAGGACATTACCTGGGATGGAACATTTCAATGTGTGGAGAAACTGGATAGGTTCGTGTTGTCTGCTTTGGAGCAGAAGAGGCCGGGGAGGGATGGGAAGGGGATGGGGGCAAAGGGAGGGGGGGGGGGGGGTGATCGAGCTATAAAACATTATGAAGGGCATAGATAGGGTAGATAGTAGGAAACTTTTCCCCATCTAAAACCGGAGGGCACATGTTTTGGGTAAGAGGTTTGGAGGAATTGAAGGATAATTCTTTTCACCCATGGGATGGGTGGAATTCTGGAACACGCTGCCTGAGGGAATGGTGGATGCTGGTACACTCACAAGATTTAAGTACCTGGATGATCGTTTGAATGACCAAGGCGAAGAAATTTATGGGCTAAACGTTGATAGAGGTGTAAGTACCAAAGGGTATTGGATGGCCAGTATGGACATGATGGCCAAAGGGTCTCTTTCTGTGTTCTATGAATCTGCAACTTTATAACCAACCCGTGCCACACTACTTTAATGTAACTTTTCAGACATACTATTGTTTCTCACCCTCCAAATAGAGATAATGTATTTACTCTTAAGGATTTGCAGTTGAACACTCAAAAAATCATCCTCTCTAACATGGCACAATGGCACAGCTTGGAGAGCCACTGCCTCGCAGTGTCAGAGACACAGGCTCAATCGTCACCTTGTGTGCTATCTGTGAGGAGTTTGCACATTCGCCCTGTGACCTCCTTGGTTTTCTCCGGGTGCTCTGGCTTCCCAAAGACATGCAGGTTGGTAGGTTAATTAGCCGCTGTTGCCCCTTGTGTGTAGATAAGTTGTAACATTTGGGAAGAGATGCTGATAAAATGGAGAGAATAAAGTTGGATTCAATTAGTATAGGATTAGTGTAAATGGTGGTAGTGGGAGGGTGGTGGGGAGGGTGGGGTTGTTGATGGTCAGCATAGGCTTGGTGGACCAAATGACCTGTTTTCATGTTTTCATGCCATATTACTCTATAATGCCCCTATCACACCAGAAGCAGATATCTCTTTTACCTACTTGGAAGATCGTACATGGTGACGGCACAGGGTTAGGAGAATGTTTCTCCCAAGATTGAGAAGGAGAGAGGGAAATACATTTACAGCTGTAGTGTGCAGTTTTTATAGATTGATGTGCTTACAAATCAGACATTGATTGTCTGAAGCCTAATGATCAGAGATGACCATTAAAGCCATAAATAGCCATGAAGTGTCAGTGATAAAATCTAAAATCCAGAGGCTGATTAACATCAGTGAATATGATTTGTAAACAGAGAGGTGATGAGGTTGATTGCATTGAAAGTCTGGAGCCCAGACTTTGTTGCGGAAATTACCATATTCCCAGAGAAACAGGTGTTAGTCTAAAGGCTTTTTATGTTTAACACCAGCCAGATACACAAAAGGTCAGGTAGCTCATTTTCTTCCAGTCCAAGCCAATAAAACTGATACAACCACTGTGCTTAAATAAACATCCACAAGGAACTTTGCATAAACGTTGAATGGCATGGAAATTGAGATGCAATTATCCTGTGTTTGTTGGATATCTTGTCCGTAACAGTATAGATTCCCTCGAGCAATGGAAAGACCCATGTGCAATCCTTCGAACTGTGATTCCTATCAATCCTTCGAACTGTGATTCCTTAGTATCCACAGTGCAAGAACAACTTTCACGGTTGGCCTATGCAAAGTGGGTTAAACAACACCCTAAACAATATCAATGCTATGGGAAGATAGACACAAAAAGCTGAAGTAACTCAGCGGGCGGGACAGGCAGCATCTCTGGAGAGAAGGAATGGGTGACATTTCGGGTGGAGACACTTCTTCAGACTAGTCAGGGGAAAGGGAAATGAGAGATATAGACGATGATGTAGAAAGATAAAGAACAATTAATGAAATATATAATATGCAATGCTTTGGGAATTGTTCTGTTCAGATCTTCTTTAGGCAAATAGTATTTGAGGTTTACCCTAAAGATTGTCAAAGAATTAAGAACTTATCAGAGGTGGTTTTATAATCTCCAAAATTGTGACATTGAAGGTGATCATTTGGCCATTCGAGTTTATGCCAGCTCCCAGAACATTCCATCAATCTATTCCTCCCACTCTCTCCCCATCAACCTCACACACTTTCCTGCCATCCATGTACACCCGGGGTCATTTTCACTAGCCAATTGACCTATCGTCATACATGTCATTGGAATTTGGGGAGGAAACTAGAGCACCCAGGGGAAACCCACGCAGTTACAGGGAGAACATGCAAACTCCACACGCACAACACCAGAGGTCAGGATTGAGCCCGGCTTACTGGATCTGTCGGGTGTTCCTCATAATGGCACCATGGTTCATAAGTATCTGTACAAAATGAACAACTGGACTTAGCTTACTCATTTGATGAAGAGATAATTCAAAGTGAGGTGAATGAACATTGGAATAAAGGGGGCCTTCTTTTCTATTCACTTTTTGGCATGGGAGAGGGGTCATCGCTATGCCAGCATTTATTGACCATCACTATTTGCCCTTGTGTAGTTGATGACGGATTTCCTCCCTGACCTCTTATGATTCTTCTAGTGAAAATGCTGCCGCAGTGCTGTTGGGAGGGAGCTCCAGGATTTAGACCAACGATGATGAAGTAGCTTTAATGTAGTTCCATTTTTTGCGTGCTATCCAGTCAGACAAGACATGTGTGGAAAGACAATACATGATTACAATCAAGCCATTCACACGGCACAGATACATGATAAAGGGAATAGCGTGAATAATGTTTAATGCAACATAAAGTCAGTAAAGTCTGATCAAAGATAGTCCGTGGGTCTCCAATAAGGTTGATAGCAGCTCAGGTCTGTTCTCTAGTTGCGGTAGGATGCTTCAGTTGCCTGATAATAGCTGGGAAGAAACTGTCCCCAATAGAGGTCATGGGTTAGGTCAACCATCTTTGGCCATTCTTCAGCCCAATTGCCCAAGATCCTGCTGTAATTCTTGATAACTATCTTCACTCTCTATGATACCACCTATTTTAGTGTCATCTGCAACCTTACTAATCATGCTATGTAGATTCTCATCCATGTTGAACTAATATGCCACTGTGTCTCCCTAAACACAATACAAATACACAAACAATACTCAATCCTGCGTGGTGGCACTGTGGTCGAGTTGCTGCCTTACAGCGCCAGAGACCCGGGTTCGATCGTGACTACAGGTGCTGTCTGTATGGAATTTGTACGTTCTCCCCGTGACCTGCATGGGTTTTCTCCTGGATCTCTGGTTTATTCCCACACTCCAAAGGCGTCCAAGTTTTGGCTTAGTAAAATTATAAATTGTCCCTAGTGTGTGTAGGATAGTGTTAGTGTGTGAGGATCGCTGGTTGGCACAGGCTAGCTGGGCTGAAAGACCTGTTTCCGCGCTGTATCTCTAAACTAAACTAAACTAAGCTAAACTAAATTAACAACACAAAGAGCATGTCAGGCATGTTAAAATGGAATCCTGTAGGTCATGTAGTGGTTTGAATAATCTATTGTGCTGCTCTGGTGGGATTTGGTAGCAGAAAGGTTAAACTGGTAGGTTAGCAATTCTAAAGGTGCGGGCTATTAATCTGTACACAAGTTCAAATGCCGCCACAATAGCTAAGACTTTTAAATTGAAGTAATTAAATAAATGTAGAACTAACAAAAAAACTGGCAACAGTAATGGTAACCATGAAACAGCTGGACAGCTGTTTACAAAACTCATCTAGTTCACTACAGTCCTGACTTGAGCTGGCAAAATAGTGACTCCAGATCTACAAGAAAGTTCATGACCCTTAATTGCTTTCTGAAGTGCTTTAAGATGCTAATTAGGGATGACAATAAATGTTGGCCCAGCTGTTGATGCCCTTATCCCATGGAAACCTTGAAGACATTCAAATGAAAGATCTGCATCCCTAGGGAAGCTATCACATCTTTTGGGACAGAGCAAAGAGTTTATAGTGAACTATTTATGGCTAAGCAATGGGTTGAAGCAAGAGAGGAAGAAAACAGAAATAGCAAAGAAAACTGAGACTGCAAGAATTCCTTTCACCCGAGGAGGAATGAGACGTAGTAACGTCTAGGGTTTCCTGGTTAGGTAGGGGTTGCTGACTGACAATTGCAAGAGCACCAGTCATATCATCACTTACATGGGTCACATTCAGTGGATATTTTTAAGGGAGAAATATATAGATTTTTGATTAGTACAGGTGTCAAAGGCTAAGGGGAGAAGGCAGGAGAATGGGGTTAGGAGGGAGAGATAGATCAGCCATGAATGAATGGCGGAGTAGGTGACCTGGCCTACCCATGTCTGTCCCACCATTCCATGTGATCAGCCCGGATCTATTCCAGGCCTCAATTCCTCTTCTGTGCCAGTTCCCTACAATCCTGAATCCTCCAATCTTTCAAAAACGGACCCACCTTCTCTTTAAATAACCCCAAATGAGCCAGCCTCCATAGCCTTCTGGAGATAAGAATTCTAGAGATTCACCACCTTTTGCGAGAAATATTTTGAGGTGCCTTCATTTGTAACTTAGTTTGATTTGTCGTCACATGTACTGAGGTGCAGTGAAAATCTTTTGTTGCAAGCTATCCAATCTGCCATTCGAATGATTGCCCCCTTATCTTGTAACTATGTTGGCTTGTTTGTGATTCTCCCACTAGTGGAATATCTACCCTCTGTGCCCCATTGGAATCTCATGTAATTCACATCATATTCTCCTGAATTGTTCGAAATAATCTGCCCAGAATAAGTGCTGAAAGGAGTCAATTATCCCCAGCACCAACTTTAAGTCAAGTCAAGTCAAGTCAAGGCACATTTATTTATATAGCACATTTAAAAAACAACTCTCGTTGGCCAAAGTGCCTTACATTTGTTATAAGAAATAGCACAACAAAACAAACTACATACATATATACATGTAGCCCTCACTCAGAGGATGTCAGGAAAGGCTTGGGAGTATAGATAAGTCTTTAGTCTTGACTTTAAAGAGTCGATGGAGGGGGCAGTTCTGATGGGAAGGGGGATGCTGTTCCACAGTCTAGGGGCTGCAACCGCAAAGGCGCCGTCGCCCCTGAGCTTATGCCTAGACCGTGGGATATTCAGCAACCCCAAGTCGGCCGATCTGAGGGGCCTGGAGGTGGAGTGGTGGGTGAGAAGACTTTTTATGTAGGTGGGGACAAGCCCATTGAGGGCTTTGTAGACATGGAGGAGGATCTTGAAGTTTATACGGAACCGCACAGGGAGCCAGTGGAGAGAGGCCAGGATCGGGGTGATGTGGTCCCTTTTTCGGGTGCCTGTCAGGAGTCTCGCTGCGGCGTTTTGGACCAGTTGCAGGCGGGACAGGGAAGATTGGCTGATGCCAGTGTAAAGGGAGTTGCAGTAATCTAGGCGGGAGGAGATGAATGTGTGGATGATCTTTTCCAGGTCATCAAACTGGAGGAATTGTTTTATTTTAGCTATCGTCCGAAGCTGAAAGAAGCTAGCTTTTACCACGGCATTGACTTGTTTGTCAAATTTCAGTGCTGAGTCAAATATCACGGCAAGGTTTTTGACGTGAGGTTTGAGTAGTGGGGTAAGGCTTCCAAGGCTGCCTGCTATCATTTTGATTGAGTCCGAGGGGCCGAGAAGGATGACCTCAGACTTACTCTCGTTTAGTTGGAGGAAGTTCTGGGCCATCCAACACTTTATATCCTCGAGGCAGCGGGTAAGGTTAAACAGATTTGATTGGTTTTGGGGCTTCAGGGGGAGATAGAGTTGTGTATCGTCTGCGTAGCAATGGAAGGAAATGCCGTGCCTTTCAATGACTTGGCCTAAGGGGAGCATATACAGGGAGAAGAGAATGGGGCCAAGGATGGAACCTTGTGGAACCCCACAGCAGAGATTAGCTGGGGAGGAGAATGAGTTGCCTATGTTAGTCGAGAAACTTTAAAGGGTTAAACAACATAAATGGTCAGAACGATAAGATGCAGCAACTTTTAGTTGAACCGCAAAACAAATGGATCGGCTCCCTAGTTTTTTTTTCTTCCCAATTGAAGAGAACAGTCCACTGTTTGAATGATTTGTTCGATGCTTCAAACATGCCAGCAATCACCCATCTATTGCACTCAATATTTTTCCCGCACACCACTTTCAATTTTTATTTTATCCGCACTCAATTATAAAAAAGAGGGTATAAGCTGACTGCTGTCAATTGTTCTTTTCCTTAACTCTCACAACTAATTATATCTCCACTGTGATAAGTGGCCAGAGCTCTGAAAAACCACAAATATGTAGTGTCAAGAATACTAATTCTTCAGCAGGTTCAGGAAAGCCTTTTCTTGTGTTAACCTCATGTTGTTAAACTCAGCAAAGGATAGAGAGCAAGGACATTGTTCAATTACTCATCTCTGCTGCCAGTTTCTTAGTAAGCTCGTTTTCTTCAGTTCAAAGATTTTAATTTTATCTTTAAATATAAAACAAGTAAAAGCAGTTAATAAAAAAGGGCATTTATCGAGGTAAGGTTCTGTGTGGGATAGACAGTTAAAGTTTTTTCAATGTGAATGCATGTACAATTGTAGCTAAAACCACAATTGTTCAGGAGAACAGAAGGCATTAAGTTTGCATGATTGAGTTTCCTTTGCTGTTTTTCACGAAATCCAGGTGTTTTCTATGACATGTACACTTGAGAAAAGATTGGTCTTATGTGTGCAATACCTAACAATTAGTTTCGAAAAATGACAAAAAATCAACTCATCTCATTTTCTTGGGATGGGTGGTTCCAGGTGAAATTGTTTTAAATTGCAAACTACTCTACTAATTAAATATCCTGTTTGCTTGATTTCATAAATGCATGAAAGCTGCAACAAAATGCTTGCATCCATCCCTTGCAAATTGTTCACTCATTATTGTAAAAAAAACCTGCAACATTCATTTGACTACAAAGCCATTGAAAATCTTTGTGCTATATACAACTTAAAGGGGCTGTCCCACTTGGGCGACCTAATCCGCGAGTTAAGAAGAGTGCCTTCGACGTTCAAGTTCGAGGGCACTCGCCTGGAAAACCATGAGCAGGATCGACCATCCGCGTTGAAACCGCGAGCTGTATCGACCGACCGCACACACACAAACACATCACGAAGGCGGGGGCCAGGGAAAGCGGGGGAGCGCTGTCTGAAATTCACACCCGTGATGAAGAAGAAGGTAAAACGGCTGCACAGTATCGGTAAGTCCTTTAGAGAGCGCGGAGGGGGGTGGGGAGAAGGGGAGAGAAGGGGAGAGATGGGGAGAGAAGGAGAGAGAAGGGGAGAGAAGGGGGGAAGAAGGGGAGAGAAGGAGAGAGAGGGGGAGAAGGGGGGGGGGAGAATGAGGGTGAAGGGAGGAGAAGGAGGGGAGACACTTTTAAGAAGTATAAATATTAGCGGGCATTTTACCTACCGGCAGGTCTTCCTTGGTCCTGAAAACTCCAATGAGTCAATCAAAATGCCCGGTCAGCGAAGGAGATTGTCTACGGCTGCCCTCGACTGCCTGTAAGTAAATAGCGACCCCACTCCACTGCACTACGAGTTAAAAAGACCCATGCCGACCAAATTTTACTCGCTGGAACTCTCCTTCATGCTCGAGGGAAGTTCCCGAATACTCATCGCCTCAGCTAAGTCGCGGAAAATTTGTCAACATGCTGAAAAACTTTCTGCGACTTAGCTGAGGCGACGAGTATTCGGGAACTTCCCTCGAGCATGAAGGAGGGTTCCAGTGACCTCATAGGACCTCCAAGGACCACGTGTCGACCATGCTGCGAGTTTGTAGGTCGAAGACACTATTCTAAACTCGCAGATTAGGTCACCCAAGTGGGACAGCCCCTTAACACATAGAACGAGAACAGGCCCTTCAGCCCACAATGTCTGTGCTGACCATGATGATAATATAAACCAAAACCATCTGCCTGCAAATGGTCTATATCCCTCCATTCTCTGCCTGTTCATGTTTCTGTTTAAATGCCGCTAAAATACCACTGTAATACAGTATCTGTTTTTACCATCTCCCTCAGCAGTACATTCCAGGCACCTACTGCTCTCTGCATAAAAACAATGGTCTTGTAAATCTCCTTTGCACTTTCCCCCTCTCACCTTAAAGCTATGCCCTCTAGTATTTGATATTTCCACCCTGGGAAAAAGACTATGTAGGTCTCATCATGTTATATACTCCTAACGGGTCACCGCTTAGCCTCCGACACCCCAGTGTTACAAGGTCCTGTGATTAAGATTGAGCACAGGATGAAATATTTCCATGCACTGTATTGGATGTATGGCATGGAAGTCAGTATTGGCCAATGTGGATTGCAGGAGGATCCTGAATTTCAGCTCTGTATTTAATCGTCATATTGAGTGAGGAAGGTTAAAATTCCATCCACTTCTTTTGATCAAACCTGAAGGCTTGAGCGGGTTCCAAGTAGAAGGTGCATCAGTCAGTTATCAGGGCAGTACGTAGGCGCAGCGGGAGAGTTGCTGCCGTACAGTGCCAGTAGACCCGGGTTCGATCCCGACAACGGGTGCTGTCTGTACAGAGTGTATACCTTCTCCCCGTGACTGCGTGGGTTTTCTCCGAGATCCTCGGTTTTCTCCCACATTCCAAAGACATACAGGTTTGTAGGTTAATTGGCTTGGTATAAGTGTAAATTGTTCCTAGTGTGTGTAGGATAGTTTTAATGTGCAGAGATCGCTGGTGGGTGTGGACTCGGTGGGCCGAAGGGCCTGTTTCCGTGCTGTATCTCTAAACTAAACTAAACTGAACTAAGCTGGCTGGACCTAAGGCATTGGAGTTCCCGACCTAAACCTCAACTCCGTTGTTCTATTCCTGCAGGGGGCAGTAGTTGAGTGTGAAATTAACAGCCAGAGTTGTGGGGCATTGATCAGCGATATGGGTTCAAATCTCACCTCGGCAGCCACGGATTTTAAATTCAAATAAAGAGCAATGTTTTCAGTATCAGGCCCCTGAGCAAAAACTGTCAAGGTGACCAATGCCCCCAGGACTATACCCCAGGATATGATGGACAGAGAGCCTTATATTATAGTAGCTTTTTTCATAACCCGGATGTCCCAAAAGGTTTTGCAACCAATCAAGCCTTTTGATCTGCAGTTGGCAAAAAATGAGTGAGAAAATAGAAACACACAACTGGAATTGCATGCAAGATCTTGAACATCTGGCACATGTTTATATAAAATGAAAGATTTAATGTTTTATTGCAAAAGGTTCTTTTAATCATTCTGCAACGTAGCACATTGGAATTCTCTGACTAATCTGGGATTAAATTGACTTGCTCAAAGGAGCCAAAAACAGCTCCACATCTGAACAGAAGGAAAAAAAACACTCCTGTAGTTACAACATGCGAAAGGTTAATAGAACGTAGGTGAGAGGCCAATGCTGTTGTTTGAATAGGAACCAACTTTCTTTCCTGGTTAGATGTGTCCAAATACTTTACCATTCTTCTGAAATTCAAAACTGTTCTCCAACAAAGAATGCAAGAGAATAGGATTAACTGACATAATTAAATCAAATGTGACAGCAATGGATGCAGTAATATTCCCTTTATGAAATTTGATTATCCTGACACAAATTGATTAATCTCCTTAGCTAGATTTCATATTTGTTTAAGAGTCATTGAAAGAAGTCCTGAGGCATATTTTGGGATAAAGCATGTCTTATTTTCTCCCATTCATAGAAGCATGACAGAATCGCACACAGCATGCAGAGGCTATTTGGCACATTGTTCCCATGCCATCTCTTTGAAAGAGCTTTCATTTTGAGAGTTTGTGTTGAATCTTGCTCTGTAATATTTTCTTCTCATTTATGTCCAGACTGTCAACAAAGCGGGTTTGCATTTTACGGGAAGGACTGAGAAAATGAGCCAAACACAATACACCTGTACCAACGAAACCTTAACAACACTCATACTGTGAGGGAACTGTTCCAATTGGATATGTATGATAACTTAACTGTCAAAGTACATCATCGGCTGTAAATTGCTTAGGGTGTCCTGAGATTGTGAAAGGGACCACATAAGTGTGAGTTATTTTTTTACAGGGTAAAACAGGAAGTTTAAAGAGTTCGGTTTTTTACTACAAGGAAACTATTAAATGTTATATGTAAGGGAAATCCAGAGTTTAAATTGTAGATCAAAGTGAATAAATCCGTACAAAAAAAAAATCTCCTTCTACTTAAAGAATGCTAAATGCCTGGCACAGTCCAGCAAGCAAATTACAGATGAAAAACCATTAAGGGTGATTGAAAATAGATGAGATGTCATGGTTTGAGAGTCAAATTACTGGCGAGGTCTGCTCTGGATGGCATCAGCATCTGAGCCAGAAGATTATGGGTTCAGTCCCGTTGTAGAGCCTTGAGCACAAAATTAAAACTGACACTTGAGATCAGAGGACTAGTAATCTAGAGAGATGGCAGACATGGGATCAAATCCCTCCATAGCACCTGGATATTCTAAATAGGAAGTTGGCAACCATAATAATATCCTTGAAATTCTTAAATACTTGTTAAAGTTCATCTTTCCATCAGCTCAGACCCACATTAATTTCGAGGATGTAACTAGTAGAGTGGAAAGGGGAGAACCAGTGGATGTGTTGTATCTGGACTTTCAGAAGGCTTTCGACAAGGTACCACATAAGAGATTAGTATACAAACTTAAAGCACATGGTATTGGGGGTTCAGTATTGATGTGGATAGAGAACTGGCTGGCAAACAGGAAGCAAAGAGTAGGAGTAAACGGGTCCTTTTCACAATAGCAGGCAGTGACTAGTGGGGTACCGCAAGGCTCAGTGCTGGGACCCCGGCTATTTACAATTTATATTAATGAACTGGATGAGGGAATTGAAGGCAACATCTCCAAGTTTGCGGATGACACTAAGCTGGGGGGCAGTGTTAGCTGTGAGGAGGATGCTAGGAGACTGCAAGGTGACTTGGATAGGCTGGGTGAGTGGGCAAATGTTTGGCAGATGCAGTATAATGTGGATAAATGTGAGGTTATCCACTTTGGTGGCAAAAACAGGAAAGCAGACTATTATCTTAATGGTGGCCAATTAGGAAATGGGGAGATGCAGCGAGACCTGGGTGTCATGGTACACCAGTCATTGAAAGTAGGCATGCAGGTGCAGCAGGCAGTGAAGAAAGTGATTGGTATGTTAGCTTTCATAGCAAGAGGATTTGAGTATAGGAGCAGGGAGGTTCTACTGCAGTTGTACAGGGTCTTGGTGAGACCACACCTGGAGTATTGCGTACAGTTTTGGTCTCCAAATCTGAGGAAGGACATTATAGCCATAGAGGGAGTGCAGAGAAGGTTCACCAGACTGATTCCTGGGATGTCAGGACTTTCATATGAAGAAAGACTGGATAGACTTGGCTTATACTCGCTAGAATTTAGGAGATTGAGAGGGGATCTTATAGAAACGTACAAAATTCTTATGGGGTTGGACAGGCTAGATGCAGGAAGATTGTTCCCGATGTTGGGGAAGTCCAGGACAAGGGGTCAAAGCTTAAGGATAAGGGGGAAATCCTTTAAGACCGAGATGAGGAAAAACGTTTTCACACAGAGAGTGGTGAATCTCTGGAACTCTTTGCCACAGAGGGTAGTTGAGGCCAGTTCATTGGCTATATTTAAGAGGGAGTTAGATGTGGCCCTTGTGGCTAAAGGGATCAGGGGGTATGGAAAGAAGGCAGGTACGGGATACTGAGTTGGATGATCAGCCATGATCATATTGAATGGCGGTGCAGGCTCGAAGGGCCGAATGGCCTACTCCTGCACCTATTTTCTATGTATCTATGTATCTAGATACATAGATACATAGAAAATACCACAGTCTGTTCGTATTGGTGGAAATGTGTCAGACTCGATAACAATTAGCACGGGAGCACCTCAAGGCTGCGTGCTCAGCCCCCGGCTGTACTCACTCTATACACATGACTGCGTAGCCGGACATAGTGCGAACTCCATCATCAAGTTCGCTGATGACACCACTGTTGTGGGACATATCACTGATGGTGATGAGTCAGAGTATAGAAGAGAGATCGAGCAACTGTCCATATGGTGCCAGCACAACAACCTGGCCCTCAACACCAGCAAAACCAAGGAACTGATTGTGGACTTTGGAAGGAGTAGGATGGGGACCCACAGTCCCGTTTATATCAACGGGTCAATGGTTGAAAGGGTCAAGAGTTTCAAATTCCTGGGCGTGCACATCTCTGAAGATCTTTCCTGGTCCGAGAACAATGATGCCATTATTAAGAAAGCACATCAGCGCCTCTACTTCCTGAGAAGATTACGGAGAGTCGGTTTGTCAAGGAGGACTCTCTCTAACTTCTACAGGTGCACAGTAGAGAGCATGCTGACCGGTTGCATCGTGGCTTGGTTCGGCAACTTGAGTGCCCTGGAGAGGAAAAGACTACAAAAAGTAGTAAAAACTGCCCAGTCCATCATCGGCTCTGACCTCCCTTCCATCGAGGGTATCTACCACAGTCGCTGCCTCAAAAAGGCTGGCAGCATCATCAAGGACCCACACCATCCTGGCCACACACTCATCTCCCTACTACCTTCAGGTAGAAGGCACAGGAGCCTGAAGACTGCAACGACCAGGTTCAGGAATAGCTACTTCCCCACAGCCATCAGGCTATTAAACCTGGCTCGGACATAACACTGAACTTTACTAGCCAATACTGTTATTTGCACTTTATCAGTATATTGACCATTGTGTATATATTTATAGAATGCCTTGTAGTAAATGCCTACTATGTTCTGTTGTGCTCAAGCAAAGCAAGAATTTCATTGTCCTACCAGGGACACATGACAATAAACTCACTTGACTTGACTTGACTCTATGAACAACTCTTTCATCCTCTGGATTGAGCTGAAGAGCACCAAGCATCTCTGCTCAATTCAAGAAGAAGCAGGCATAATAAAAATAAAGCAGCATGTATTGGATCAGATGGGAAATTACAGGACAGACAGGTTGGGAGAATGGCCAAAGAACTGGCAGATGGAATACAGCTTGGCAAAGTGTGGAGTCATGCATTTTGGTAGTAGGTATAAAGGCGTAGACTATTTTCTATATGGGGAAATAGAATTCAGAAATCAGAGGTGCACAGGGACTTGGGAGTGATAATGCAGAATTCCCAAAAAGTTAATTTGCAAGTCGAATTGGTAGTAAGAATGGAAAATGCAATGGTAGCATTTATTTTGAGAGGACTGGAATATAAAAGCAGGGATGTAATGCTGGGGCTTTAATAAGGCACTGGTCAGACTGCATTTGGAATATTGTGAGCAGTTTAGGGCCCCATATCTGAGGAAGCATGTGCTGGCATTGGAGAGGATCCAGAGGAGGTTTACGAGAATGATCCCAGGAATGATTGGGTTAACATATGATGAGCATTTGATGACACTGGGCAAGTCAATGGATATTTCTAAGGTGGAGATTGTCAGATTCTTGATTAGTATGGGTGTCAGGGATCATGGGGAGAAGGCAGGAGTATGGGGTTGTGAGGGAAAGATAGATCAGCCATGATTAAATGGCAAAGTAGATTTGATGGGTCGAATGACCCAATTCTGATCTAATAACATGAACATGTACTTATCAATAAACATGAAGGGTTTTCTTCCTGCTTTATTCTTAGATCCGCATTGCTGAAACAGATGACTTACTTATTTCATCTCATCTTGTGAATTTCTGTAGACATAAATTTGAAAATGCATTTCCTTCATATTACAGCACTTCAAGCTTACACACAGCTCCAGTGACCCGGATTCAATTCTAATCTTGGGTGCTGTCTGTGTGGAGTTTCCACATTCTTCCTGAATCCATGTGGGTTTCTGTTAGATGCTGTAGTTTCCTCCCACATCCGAAGGATGGGCTGGGAGGCTAATTGACCACTATAAATTAGCCTTAGTACAGATGGGTGGCATAAAAATATATTTCATCAAAGCAAAATGTAGTTGCTGACATCCTTCCAGATGACCACGAACCATTGGATATCAGTTGTGTGGAGGCAACTTACACACACAACATATAGATTACTTCGGTTTACTTCATGCTTTACCCCTGAGGCAAACATACAAGGGCATTTTGCAGAAACAAGGAACTGAAATTGCTGGTTTATATCAAAGAGAGACACAAAGTGCTGGAGTAACCCAGTGGGTCAGGCAACATCTCTGGTGAAAAAGGATGGGTGACGTTTTGGGGCAGGAAGTCTGAAGAAGGCTCTCCATCCCTTTTCTTCAGAGATGCTGCCTGACCTGCTGAGTAGCTCCAGCACTTTGTGCCAACAAATACATTCTTAGAGGACCAGATTGGAAAAGGTCCAAGACTTACCTCCTACCTGAGAGGGCAGCAACTGAAGCTAAAGTTAATGTCTCAATAACTCAACTGAAAGAGTCAGGATCACTGGACCTGTGAGCCAAGTCGTAATCATTTGGTTGAACCCCTCTTATTTTAATTTCTCAAGAGAAGGGCAACCATTTGGTCATTAAAAAATGTTCATCATCTCCAAGACTGTGGAAACGGGACTTGCTGTACCTGGGCAGTGAACCCATCAGTCACTGGTTTATAATTTCCCCATCCACCCATTTGTTAATGATCAAAGGTTACCCTTCTCTTGACTGGTGCTTTGCATACAGCTGGTCTTGTCCTCTTCCAAGCTGTCCCCTTGATGGCTGTGTTCAACTGATTATGAGGGGTTTCCTTGGATGATTCGCTGAGCGAGGCATTATGCTGATGAGGTGAAAACGACTGCGTTAATGTTCAAAGCTTCCTTAACCAGAGAAAACCCATTCTTCTTCAGCCTAACCCAATCTGATTATTATTTTCTATGACTTTCACTCCTCAATTTATTGCCATCTGCCTTTTTATCTGACAGCAGGAAATGTACTAGTTAAACTGGCAATGAAATCTTGGAAGATTGTGACTGTTTGATCTCTTTTAACCACCCCCACCCTCACACTCTCTGACCATTGCTCCTCCTCAAGCCCAATGGGTATTCCAGAGAGTTATGAGGTAAACTGGGCTGAAACATCATAAAATTATTATTGTGATCATAAAGCATAGACCTGGAGAATACCCTTTGGTCTTCTGCTTGAAACTGAGCTTGTACAATTTGCTCAGTCGTGGGCTCCTTCCAATTTATTTAATCTCCTGCAGAAGGTGAATAGCTACCAGTAAAACATCTCAGCAGATGAGCCTCTTGTGAAATTTCCTCCTCAACAGCTGAAGGTAATTGAATGACAGACGCTGGATATCAATCGAACATTGTATTAA
The DNA here is from genome assembly GCA_038087875.1 of Malacoraja senta. Taxonomy (NCBI): domain Eukaryota; kingdom Metazoa; phylum Chordata; class Chondrichthyes; order Rajiformes; family Rajidae; genus Malacoraja; species Malacoraja senta. Next base: position 37,017,552 of record CM075977.1, on the reverse strand, counting down.
GTATCAGGTCTTGCTGAGGACATGCACCGGCTCCTGGAAATTGCTTTGATATGTTCACCGTTTGTAACAGGGCACTGAACTTCACCCAACACACACAAATATAGTGTTTGTCAGAACCAAATAATTGTGTCTTTCAAGGGACTCTCTGAAATAAATCACTCCCATTTTTACTGTGTGTAATTGTGCTTTTTCACAAACCGTGGCATAATTTGTTGATAAGCAGAGAATCAGATGAGTGAGCAGCTCGAAGATAAACACAAAAAGCTGGAGTGACTCAGCAGGTCAGGCAGCATCTCTGGAGAAAAGGAATAGGTGACGTTTCGGGTCGAGGACTTGAACAGCTCATTGGATTTTATTGGTTTTAGGCAGAATGTTGGCTATGATTACACTGTGTTGTGGAATGACTGATGAACCACAGGAATATTCAGCAGAGCCACTGTTCAGTGATCTGATCAAGAGACTGGTTCCTACCAATAAAATGGGGCTCCCTGAACACTACACACGTGCCCTAATGAATATCAGAAAAGGATCTGCCAATATAAACAACACATATATTTACAACCAATGAATATCTTGTGAGAATAATTTTGGAACACCAGGAGACATAAAAGTAATTTGAAGTTAATGGAAAGAAACATGCAGTTTATTTAATTTCAAAAATCATACGGATAAGCAAAAGCATCTCATTTTCCAACATCATCCAACTGGAGCATTTTAATGATAGCAAATGGAACAACCATAGAAACATAGACATAGAAACATAGAAAATAGGTGCAGGAGGAGGCCATTCGGCCGTTCGAGCCAGCACCGCCATTCATTGCGATCATGGCTGATCGTCCCCAATCAATAACCCGTGCCTGCCTTCTCCCCATATCCCTTGATTCCACTCGCACCGAGAGCTCTAACTAACTCTCTCTTAAATCCATCCAGTGATTTGGCCTCCACTGCCCTCTGTGGCAGGGAATTCCACAAATGTGGAACTCAACAAGTAGGATTCTGGGGATGGAGGCAAATAAATGGAGATGAGGAAGGAGTTCAGATTGGTCCTGAATAACAGTACAGACTTAAGGGACTTGCGATCATTCTGATCACTTCCTTTGCAAAGGAAGTGATCAGAATGTTTTGAGGTTAATCCATCAAATTTCTTACAGGATGTCAACCCGTGCTGGTCTTGAACAGAGAGCTCTGTCCAGTGTTCTGAACTATGCATCATGACTCCAAAAACAACAATTACTCAGGAGAACATTGTGCATCTGGTGTACTTCACAAAGAAACTATGCAGGGGATACTTATCCTTTGCTGTATGTGTTACACACCTGCTGCAGTAAGGGACTGGGTCATGCTGAACAGGGAACTGCTGAGGAGTCGAGTTCATATGTCAGAATATGTTGGAGTTCTATAATGCAGCAACATGCAACAATCTAGAGGTAAGTTGTGGGTGCTCTTGATCTCTTGTTTCACTCTGGGTCCGGAGGTGTTTTCTAACAACCTGAACCAAAGGCCTGGATATACAGTACTTCATATCTGGCCCCTCAGCTTTGCTTTGGATCAAGTGTGGCATAGTCACCAATCTTCAATAAAACATTTTGTGGTTTGTTTTCACTTCAATTAATATTGATGTTTTCATTGTTGTACATCAGTTAATTCTGTTTCAACCTAATTTAGATTTAGCTCTTAGGGCTAAAGGAATTAAGGGATATGGGGGAAAAGCAGGAACGCGGCACTGATTTTAGATGATCAGCCATGATCATATTGAATGGCGGTGCTGGCTCGAAGGGCCGAATGGCCTACTCCTGCACCTATTTTTCTATGTTTCTATGTTCTTTGTATTATATTCATTTTTTAATTAATTGGTTAAATATGTTCACCTGTTTTTCACGGGTTAACTGGGACACCCAGAAACAATGACAAGACATTAGGCAGCCAACTCCAACCATTGTTTGCGTGTTGTGTTATGCTTCCACTGTCAAGACAACTGAACATCATGAAGGATGTTTATGCATGAACAGTACAATGTAATGCTTCAACACATGGGACAGAGTGCACATTTCTATCTCACCGTCCTATTGTTTAAGAAAAAAAGTAGGCAACATCTTTGAGAATGGAGCAAAACTTTTTGAATTTCCATGGGAATTCTCTGGTAAGAAGTAGGTAAATCTCAGAGAAATAACATAATTAGGCAAATATATATTTTTTGACGCAGAGATGAAGAAATGGCAGCAGAATGGGAATCAAAAACGGAGAGGGGTAGCACACAGCCACAGCAGTCAGCATTGCTGCCTCACAGTTCCAGAGGCCTGGATTCTAATCTGATGTCAGATGTCTCCCTGTGGCCCTCTAGGTTCCTCTGGATGCTCTGTTTTTTTGCAACATCTCAAAAATATTTTGGATAGTTCATTGGTTTCTGCAAATTACTAATGTGTGTGGGCGGCAGGAGAATTGGGATAGGGAACTGATGGGCATTTGAAAGAATAGAATATGGGAGAAAAGCGGAGAATGGAATTGATGTGTGTTCCAAGAGTCAACATCAACTCGATTGGCTGAGTAGCCACTTTCTGTATTGTAAATAACCAACTTAAATAATGACAGCATCACAAACTGAATTTTTAATATTGTGAATAGATCGTGTTAACGAGACTCAGAGCGAATGCCCCATGAGCAAATTATTCACTGTTTTTAGAGTTGTTAACCTGAAAAATTCTTCTTACGGCCCCTTTTTGGGGATTTGCATTAACTTACATTTACAAATAACAATGCGATGCTTCAAAGTTGTCCAGGGGAGGATGAGACAAAATTCGACACACAAGGAGATATTGGAAGAGTCCTCCAGAAGATTGTTGAAGAGGTACAAGTGGCTTAAATAAGCATTGAATGGTTCAATGGCATTGGGAGGCAGGTCAAGAGCTTAGTTCTGGCAGCTGGAAGTTTGGCCTCCAAGAGTTGACCAATGGTGATTGGGAATGCACAAGAGGCCTGCACTGGAGAAGCTTGGAGGCCTCATAGGAGTGCAGGGGAGTGGTGGAGGTTTGAAAGCATAACTGCTATGTACTGGTTCACACCTGTTTTGTAGGCTGCTTGGTGTCTGGAATTATTAGATCCATGATCATCTCATAGATTTAATTGGATTGATCTGTTGTTTTGTTAAGACTCACCACTAGATGTCGCTTGTGTCCATCCGCACATGGTGCGCTACTGCCACCTAATGGCAGAATTGCTGCAGCTGTATCATTGGCTGAATCTAGATTCTGATTGACCCCAATTCCTCTTCATAGCCTCACCCAACACTTTGTCTTTTGATTGGACTTAGAGTTTGCAAGCGGCGCAATATTGATAGTAATCATTCAGAATGGCTTTTCATTGGGTTGTTTTGGAACCAATGTCTCTTGCTATACGTTGCATATTTGGTGATCTAATTGCTGGCTATGGCAATAAGTCACTAGTTGTTTAGAAGTTAGAAGCTGATCTGGCTTCTTGACTTCCCAGCCTATGCTCAGTTTAATGATGTGGGGACATGGAAGTGCTACTGTGTTCACCTTTTCCATGTGTCCATTCCATTCCTGTTGGTTGGTTTGTATTTACGTTCACCTAGTCCTGCTCTGTTGATTCAGCAATCTCTCTCCTGTATCTGTGGTTTGGAAAGGCATTGCACTACATAATGTGCCTTCATCAAGATATGGACAAACCCTTTGCTCTCATTTGGCCCTAACTGAGGACAAAAGACACCTTGTCACAAGTTGGTGTCAGCATCGAAATAAGGTGAAATTAAGCAAATGAAAATATTATACTAAACAATGGCTGATACGTGAACCATGAGTATGGCAAAGCTAATCCAGTACTTTACTAGGCAGAATATAGGTAGGAGAAGGCAATGTGTTGTCAAACCTTTGAGTTACAATTGAAGTGGTGGTATTCTTTATCTCACACTCATATGTATATGTAGTGTGATTTCACTTGAGCCGAACAGGGTTCCAGATACAATTGCCTGTAACCTTTTGTATAACTCTCACTGCAAATTGTACAGTGACAGTCTCTGTGGCAAGTGGATGTGTTTTTGCTCCAGTACCTCTGAAACAATAATAAGATGTGTTCAGTTCTGTGAACCAGACTTAAGTTGAGAAGTGAAGGTTTTTGAGAGGGTGTAGAGGAGATTTACTGGAGAGATTCCAGGGATGGATAACTGTGGGAAGACTGAATAATCTGCTATTGGTCTCTTTAAAATAAAGGTTGTAAGGGGATCTGATATAGTGGTATATAAGTCACAAAGAAAATATTCAGAGCAAATAGAGAGAAACTGTTCCCAACGACAGAGGAGTGAAGAAACAGAATTAAAATAAATGGTGAAAGGACCAAAATCAGCGAGGATGAATAATTTAGCCCTTTGAGTGACCAGGATCTAAAATCCACTGACGGGGAGAGTGTTCAAGGTTCAATGGTATAATTCGGAAGAGAGCTGGATAAGTATCTGACCGGAAAGAATTAGAAGGGCATGTGGAGAGTTCAGGGGAATAGGATGAACAGGATTTCTCTTCCACAGAGTTGGTACAGGGTCAATGGGCCAAATCTCCTCCTTCCATGCAGCAACCATTCTGTTGTCCTTGAGTTATGTGAGACATCATGGCACATGCCAGCAGTTGTATTGAGGAGCTCCTGCCGTAGAAATTAAACCTGTCTCTCCCAGTCACTATGTGTAGGACGGAACAGCAGATGCTGGTTTGTATTGAAAATGCACACAAAATGCTGGATTAACTCAGCGGGGCAGGCAGCATCGCTGGAGAAAAGGAATAGCTGATGTTTAGGGACAAAACGTCTGAAGAAGGGTTCCGACCCAAAATATCACCTATCCCTTTTCTCCAGAGATGCTGCCTGACACGCTGAGTTACTCCAGCATTTTGTGTCTATCTCTCTCAGTCACTAGATGGCAATATTGCCCCCTCAGACTTGGGATGAAAGAACATTTGTAAAACTTACCCAGTTGGTGATATAGTCAGATTTCTGTTTATTTTTAAACCTAATTAACTACTTTTAAAGGTTAAATTGTCTCCTTTACAGCAATTCAAGCTGGTCTCATTGTGACACTAGGAAAGAACCAATGCCTTTCAACTAGCCCAGTCCATGGGTTATTGCAATAGTGAAATGAGAGTATTTATCTTATTGAGGACTGCCTGCTAAATCAAATAAAAGGTGCATCCTATCTGCAGCCAGGACAGTTCAGAGAAAGATGGATCACCAGCACCAATGTGTACTGCTGTTCTGCTACTTCAACTTACTACAGGCTTGGAGCGCAGGAGGATGAGGGGTGATCTTATAGTGCTGAATAATATCGTGAAAGGAATATACACAGACTCCTTTTCCCAGAGTAGGGGAATCAGAACCAGGGGACATAGGTTTAAGGTGAGGGGAAGAGATTTAATAAGAACCTGAAAGGCAACTATTTTACACAAAGGGTGGTGGGTATATGGAACAAGCTGCAGAGGAGGTGGTTGAAGCAGGTACTGTCACACCATTTAAATAACATTTGGACACGTACATGGATAGGATAGGGTTACAGGGATATGGGCCAAACGCGGCAGTGGGACTAGTGTAGATAGGGCATGTGGTTGGCATGGGCAAGTTGGGTTGAAGGGCCTGTTCCCACATTGTTTGACTATGATTCAATGTTCTGTTCTGCTATTATCCCAATGACCCATGTTGGCTTGTAGTCCATCAGGGGGCTTCATTTTTAAATTCTATCCTCTGTTGTCATTGTTCCATGGTCTCTCCCTCATTATGCAGTAACCTCTAATCCTTGAAATGGAACAGTGGCGCAGTTGGTAGTGCTGCTGACTGACAATGCTAGAGGCCTGGGTTTGATCTTGACCTTGAATGCTGTCTGGATGGAGTTTGCATGTTCTTCTCGTGACCATGTTTAGTTTAATTTTGTTTATTATTGTCACGTGAAAATCTTTTCTTGTGTTATCCAGTCAAAGAAAAGACTATACATGATTACAATCGAGCCGTCCACAGGGTACAGAAAAGGGATCAAGGTACAACATCAAGATAATGTCCGATAAAGTCAGATTAAAGATAGTTCTCTTGGCGCACCTGTTTACTTCCACATCTCACAGACGTGCAGGTTTGTAGGTTAATTTGCCTCTGTAAATTGCCCCTAGTGTGTAGGGAGTGGATGAGAAAATGGGATAACATGTGAACTGGTGATCAATGGTCGGCATGGACTCCGTGGGCCAAAGGGCCAGTTTTCATTCTGTATCTCTAAACTAAACTCTAAGCTACAACCCTGTGCGATCTCTGTGTGATTCTGGTCTCTTGTGGATCCCCAAATTTTAATATACCACCAGTGTTGGGCTCCTGTACTGTCAACGGTCAAACCCGTTAACTTCAAAGTCCTCTCCCTATATGGCCCTAGCTCTCTGTTCTTCCTCCAAAGAATACCATCAAAATCTCCCCATGCAATCAGGTTATGGCTCAGCTTTGCTGATATTTGCTCATGAGAAGTGCTTTGAAATATCACAATATTAACAGTTCATGTTTCAGTTATATGGATGGGCTGGAGTTTCTTGGAATGAAGCGGCTCAAGGGTTAATCTGATAGTTTAGACTTTAGACTTTAGAGATACAGTGCAGAAACAAGCCCTTTGGCCCACCGAGTTCACCCCCTACACTAGCAATGTCCTACACACTAGGGACAATTTACAATTGTACAGAAGCCAACTAACCTACTAACCTGTACATCTTTGGAGTGTGGGAGGAAACCCGGAGCACCCAAATAAAACCCACACAGTCACAGGGGGAACCTATAAACTCTGTACAGGCAGCACCCATAGTTAAGATTAAACCTGGGTCTCTGGTGCTGTAAGGCAGCAACTCTACCACTGCACTACTGTGCCGCCCAGTTGTACACAATTATTACAGGTGGATATACTGCAAAACACTTCCCCATAATGGGGACATCTAAAATTATACGGCACAAGTTTAAGTTGAGGGGTAAGAAGTCTAGAGGGATCTGAGATTTGTTTTTACCCTGCTGGTGATTGGTTCTCACGTCCTGTGAAGAGGACAGATCTCAACACTCTCACAACTATCTGAATGAGTGCTTGAATCACGAAGACAGGTAAACGAGTCCTGACCTGAAATCTCATCACTCCATCTTCTTCCACAGAGGCTGCCCTTTCTCCAGCAGTCTTTTGTTTAAGATTCCAGCACTTGCAGTCCCTTATGTCTCCAGGTACATGACTTCCTAATGGCGAGTATGAATGTGAAGGGTGAAAGGGCCTGCTAATGTGCTGTATGATTTGATGACTATATTAAAGATGCTATAAAAATGCAAGCTGTTTTTTGGGGCATTCAGCCATGTAAAGTGAGGCCAGAAAAGAGTGCTGTAAAGAGAGAGCTTCTGCTTTCTCAAGGGCGCCTATTAATCTACAAGGATGGGATTTGGGTGATGTACCAGCGAAACTTTAATTGGGCCTGGCACAGGTTAATGTTATGCCCATAACAGCATGTTTCTTTGCCTATTTTCTTCCTTCTTCTGCCATATCCTTTTATTATTTCAGTCTGAGACAGTGCTTGGCAGGAATTCTGGAAATGATTTTGTACTGGGAACTGCATGAACAAAGCTTCTCCAGTGCAAAATCTGACACGTGCCAGAATTTCTGGTCGGTTTGCTTGCTCTTTTATCGTCTATCCAGAATGAAGCCTTGCCTGGTCTTGTGGGGTCCACCGTTATGCCTGTTAAGTGATTTACATATTACAACATAGAATGAGGTTGTTTGGCCCCTTGGGTCCTTGCCAGGTCCTAGTAGAACAATCCCATCGGTTCCCTTTCCCCCATTTATTTCTCTGCAACTTATTCGCTCTCGTCATCCCCACAACACTGATCCACTTACCACTCTCACTGACACTACAGGTAAATTACAGCAGCCTATCAGTTTAGCAGCACATGGTCTGGATGTGGGAGGAAACTGAAGCACCCCAGGGAAACCCACACAGTCAGAGGGAGAATGTGAAACTCCACACCAACAGCATCTGAGAAGGTCAAACCCTGGGGACAGCAGTACCACCCACTGCACTGATTTTAAAATATTTCTATCGAAAACAACATATAAATACAGAGAACACGAGGGATTTCAGATATTATTTCGATTAATCTAAGGATAAAGGTGAGGAAATTAAAAATGCAACAAACTATGTTCCTAAAGAGTGGATGATGTATAAATGAGGAGTGCTTAATGGACCTGTTATGCATGAAAACAAGTTTTCTTCATTTGATTTTACACACTTGGCAATGTGAACGATGTAGCTGGAATTACTGTGAGTCATGAACAAGGGGACATATTTACAAAATAAAGACCTGTTCATTTTAAACTAAGGTGTGTAATCATTTCTTTCCTCAGGGAACAGAGAATTCCAGAGTCAATCCCTGGAATTCTCTGCCCCTGAGGGTGGGGGGGAGGGGGGGGGGGGGGGTCGGATCACTTGATATATTTAACCTAGAGATAGAGTTTGGAAAAATCGAACATTAGAGGGTTACAGGGAATTGGCACAGAATATGAGTTGGGGCCTGGGGTACATCAACCATGATTATATTGAATAAAAACATAGAAAATAGGTGCTGGCATAGGCCATTCGGCCCTTCGAGCCAGCACCACCATTCAATATGATCATGGATGATCATCCAAAATCATCCAAAATGAGTCTGAAGAAGGGTTTCGGCCCGAAACGTTGCCTATTTCCTTCGCACCATAGATGCTGCTGCACCCGCTGAGTTTCTCCAGCTTTTTTGTGTGCATCCAAAATCAGTACCCAGTCCCTGCCCTCGCCCCATATGCTTTGATTCCATTAGCCCTAAGAGCTATATCTAACTCTCTCATGGATACATCAAGAGAGGTACATATATGGTGGGGAGGACTTGAGAGGCCTGGTGGTCCACTCCTACTCCTATTTTCTTGTGTTCTCGGAATGTTTGACATCTAGTTAGCATGAATACAAGGGTCCCTGGTTCATGTAAGGGTTCAATTCCTGTGAACTATCCGTGAACTGAATTGTCTGTAAGTTGGAAACTAACAATTCCCCCAAATGATGACATGAAGTCTTTAGCCTTGACGGCCCTCAGGTGACTGGTTTGCAGAAGGTAGATTGGGAAAGGACAGTGTAGATGTTAGGAGTTGATAACAGCAAGTAAACTGTGATATATGTGTTAAAGAAGGAACTGCAGATGCTGGAAAATCGAAGGTACACAAAAATGCTGGAGAAACTCAGCGGGTGCAGCAGCATCTATGGAGCGAAGGAAATAGGTAACGTTTCGGGCCGAAACCCTTCTTCAGACTGTGATATATGTTTGTCTGAATACAGTCCAGGTGGAGTGTTACTGATCAGCAAGGAACTACCAGCAGTTTAATAAAAAAGGAATGTACAAGAATGATGTGATCATACTGGAAAGAGTTTAGGGAACCCATTAGCTTTTTTTAATGATTGATTTCTGCCTGCATTGTTTCCTGATGAAGAGTACTGTGCATGAGAATCTGCATAAAATTGGTGTTTGTAAGTCTGGCCTTCCATATCCTAAATGATCACTGTACATAAAACAGTCTATTAAGAAGCATTACACATGGACTTTAACCAGTCTACCATTGAGGAACAGTCCACGCCTTTGCCCATTCCCTATATCCTGACAATATTTGCTGTTTCAGGTATTTACATGGAAAGATTTATCCTAAAGCCACTTCTGGCTCTTTAGTCATTCCCCTTAAATGTGTGCCCTCTGAGAATCAGCACCAGGTGTATTTTCCTCTCTATTCACTTTCCTTAACACTGCATGAACTTAAACAACTCAAGTTCATCTCCTCTTGGCTTTATGTGCTCCCACAAGGACAAGCCCAGCTGCTGCTGGCTGTCCATTTCATTCTCAACTCTCCGTTCCAGAGCAATTTCTCTTCCCTACCCTCTCTGAAACATCAACATCCTTCCTAAAGTTTTGAAATCGTTAACGTGTCAGAATGAAGGTTAAGAGCTGATGTAACCCTGGAGTCACACCTAGTCCACATAGTCCACTGGAGTCCACACCTAGTCCAGCCTGGATAACGGTATGAGACTTCCTTCCTTTAGGGTCACTTAAGGGCAGCACGGTGGTGCAGCGGTAGAGTTGCTGCCTTACAGTGCTTGTAGTGCCAGAGACCTGGGTTCAATCCTGACTACAGGTGCTGTCTGTACAGAGTTTGTACTTTCTCCAAGTAACCGCGTGGGTTTTCTCAGAGATCTTCAGTTTCCTCCCACACTCCAAAGACGTACAGGTTTGTAGGTCAATTGGCTTGGGTTTGTATACTTGGTATAAGTGTAAATTGTCCCTAGTGTGTGTAGGCTTGTGTAATGTGCGGGGATTGCTGGTCGGTACGGACTCGGTGGGCCGAAGGGCCTGTTTCCGCGCTGTATCTCTAAACTAAACTAAAGTAATGAACCAGATTAGCTCTTACACAATCTGGCCATTTCACGGTCACCATTACCAATTTTTGCTCTTGATTTATTTAATTGAATAATTAATTCACCCTGTTGCCATACATGGATTTAAACATAACTCATAATCAATACCACAGATGTCTCCTCCAATGGACTGCTCATGGAACAATATAATAGAACCATAGAGTATCAAAGCAAAGAGACGGAACCTTCTGCCCATCATGTCAAAGCTTAATCTTTGAAAAATGCTTTCCAATTTCCCTCTCCTTTTCCAGCATCACTGCACATTTTTCTTATTCTTGAGGAAGATCTGAAAAGATTTGTGCCGAAGGTAAAGGAGTTGCATTCTGAGGAATGATTCAAGTCAAGTCAAGTCAAGAGAGTTTATTGTCATGTATCCCAGATTGGATTCTTGCTTGCTGCAGCACAACAGAGTATTGTAAGCATAAATACAGAACAGATCAGTGTGTCTATATAGCATAGACCATATATATACACATAAAAAAACAGATAAAGTGCAATGGTAGACAAAAATGCTGGAGAAACTCAGCGGGTGAGGCAGCATCTATGGAGCAAAGAAAATAGGCAACGTTTCAGGTCGAGACCCTTCTTCAGAGTCTCGACCCGAAACGTTGCCTTGATGATGTTTGCAGCCTCTTTGAGGCAGCGACTGCGCTAGATCCCTTCGATGGTGGGGAGGTCAGAGCTGATGATGGACTGGGTAGTGGTCACAACTTTCTGCATTCTTTTCTGCTCCTGGACATTCAAGTTGCCGAACCAAGCCACGATGCAACCAGTCAGCACGCTCTCTACTGTGCACCTGTAGAAGTTCGAGAGAGTCCTCTTTGACATTCCAACTCTCCGTAATCTTCTCAGGAAGTAGAGGCGCTGATGTGCTTTCTTTATAATTGCATCAGTATGCTGGGACCAGGAAAGATCTTCAGAGATATGCACGCCCAGGAATTTGAAGTTCTTGACACTCTATACGCGGACTCGTCACTTACAGTGATTCGTCCCACAACAGTGGTGTCGTCGGCGAACTTGATGATGAGTTCGCACTATGTCCGGATACGCAGTCATGAGTATAGAGTGAGTAAAGCAGGGGGCTGAGCACGCAGTCTTGAGGTGCTCCCATGCTGATTGTTATCGAGGATGACACATTTCCACCAATACGGACAGACTGTGGTCTGTGGATGAGCAAGTCGAGGATCCAATTGCAGAGGGATGCACAGAGACCCAGATCTGAGAGCTTGGTAACCAGCTTGGAGGGGATGATGGTATTATATACCGAGCTGTAGTAAATGAATAACATATGAGTTTTTGTTGTCCAAGTTGTCCAGAGCGGAGTGGAGAGCCAGTGAGATCGCATCCACCGTTGATCTGTTGTGGCGGTAAGCGAACTCCAGTGGGTGGAGGTTCTTGTCGAGGTAGGAGTTGTTATGCGCCATAATCAACCTCTCAAAGCACTTCATCACCACAGACTTTAGTGCCACTGGTCGATAGTCATTGAGGCACGTCACCTTGCTCTTCTTGGGCACTGGTATTATTGATGCCCTTTTAAAGCAGGTGGAAACCTCAGACCTCAGAAGTGAGAGGTTCAAAATGTCTGTAAAAACTCCAGCCAGTTGGTCCGCACAGGTTTTTAGAACACGACTGGGTATGCCATCAGGTTCAGGCATGATTAAGCATGTTGGGCCAATAGTCATGGATATTTTGAAGAGTGAGAGGGGATTGTACTAAAACATGTAGGATTCTGTGGAGACTTCACAGGGTGGATGTTGAAAGGATGTTTCTTTTTCTGGGAGGCTTATTTCAAACTAGGTGGCATGGTATCAGAATAAAGAGGCAGTCATTTAGCGTGGAGATGGAGAGAAGTTTTTTTCTCTTAGATGGATGATGATCTTTGGAATTCTTGGCCCTGGACAGCTGTGAAGTTGGGCAATGAATGAGTTCATGGGCACAATCACTTTGTTGGACTATACAGGAATAGAGAGTTATGGGGAACAGGCTGTAAGATGGAGTTAAATGCATGATTGGATTAATCATGACCTTGTTGAATGCTTGAGCAGCCACAAAGATCTCTATCAACCATAGAAACATAGAAACAAAGAAAAATAGGAGTTGGCCATTCGCCCCTTCGAACCAACACCGCCATTCAATGTGATCATGGCTGATCATCTAAAATCAGTACCCTGTTCCTGCTTTTTCCCCATATCCATTAATCCCTTTAGCCCTAAGAGCTAAATCTAACTTTCTCTTGAAAACATCCAGTGTATTGGCCTTCACTGCCTTCTGTGGTAGAGAATTCTCTGGGTAAAGAGGTATTCCTCATCTCAGTCAATGACCTACCCCTTATCCTTAAACTGTGACCCCTGGTTCTGGACTCACCCAACTTTGGTACCATTTTTCCTGCATCTAGCCTGTCTAATCCTTTAAGAATGTTATATGTTTGTATAAGATATCCTCTCATCCTTCTAAATTCCGGTGAATACAAGCCTAGTCGACCCATTCTTTCATCATATGTAAGTCCCGCCATCCCGGGAATTAACCTGGTGAACCTTCGCTGGACTCCCTCAATAGCAATAATGTCCTTCCTCAAATTAGACCAAACTTGCACACAATACTCCAGGTACAGTCTCACCAGGGCCCTGAACGACTGCAGTAGGACCTCCTTGCTCCTAAACTCAAATCCTCTCGCAATGAAGGCCAACATGCGATTAGCTTTCTTCACTGCCTGCTGTACCTGCATGCTTACTTTCAGTGACTGATGTACAAGTCTTGTTGCGCCTCCCCTTTTCCTAATTTGACACCATTCAGTTAATAATCTTTCATCCTGGTTCTTGCCACCAAAGTGGATAACCCCACATTTATCCACATTATACTGCATCTGCCATGCATCTGCCCACTCACCTTACCTATCCAAGTCACCCTGCAGCCTCATAGCATCCTCATCGCAGCTCACACTGCCACCCAGCTCACACTGCCACCCAGTCATCTGGAAACTTGGAGATGTCAAATTTAAAGGTACATCTTTTTATTCTGAGGCTGTGCCTTCTGGTCCTAGATTCAACCACTAGTAGAAACATCCTCTCTACATTAACTATATCCAGGCCTTTCACTATTCGGTAAGTTTCAGTGAGATCCCCCCTCATCCCAAACTTCAGCAAGTGCAGGCCCAGTGCCATCAAACACTCATCAAACATGAATCCAACATTCCTGGGATCATTCTCGTAAACCTCCTCAGGACTATCTCCAATGCCAGCACATCCCTCCACAGATATGGGGCCCAACAGGCATGGAAATCACTATCAAAACATGGGGGGGACCGGAGGACCGAGGGGACACAATATCTTGGCGGCCGCGCGCGCATGCGCACACTCACACACACACGCGAGGCTTTGGAGGCTTCAGCCGTGGGCCCTGTGGAGACGCACTGTCAAAATAAACTTAAGCGAGAGAGGTTGCGGAGCGAGCACTCGGTGTTGGTGCTCGGTCTGTTCAGCAGCAAGTGTGAGATCAACATCAGACAAGGCGCTAGTGGGGTGAAAAAGATTCCGTACAGACAGCGCCAGAGTCAGGATCTAAACCCATGTCCCTGGCGCTGAGAGGCAGCAGCAACGTGCGGGCCGAGTGGCCTGTCTCTCTCTGTGTACCTGCCAGCAGCCGCAGCAGACCCTCCGCCTTCCAGATAGAGAACTGCATCATTAACGGTGACCCCGTCCCGGTTCCCTCTGCTCATCAGGCACCGACTCCACGCTGTACCGAATCATCCCCGAGTCAAGCGGCATGCTGGGCTGGAGGAGAGAGCGAGATGCATGCGAAGCTTCGGCCGTGGGCTTGAATCGGCCCGTTCACGGGGTCGTTCACGGGGGCTTCAACATCGGGAGCCTTGATCGCCTTGATGCAGCAGTTTAATTTTAAGCCGCGACGGGCGCTGAAAGGCCCCGCGAATTCAGCCCTTAGAAAGCGGCTGATGAAGTCCGGATGACAAAACATGGGGGAGATTGTCCCCCACCTCTCAAAGCATGGGGGGGGGACGTCCCCCGGTACCCCCCAGGATTACCGCCCCTGGGGCCCAATACTGTTCACAATACTCCAAATGCGGTCTGATCAGTGCCTTATAAAGCCTTAGTATTACCTCATTGTTTTTATATTATAGCCATCTCTAAATCAATGCTGCCATTACATTTGCCTTTGTTGTTATCATTTCAATTTGGAAATTAACCTTTTGTGATTCCTGCACTATCACTCCCAAGTCTGCATTTTCAATTTCTGAATCTTGTCCCCATTTAGAAAATAGTTCATGCCTTTATTCTTACAACCAAAGTGCATGACCGTACACTTTGCTTCGCTGTATTCCATCTGGGGGCTGAGATAGATAGGTTGAATAAGCCATCTCGAACAGATCTGTTAGGTTAAAGAGGGAAGTTAGAGAGAGGGAGAGAAAACATTAACCAAGGAACGTAAAAAACTGTGAAATGCAGGTCATGGATAAAGGAAATGCCCAACAGATTAGGCTGCAGAGAGAGATGAGAAAGAAAATTTTCCTTTAAATTGTTAAAAGCCCTGTCTCACGGTGCGAGTTGACCCACGAGGTACCCCGAGTGAAAGACTCATGGTTGTGTACGAGATTTAAGTGTATGATCAAGAGTGTAACCGAGTTCCCACGGGTATGACTAAGTTTGCCATTTACTTGTCATTTCTGCGATGTTCCAAGTTCGTCTCCCGAGTTACCAAGTTCCTCTCCCGTTAATCTTGAGCCAACAATGTCTACCGACGTGTTGAAAAATCATCACATGGTAAAAAAATAATGTCATGCTTTATTTTTACACACTATAAAAATCCTTCCTTGTTTAAATTGGCTCATTTGGAAACATGTCTGCAAGAAGGCTATTGCCCAAGAGCGCAGTATATATTACAGAGAGTTGCAAATGTAGTGCAGTCTATTACACAGGCCAGCCTTCCCCCTATCAACTCAATCTACACTACGCCCTGCTTTGGGAAGCAGCCAACGTAACCAAGGACCATTCACACCTTGGCCATTCCCTCTTCTCCTTTCACCCCGTGAGCAGATAATACAAACGCTCACATACATGTACTACCAGATTCAGGGACAGCTCCTTCCTCACTGTCATTGGATTGCTGAAACAGAAGTTCTTCGGTGTCTGAAGAAGGGTCTCGACCCAAAACGTCACCCATTCCTTCTCTCCAGAGATGCTGCCTGTCTCGCTGAGTTACTCCAGCATTTTGTGTCTATCTTCTCATAACTGAAGTCCTGATCTCCTGATATACCCCATTACAGCTCTTGGACAAAAAAACTCGACACTTTTTTGTGTTGTAACTATAAGGGTGTAACGTTGTGACAATGTATTCTGCACGCTGGGTATTTTTTCTCTTAGCGCTAACTATTTATTGCACTTATGTACGGCTTTATTTCACAACTCGCAAGCAGAGCTTTTCACTGCAGTTTCGTTCAGGTGACAAAATAACCCAATATCAATACCATGTCCGCCTCATCCCAGTTTATGGGGGATGGGGGCGGGGGGGGGGGGGGGGTAGGGTCATGATATGAATCTGTGACTGTAGTTTTTTCTCTGCCAAGTTGTAAAACTCCAGCCGGGATACCGTCGTCTCCGGGTTCGTGATCATACCAGTAATATTGTGAGGTCGACATATTGTTGACACTGGCATTATCACTAATCTATTATCATTACATCTCAGAATTTGTGTAACAATATTTCATGTTCCCCGGTAACACTTTCACTTTAAAACGGCACTTTGAGTTCTTATTTTCCATCGGGTTAGTTTGTGATTATGGTCATGTTAAGAATTAAAAGTCCTAAAATCAATGTGTGAAATGTGATTCTTATTTTTCAAAGTCTCTCATAGGAAACAATGAGCGTATAATGAGAGGCGCTGGCTCTGAACGCACTGCCTGAAAAAATGATGGTAACAAGCTTCAATCCTGTTTTTCAAAAATAACTGGACAACATTACCCAAAAGGGAAAGTTATTCGCTTGCTCAGTGGCAAAAATGAACTAACTAAATTATCATTTAAAAATGTGATAGTGATTTGATGAGGCTTTTGGCTTCCTTCGGCAATGCTACAATTCCATAATTCTCACCGTTGTTCACATACCAACAAGTGCCCAGGGAGAGGGGGAGAAAGAGACGTACACTCACAGAGGCAGAGTCTCTCAGCCTGTGTGAGAGGGACGGAGGGAGAGAGAGAGACACACACAAGGTGGATGTGAAATCTCACCTACCTGTTTCAGTGACAGGCACCCGCAGCCAGTGAATGAAGACACCCCCATCTGTCTCCCCTCCTCTCCCTCCACTCTCCACCCTCTCTCCTCCACCCCCAACCCTCCTCCCCCCCCCACCCCCCCACCCAATTTGGAAATGTCATCCCATCACCCATTCCTTCTCTCCAGAGATGCTGCCTGCCCGCTGAGTTAAAGAGTTCCCACGGTAGACTCACGAGTCAGTAAGGTAAACGCATGGGCCACTACGTTCTTACAACGTGTTTAAATGTTTCAATTTTTAACCTCAAGAGTACATTTTACTCGTGGAAAACTTAAAACATGTTTGAATTCATCCAAGAGTTAACAAGTTTCACGGGTACCTGCCGTTAGCGCCAAGAGTCGCTAAGTTGCGTCCACGAGTTCCGACGTTCCCGCTACGTTAATCGTACGTGATTACCACGAGTTAAATTTGTTTTAAGCTCAGGGTACCTCGTGGGTCAGCTCGCACCGTGAGACAGGGGTTTAACTCTTCCAAAGTTTTCACCACCAGTCAGAGATGGTGCTATACTGCAAGCAGAAAGGGCTTCAATGTCTTTACTTTTCTTTCATGCATTGTCTGGGGAAGTCTAAGTTTGCCTGCAGATTCATTTCATTTAAACCAACACTGAATAGTTGACGGCACTGATGACACCTTCATCTGAGATAAAGAGAAAATATCAGGACATTGAATTAATGCTGTTACATTTGAACATAACCAGTAAATGTAGCATTTGAATTGATAGGAAACAAATTGAATGTAGCCCGGTTTAAAGGCTTGGCCAAGATGGTAGTCAAAGAATGTGGAAGCAATAGCTTGGCAAGAAATATCGGCAGCCCTGCATTCACATATATCCCATCCCTGCATCGCCAGGAAACACAGTGGAAAAGCGGTTGAGTTGCTGCCTTACAGTGCTAGAGACCCGGATTCAGCCATGATCAGCCATGATCACATTCAATGGCGCTGCTGGCTCGAAGGGCCGAATGGCCTACTCCTGCACCTATTGTCTATTGTCTATTGGTCAATCCGACGGGTGCTGTCTGTATCAAGTTTGTACGTTCTCTGTGTGACCATGTGGGTTTTCTCCAGGTGCTCAGGTTTCCTCCCACACTCCAAAGACACACTTCTGAAGGTTAATTGGCTTTGGTAAAATTGTAAATTTTACTTCGGAGTCACGTGAGTGACTTCGTGAAGACCCCGTCCAGCACGCATGCGCGACATTAGCGTTCACGCAGTGCAACAGCGACGACCGGGAGTACAGGCGCTCCCGCTACACGTCGGTGAAAACTAAACAGCGGACCATCAGGTAAGTCTTACACTGAGGTCGTAATCCGCAAGCTGTGCTCTGCTCTCTATTCCAGAGGAACTGGGAACAGGAGCAGCACGGCAAAGGAAGAAAACCGCCCCCCGTTCGACTCCAACAGAACGGGAGTGTTCCATCAGTGGGGGGCGAGAGGCGGCACCTGGACCGCATATGCTGCGGTCCACCCTCATCGAGACCGAGCCGAGCCCAGTCCCGCTAGCGCAGCCTGATGAGCGGCAGCGGGCTGGAAGAAAAGTTTAAACAAACAAACAAACAAACAAACCGGCCGGTTATGTCTGACTCCGATGAGGAGGGTCCGCCTTAGAGCGGCAGAGCTAGCCGCCTGAGCCGAATGAAAAGGCTCATGGAGCAACTGCTCCAGCGAGACTTGCTTCAGGAGCTACAGCAGTCTCGCCAGGGGGATCAGGCACTCCCACAGCAGTGCTCTATAAATGCACTGGCCATCGCTTTCCCCTCAAAGCAGGGCAGCGTTGGCGACCAGGGCTGGGCTGGTCAGGAAGAGGGGTCATTGGCTGAAGATGTCGGGAGTACGCTTGGGGTACAGGATCAGGAAGAGCTGCTGGGTGTGGAGATCCGCTACGTGGTTTCACCACGAGCAGGGCGGCCATTGGAGCCAAAACTGGCGGCCAGCATCAACCACCTGTCCCTCAAACCCCTACAAGACAGGTACTTAATGAGGCACTAGAGCTGGAAAACTGCAGTTCGCTCAATGTACCGGCTGTTAACAGCCAAATCTGGGGGGGGGGGGGGGACAGAGTATCCGGAACCAGGAGCTAAAATCCTCAAGCTCCTGACGACAGGGATAACAGCCTATGCTCGTTCCGTGGATGGGGTGGATATGACCACAAACCAGCAAGACACTCTGGCTCTGCTGTGCTACACCCAATATGAGATAAATAACCTCCGCAAGGAGAGAATAAGACCTGCCCTCAATCCCAGGTTTGCAGGACTGTGTAAAACACCGGCCTCAGAGCCGCAGATCCTGTTATTAGGAAGGACAAGTGAAAGACCTGGAGGAGGAGTCCAAAGCATTTGGCCTCATGAGGGCAGGCCCCGGAACGAGCAGACCCACACAAAAAACCAGACGGCAGTACCCCACCGCGTCCACCAGTCAAGGTCAAATTTATGTCACTGGTGAAAGCTCGGGTCCGCATACTATCCCCGAAAGCCTTTTTAGGCCAGGGCCCAGAGCGGACCCCATGGAAAATGCGCCACCCCCAATCAGCAGTACATCAACAGTACATCCAGCAGTATAACGACCGATGAACAAACGGAAGAAAGGAACACTACCATAACCATGGAGGTAGGTGGGTTTGGTTCCTACCAGCATGTAAATGGGGAACTGTACTAACAGGAGGTGTCTCACGAATGATAGTTATATACTTAACAGTATTCGGGGATACAAAATAGAGTTCATTCACGAAAACATGCCACCAGTTCAGCACGTACCCAAAGGGTCTTTACCCTCTCAGTCAAAGAGAACTAGAGGCTCAAGCAGAACTGGTGAGGTTACTTACAAAGGGTGTCATTGAGAAATCCAAACATGATCCTTTGGAATTTGTCTCAAATATATTTACCAAAAAGTAAAAAAGATGGTGGATGTCGCATCATCATTGACTTAACCTCAATAAATACCTTTGTTAAGTATGTACATTTCAAAATGGAAACATTTGTAACTGCTAAACAACTGATTGCCAAAGGATACTTTATGGCAAGCATTGATCTAAAAGATGCCTACTATTCAGTACCCATTCACAAGGGTCATCGCAGATACCTGAAAATTTACCTGGATGGGGCAACTATGGCAGTATAAAGTATTGCCTAATGGGTTGACATCAGCCTTAGACTATTTACCAAGATATTAAAACCAGCCTTGGCAACATTAGCGAAACAAAGACATATTGTCATGGCGTATCTTGATGATATCCTAATAGTTGGCAAAACCATGGAGTTGGCTAAATCAGCTGTATTAGCTACCAAATAATAGTTTGAAACCCTGGGTTTGTCATACATCCAGATAAATCTAAGTTGACGCCATCCACACTATGGACTATCTGGATTCAATTAACTCAATCCACATGTCTGTAACGTTGCCAAAAGGTAAAGCAGCAGAATTGGCACAGATGGGCAACAATTAATGGTAAGCAATCGACCAACCATCCCACAAGTGGCAAGAGTAATTGGCAAAATGGTAGCAGCATTTTCAGCTACACAATTTGGACTCCTGCACTATCAGCACCTACAAAGGGCAAAAGTACAGGCGTTGAAACGACATGCAGGTCACTTTGACAGATCCATGAAACTACCCATTGAAGCAATATCAGAGTTACAATGGTGCATATAACACATTTGGCATAGTTCCAGCCCTATCATCATCAATAACCCAACGTTAACTATACAAACAGATGCCAGTGCTCAAGGCTGGGGAGCAACTAATACCATATCCAGCACAGGTGGTAGATGGACTAACCTAGACTCGTCTTTACTACAAACACTGGGCATAAATTATTTGGAAATGTTGGGTGCGTTTTATGGTTTTAAAGCATATTCTAGGAATATGCACAACTTGCATGTTCATTTACAAATTGATAAATATCACGGTGGTGGCCTATATTAACCATATGGCCGGAATAAAATCGATATCATGTGACAATTGGGTCAACACAATCTGGTAATGGTGGGTCGATAGACATATTTGGCTATCAGCAACTTACCTACCAGGTAAGCTAAATACAGTGCCAGGTCATGCAAATTCAATGATAAACACCAAATGGATGTTAAATCCTAGAGCTTTGCTAAAATTACAAACCAATATGGCACACCAGATATCGATCTCTTTGCATCCAGACTAAATCACCACGTACCAATGTATGTCCCTTGGGAACCACACCCTGAGGCAGCAGCGATAGATGCATTCGCGCTGAACTGGGGGACAGATTTCTTCTATGCTTTTTCCCCTTCTGCCTTAATCTGTAGGGTACTACGCAAAATACAGATGGACTCTGCTTCAGGTATTTTGATAGTACCAACTGGCCTACACAGCCATGATTCCCAGTGGTCCTCGACATGGTCATCGACACTCCTATGACCTTTCCCAGTAGCCCAGACCTATTGACGCACCCTGTATCAGGCATAAGTCATCCATGCCATGCCAAAATTAACCTACTGGGTTGCAGATTATCAAAAGACCACTGCTGGGACTGGGATTGTCTGACAGGACCATCAACATGATGACACCGTATGTCCACCAGGAAACAATACCTATCGAGCATCAGGAAGTGGGAAAGATACTGCTCGACTACTGGGACAACGTACTCATCTGCAACCATAACCAATGTACTGGAGTTCCTGGGGAGCCTTCACCATAATGAAGGATTGAGCTACAGCGCCATCAATACTGCCAGACGTGCGCTGTCAGCCTACTTAAAACAGGTGCCAGGACAACAGGCCATAGGGTCTCACCCGCTGGTGATCAAACTCATGAGGAGTATCGTCAACTCCAACCCTCTTAGACCTAGGTATACACAAATCTGGGATGTCAGTGTGGTCCTGACATACCTAAGGGGATGGTCCCCAGCCAGGCTCTCACCCTGGAAAAGCTAACCCTGAAAACGGTCATGCTGATGCTACTAGTCTCAGCACAAAGAGTCCAGTCCTCCACTTACTGCGACTGGACAACATGGTTATAACACCAGACCGGGTCTCATTCACCATTCAGGAGCTGCTAAAGCAGAGCAAGCCAGGAACTTGAGTCCTAGTTATGGATTTCCGGGCATACCCACCTGACCTACGGTTGTGTGTCATGACTCACTTATTAACTTACATCAACACAACAAGAGATTCTCGAGGGAGAAGGGAAAAAAAAATATATATATATATATATAAATAAATAAATAAATAAATTAAAAAGCCTTATGGGTCAGCCACAAGAAACCTCAAGGTTGGGTGTCGAGCCAAACCATCTCGAAATGGCTCAAGCAGGTACTGGGAGCTGCTGGAGTAGATACTGATGTATATACATCTCACTCCACCAGGGCAGCATCCACATCGGCGGCTAAAAGAATGAACATGGAGAAAACGTTCCAAACGTTCTACCACAAGCCGCTAGCAGAACCTGTGTTATTTGCAGAAAGAGTTTTTAAAATCTGCAAAATTATATAATTTAAGCCCGGGGGAGCATTTTGTCTTTTGTTATTGTTTAATAGATACCATTATTGTTTACAAACAGATTATGGTTGATTACGATAACATACTTCCTCCCTTGAATGACTTCGGCAGCGAGTGAAGTATGAACTGTTACACGGTTTGAAATCACAGAGCTTTGAAGTCTTCACGAAGTCACTCACGTGACTCCGAAGTAAAATAGTAAGATTAAACGAGAACTTACCAGTTTGAAGTTTGATCTGTATTTTATGAGGAGTTACGATGAGGGATTACGTGCCCTCCGCTCCCACCCTCAAATATATAGATCAACAGGTATCTTAGTTCTCCTTTTCTTTACTATGTTTATTTCAATTATTGTGTTTCCTGTGATTCCACACCGCTGCTTTGAAGAATGTCGCGCATGCGTGCTGGACGGGGTCTTCACGTAATCCCTCATCGTAACTCCTCATAAAATACAGATCAAACTTCAAACTGGTAAGTTCTCGTTTAATCTTACTATTGCCCCATCTATAGGATAGTGTTCGTGTACAACGATCGCTGGTCAGCACGGGCTGAAGAGTCTGTTATCAAGCTGAATCTCTAAAGTCTAAAGTCTAAAAATAATAAGCACTTCCAGCTACAATTTGCCCATGTTTATTCATCTTCTGGGCATCGTATGCCATAAGCTCCATTCCTACGGAATTCTAAAGACTAATTGAATGGCAGGGTGACTGTTTGATGTGAACAGTATAATCCAGTAACGTCTTCCCAAGAATCCCACAAGAAAAGTATTTTTTAG
The DNA here is from genome assembly GCA_038087875.1 of Malacoraja senta. Taxonomy (NCBI): domain Eukaryota; kingdom Metazoa; phylum Chordata; class Chondrichthyes; order Rajiformes; family Rajidae; genus Malacoraja; species Malacoraja senta. The sequence goes on along the minus strand of CM075977.1, from coordinate 36,994,556 downwards.
CTTCGTTTAGTTTAGAGATACAACACGGAAACAGGCACTTCGGCCCACTGAAGCCACGCCGCACATTAATAGACAATAGACAATAGACAATAGACAATAGGTGCAGGAGTAGGCCATTTGGCCCTTCGAACCAGCACCGCCATTCAATGTGATCATGGCTGATCATCCCCAATCAGTACCCCGTTCCTGCCTTCTCCCCACATCCCCTGACTCCGCTATTTTTAAGAGCCCTATCTTGCTCTCTCTTGAAAGCATCCAGAGAACCAGCCTCCACCGCCCTCTGAGGCAGAGAATTTCACAGAATTATCATAATCCTACACACATTCCGGACAATTTACACTTATACCAAGCCAATTAACCTACAAACTTGTACGATTTTTTGGAGTGTGGGAGGAAACCAAAGATCTCGGAGAAAACCCACAGTCATAGAAACATAGAAACATAGAAAATAGGTGCAGGAGCAGGCCATTCAGCCCTTTCAGCCAGCATGATCCATTCAATATGATCATGGCTGATCATCCAAAATCAGTACCCTGCTCCTATGGCTTTTCCCCCATATCCCTTGATTCCCTTAGTCCTAAGAGCTAATTCTAACTCTCTTGAAAACATCCAATAAATTGGCCTTCACTGCCTTCTGTGGCAGAGAATTCCACAGATTCACAACTCTCTGGGTGAAAATGTTTTTCCTCATCTCAGTCCTAAATGGCTACCCCGTGTTCGTAAACTGTGACCCCTGGTTCTGGACTCCTACAACATCGGGACCATTTTTCCTGCATCTAGCCAGTCCAATACTCTAAGAATTTTATATGTTTCTATAAGATACCCTCTCATCCTTCTAAATTCCAGCGAATACAAGCCCAGTCAACCCATTCTTTCATCATACGTCAGTCCCACCATCCTGGGAATTAACCGGATGAACCTATGCCGCACTCCCTCAATAGCAATAATGTCCTTCCTCAAATTAGGAGACCAAAAATTGCACACAATACTCCAGGTGTGGTCTCACCAGGGCTCTGTACAACTGCAATAGGACCTCCTCGATCCTAAACTCAAATCCTCTCGCAAATCCTCTCGTCATGGGAAGAACATACAAACTCCGTACGGACAGCACCTATGGTCAGGATCGAGCATCGGGTCTCTGTCTCTGGAAGCGCTGCAAGGCAGCAACTCTACTGCTGTGCCAAGGTACCACTGCTCTATCATGCTTGGAAAGAGAGCCTCCAACTCTGCTTACTGTAAATGGACTTGGCAACACTGCCTTTCATACCAATTGGACATACCAAAGTTCTCCAGATCTGATTGTTACTCATTGAGGTATAACAACTGCCTGAATGCAGAATCACGAAGTCAATGTGTAAACAGAACAATATAATGAAAGGTCCATTCAGTCTGGCTGTTTTGTTTCAGAGCTACGCATTGATCAAGATGCCAAAAAAAGCTTCTCTCTTCACCTTCACTACGAGAGGCTTTACATCCTCTTGGGAGGGCAGATAGGGTCTCATTTTAATCATCCACGTAATCATACAAGCTGTAAAATTCAAAGACCCGGCCGCACTCAGAAGATATGCACCAGGAAATGAAATCAATTAGCAACATAACGTTGAGCTCTTTACAAGGAGACAGTGGTGGAATGTTCACCAGTACACCGACAACAGAACGAGACGGAATACTTGAGGAACAGTTACTCTGAGCAGCAGCTAACTAGCTAAGTGGATGCAATCAGTTCGACTCTCTTCCAAAAGAGGCTGTCAGGTTGATGGATATTATTCTCATGAGTTGCATGAGTTATTTGACAGGAGTGCTTTTGCCAGCTGGTTTCATGTCACAGTCTTTCACATACTTCACTCACTTCTATCTTGTATCAAAAATGACAGACAAAGTGTTCTGAAAGCCATGTTTACATTTTCACATCTATCGCTGACAGATGGACATCATTTGAAATCCTGCTGAAGATGGATGAAAAATAGATGAACTCACCTTTCAGTCGGAAACCTGCAATTTTCGAAAACTGTCTTGTTTTTTTTTTGACAGAGTGTTTTAACAAAGACTGAGAATTCCACACGCAGTTGTTTTACTTGCACTAGAAATGTTCTGTGCCCCTGAAACTGGAATTTGAGGAACCATCTACTGACACCACAGGAAAGCTCATTCAAGATTTTGTTGTGGCTTAATGCAGTAAGGAATGAGAGGAGACCATTCTGTCCCTTGGGTTTTGTCTACCTCTCAATGAGCTTCATAGAATCATTTCTATGTATATATATACACACACACTGAACTTGTTGGCTCGAAGGGCCGAATGACCTACTCCTGCACATATTGTCTATTGTCTATTATCTACACTAATCCCATCAGGCCCTTATCCCTCTTCCATTTCCATTCGTACCATTCAACCTTTTTCCATTCAAGTACCTGTCCAAATAAATTTTAAACATTGTAATTGTATCTGCCTCCGAGTGAAATCTCAGTGAAAGGCACTTTTTCTGGACTTTTCCTGGCCTGGCATGGGCCTTTGGGCTAAAATGTTCTTCCTGGGTCAATATTCTTCCTGGGTTTGGTTGGCGGCACGACTCACGTTGCAGCGGCCTCTGCAGTCCGTCTGTCTTTTTTATTTTTTTTGTTTCGTTTGAGTTTTGTACAGTGTTTTTTTTTTTGACTGGGTATGTGTGGGGGAGCGGGGGCAGGGGGTGGGGGTGGGGAAACTTTTAAAGTCTTTTCCCTGCACGGGAGACCCGACCTTTCTCTGTCGGGTCTCCGTTGTCGTTGGGGCCTAGCACCGTGGAGCGGCCTCCAACCGGAACGACCTGGGGCTCCAGTCGCGGAGCCTGCGGACTACTCACCATCGTGGAGCTGGCCGAGTTCGGAGCGGGAGGAGCTGTGGTGTCGCGCTGCTGCTACCCGACCCCGGAGATTCGGAGGCTTCAGCCGCAGGTCTGGTGGATGGTGACATTGGGAGCTCGCGGGTCCATGGTGGGAGACCGCTTTTCGGGGCTCCCGCAACGGCAGCTACTCCCGCCCGCGTTGCGGGGTTGAGGATGACCTGGAGCGGGGTCTGGCATCGCCCGGCGCGGCATTGGTGGCCGTGGGACTTGCTGGTGCTACCGGGGGCTACAACATCAAGACCCGGAGCGTGGCCTTGCATCGCCCGGCGCGGCTTTAATGGCCGCGGGACATATCTGAAATTGCCCGCCGGGGGCTTTGACTTTGACATCGGGAGGAGAATGTGGAGTGCAGCGGAGAGAAGACTTTGGCTTCGATCACAGTGAGGAGGAGATTCACTGTGATGGATGTTTGTGTAAATTGTGTTGTGTCTTGGTTCTTTTTACTTGTTTGTATGACTGCAGAAACAGAATTTCGTTTGAACTTAGGTTCAAATGACAACAAATAAATATCTAAATATCTATCTATCTATATGGGCATTTGGGGCAAAAGCAACTGGTTTCTGGGCCTTGTGGGCCAAAATGAGTGGTTTCAGGCAGGCCAAACAACTCATTTTCATTTCATTTCATTTCCATTGCCATTTCAATTTCAAGCACATAGCAGGTAAACATCTCATTTTCATTTCATTTCATTTCATTTCCATTGCCATTTCAGTTTCAAGCACAGGGCAGGCCAAACAACTCATCTCATTTTCATTTCATTTCATTTCCATTCCCATTTCAGTTTCAAGCACAGGGCAGGCTAAACAACTCATCTCATTTTCATATCATTTCATTTCCATTGCCATTTCAGTTTCAAGCACAGGGCAGGCAAAACAACTCATCTAATTTTCATTAAGGGCTAACAAATCATTTATTGCAAGTACATTGCAGACTCACAGTTCAGTAGACTCACAGCAGAATAACAGTTGTGGTCTCTCCCTAGCGATCTTTCCAGAGTGACTGACTCACACCCAGGCATCCGGGGTTTTATAGTCCTGCCCCCCCGGAAGGGGCGTTACCTTCATCATGGTGATTGACATGCGAGAGGATCAGCTGATCTCAAGATTTTTAAAACATTCATAACTTTTTTATTTTTCATCGATTGGAAAAATCCGCAGATGCTGGTTTAAACTGCAGATAGACACAAAAAGCTGGAGTAACTCAGCGGGACAGGCAGCATCTCTGGAGAGCAGGAATGGGTGACGTTTCAGGTCGAGACTGAAGACTGAAGAAGGGTCTCGACCCTAAACTCATAGACTCTATTCATCACCAGATCACAAAATGTCCCATCTGCACATTCCCTATATTGGTTGTTTGATATGTTGCTCCAAAAGGTAATAGGTTAGCTTATCATTTATTGTTATTTGCATGTGCAGTAAACTATAGGTATAATGGAAACTTGTTTGCAACAACATCACAGGCACATAGACAAACACAAAAAACGAATTATACGTGAATTATACATAAATTACGTAAAATTTCAAAATGAAATAAGATTGTGCACAAAATAAGATGTTAATGCAAAAACATAATTAGAAAAAAAACAAGTCCATGGTTGTGCAAGTGGTGGGCCATAGTGTTCCATTGTCGAGGTGTGATTAGGGTTGTGCAGGGTTGATTCAAGACCTGGTAATTGTATGAAAGTAGCTGTTCCTGAACCTGGTAGTGTGGGACTTTTTACTGCATATCTCTAAAGATTTGTGAATTGAATGCTATTTATTGTCATTCAAGCCTAGCTTGAACGAAATATCATTACTACAGTTTTTTAACACATTACAAAAAAACAAGACCCACAATTAACACAGTTTACATAAACATCCATCACAGTGAGTCTCCAACACCTCCTCACTGTGATGGAAGGCAAAGTCTTATCTCTTCCCTTTATTCTTCACCCGCGGTCCAGCAGTCCAACTGCAGCATCTAGGCGAACTGGGGCTCCGGTGTTAAAGCCTCCGGCGGACGATGGCTAGTCCCGTGGCCATTCAGCCACGCCGGGCGATGCTAGGACCCGGCTCCGCGCCCTTCAAACCCCGCGGTTCAAGCAGTCCAACCCGCAGTCCAACTGCAGTGTCTAGGCGAACTGGGGCTCCGATGTTAGAGCCCCCGGGGGGCGATGGTAAGTCCCATCCATGTCCTTTGAACCTCGCGATTCCAGCGGGAGAAGTTGCCGTTGCGGGAGCTCCGAAAAGCCGTCTCCCACCAGGGACCTGGAGCTCCCGATGTTCCTGTAGACATACCAAATGTTTTTAATCATCCATGAAAGTGAAATTGCTGGTGCTCCATCTTCGTCATTGCATCTATGTGTTGGGCTCAGGACAGGTCATCCGAGATGTTAATGTCCTGGAATTTTGAATATGATGTACATGTATATGAATAAAGTACACTGATTGAAAATATTGGGGTGGGAGATTGCAACCTTCATGTGGTCCACCTTATTTCCGATGAATGCAATCAACCTGGCGTGCACAAACAGATCAAACATAACAAGTTGTCTTGCAACTTTAGGCTGTGCACGCCATACGCAAGAAGAAGAAGAAGAAGAAGATTAAAAATGTGCTAACAGTATGACATGAAATTAAACTTTTCAGTTTCAGTTTAGTTTATTATCACGTGTGAAAGCCTTTGTTGCATGCTTTCCTGTCAACAGGTATAATGTGTAGTGCAATGTAAAGCCAGTAAAGCCTAATCAAGGATAGTCCGAAGGTCACCAATGAGTTAGACAGTAGTTCAGCCGTGCTCTCTGATTGTGATAGGATGATTCAGTTGCCTGATAACAGTTGGGAAGAAACTGTCCCTGAATCTGGAGGTGGGCGTTTTCACACTTCTATAACTTTTGCCTGATGGGAGAGGGGAGAAAAGGTATGCCAGGGTGCAACTCGTCCTTGATTATTATGCAGCTGGCCTTGCCAAGGCAGCGTGAAGTATTAATGGAGTCAATCGCAGGGAGGTTGGTTTGTGTGATGGTCTGGACTGCTGCATAATCTTTGGAGATAGTAGGTTAGTCCTGGAGGATTGGGAACCTAGGTCCTGGCCACTAGCCTGGTGGGTAATGTGCCCTTTCTTGTGCAAAACCCTGCCATCCTAAAATATTCATCTAGATGCTAATTTACCATAAAATCTGGTGTATACGTCACGGCCAATTTTGGAAAAAGTTGATTTGGAAAGTGTCTTTTTTGGTTTAAAGTACTTTTAGATTTCCCTCTATAATCCCTTGGTTAATTAAGCAAAATATATCAATTTAAATTTGAACCCATCCTTTCCATTATTTGTTTTATTATGCTATGTTTTTCCACCTTCATCTTTCAAGTAAAGTTTGGCGAAAAAAGAGAAAGAATTAAAGTGAAAATACAGGTATTAACAAACTGCATATAGAAGAATAAAATCAAAATCAACCAAGACTAATTTTAATAGATAAACTGGCCCGGACAGGAGACCGACTCTTGTTTCAGTGGCCTAGGACTAAACAGTATGATGTAAATAGATGGCAATATCATGCTTTTTGATTATAATGGAAGTCTGGTTGCTGCAATATTAATCACAAATCTCAAAGCTATTGCAGAATTTAAATCTTTTCAGTAAACTTTCATAGAAACATAGAAAAGCGGTGCAGGAGTAGGCCATTCAGCCCCATCGAGCCAGCACCGCCATTCAATATGATCATGGCTGATCATCCAAAATCAGTACCCCATTCCTGCTTTCTCCCATATCCCTTAATTCTGTTAGCCCTAAGAGGTATATCTAATTCTCTCTTGAATACCAGTAAATTGGCCCCCTCCAGCCCTCTGTAACAGATAATTCCACAGATTCACAACTCTCTGGGTGAAAATGTTTTCCCCTCATCTCAGTCCTATATGGCCTATCCCGTATTCTTAAACTGCAACCCCTGGTTCTGGACACTCCCAACATCGGGAACATTTTTCCTGCATCTAACTTGTCCAATCCCTTAAGAATGTTATACTTTTCTATGATCCCCTCTCATCCTTTTAAATTCCAGTGAATATAAGCCAGTCGATCCATTCTTTCATCATATGTCAGCCCCGCCATCCCGGGAATTAACCTGGTGAACCTACGCTGCACTCCCTCAATAGCAAGAATGTCCCTCAAATTAGGAGACAAAACTGCACATAATTCTCCAGGTGTGGTCTCACCAAAGCCCTGAACAAATGAAGTAGGACCTCCTTGCTCCTTGCATTTACTCCTTCTTGCTCTTTATTACCTTTTTTTAATTAACTTGTGTGCATTTTTGTATGTTCATCTATCCCCTCTGCTTTTCATAGAATATGAGACAACATTATCGCAGACAATAATCTCTGATTACAAAAGAAAGTGATTTTAATAGCTGTTTAAATTTACTGCTATCCAATCAAAATTCCCAAATTCATAAGCCTGCCTAGGTAGTTAATCTGGACAGTTGACTTTGGCTGGTC
>CM075977.1:36937422-36987011 GCA_038087875.1 Malacoraja senta | reverse complement strand
AGGAAAAATGTTCCCGATGTTGGGGAGTCCAGAACCAGGGGTCACAGTTTAAGAATAAGGGGTAGGCCATTAAGGACTGAGATGAGGACAAACTTTCTTCACCCAGAGAGTTGTGATTCTGTAGAGGCCAATTCACTGGATGTTTTCAAGAGAGAGTTACATTTAGCTCTTGGGGCTAACAAAATCAAGGGATACGGGGAAAAAACAGGAAAGGGGTACTCATTTTAGATGAACAGCCATGATCATATTGAAAGGTAGTGCTGGCTCGAAGGGCCAAATGGCCTATTCCTGCACCTATTTTCTATGTTTCTATGCTTATATGGCAATAAAAACTCGACCACTTGATTTTGAAGCATTCATGCATGGTGGAGGTATAATGTAGTCATAGAGTGATGGGCAAGTTGGGCCACTCGGCCCAACTTGCCCACACCCACCAACATGTCCCAGCTACACTACTAGCTTTTGGTCCATATCCCTCCAAACCTGTCCTACCCATGTATCAGTCTAACTGTTTCTTAAATGTTGGGATAGTCCCTGCCTCAACTACCTCCTCTGGCAGCTTTTTCCATCACCCACCACCCTTTGTGTGGAAATAGTTACCCCACAGTTTCCTATGAAATCTTTTCCCCTTCACCTTAAATCTGTCCTCTGGCCCTTGATTCACCTACTCTGGGCAAGAGACTCAGTGCATTGAAATGTATATTTCTAATGCATTTTAGATTTCTCAAAAGTCTTACTTTTAAAAAGTAACGTTTCCACAATCATATACCCATTTTATTAATGTCATGGTTTGATGATTCTAAATTCAAATCAAAATGAAATATGCGTCAAAAGGAAAACGCATACTTTCAAAATACTCTGATTTTTTCCCGGAGCAATACATAATTTGTATGACTTTGCAAAATCAGGAAATGTTATGATTATTTCTTGTCCCTTTTTCAAACTTGAAATTATAACACATTTAAATGTTCTGTACCGTGGAAGGCACTGGTGTCGATCCGGGGGGAGGGGGGGGGGGGGGTGGGGGATATATCCTCCCAATTTTTTAGGTAGGGGATGGCCTGTATTATTATCCCCCGGTTTTTAGAGGTTGAGCAATAACAGAAATAATAATCATCTGCTCCTATCCCTCATGTAGGCACGACATGATCTTAAAAAAAATACTTCAAACAAAAAAACATTGAAATCCTACTTCTACAATGCACTAAAACATGATTTTAACACATCAAATTTCAAAAAGTCCCTACCATGGGAGGGGGCAACCCCTCCCACACCCTCTCCCCACTTGGTCGCTCCACTCCCTCGCAGGGTAGCCCCAAGACCAGTGATCAGTGATCGCTCAGTCCCCCCCCACTTTCAAAAACGCTTCGCGGCCCCTGCAGTTTTGTACTTGGAGTCATGTCTCACAAATCTAATTGATTTTTTGAAGATATGACCAAAAAGGTTGATGAGATCGGAACAGTAGAGGTTGTACACATGGATTTCATCAAGGCATTTGACAAGGTTCCACATGTTAGGCACATGCTCTGGAAGAGTAGATTGCATGGGTAGAAAATTGGCTTTATGGAAGAAAACAGAGCATGATGGTGGAAGGTTGCTCTTTTGGACTGGGGGCCTGTGACTCGGTGCTGGGCCCATTGCTGTTTGTCACCTATATCAAAAATTTGGATGAGAACGTACAAGGATTGATTAGAAAATTTGCAGATGACACTAAAGTTGGTGGTATTTAATTTACTGAAGATGGATAACAAAAGTTGCAGCAGGATCGTGATTGTTTGGTCAGGTGGGCATAGGGAGACATTAAAACATAAAGGGAAATAAAAGTTAGTTAAATTGTTATTTAACTAATTGTTATTTCCCTTTCCTTCCACCAGCACTTCTTCAAAGCTGTTATTAGTGAGTTCCCCTGAGCTGAGGAATGGTTGATTCAATTTAATACAGAGAAATGCGAGATGTTGCATTTTGGGAAGTCACCTACACAGTGATTGGTAGGGGTCTGGGGAGTGATATAGACCAAAGGGATCTAGGAGTGCAGGTGCATAGTTCCTTGAATGTGCCATCACAGGCAGATATAGTGGTCAAAAAGATTTTCGGCACATTGGCTTTCATCAGTCAGTATTGACTATAGAAGTTGTATAAAACATCGGTGAGGCTACGTTCCGAGTATGCATTCAACTTTGGTCACCATGTTGTAGAAAAAATGTTGTCAAGTTGGAAAGGGTGCAGGGAAGATTAACAAGAACGTTGCCTGGACTCAAGGGCCTGAGCTATAGGGAGAAGTTGAGTAGGCTCGGACTTTATTCCTTCGAGCACAGGAGGATGAGGAGTGATCTTATGGAGGTGCACAAAATCATGAGAGGAATAGATTGGGTCAATGCATAATCTTTTGCTCAGAGTAGGGGAATTAAGAACCAGAGGACATAGGTTTAAGGTGAGGGAGGAAAGATTGAATAGGAACCTGAGGGGTAAATTCTTTACCAAAGGGTGGTGGGTGCATGGAACGAGCTGTCGGAGGAAGTAGTAGAGGCAGGTACATTTAAGAGACATTTGGACAGGCCCACGGAAAGGATAGGTGTAGAGGGTTATGGGCTAAGCAAGGGTAGGTGGGACTAGTGTAACTGGGACATCTTGGTTGGCATGGGCAAGTTGGGCCAATTGACCTGTTTAAATGCTCGACAACTCTATGCCTCTCTATGACCAAGATTTAAGTTGTCTAATTTAGTGATTTGCTGTTTGTCCAATTATAGCTTCCACAGAATTAGAAATCCTGCTTGTCATTGTCTCCGACACCCACCCCTCATCCACAAGCATACAGTCACACACTCTCTCTCTCAACACACACACTCAGGTATAATAACAACATTTAAAAGGCATTTGGAGGGTACATGGATAAGAAATGTTTAGAGGAATGTGAGCCAAACATGGGCAAATGGGACTAATTTTGATTGGGCAACTTGGTCAGCAAGGACAAGTTGGACCGAAGGGCCTGTTTCTGTGCTTTATCGCTCTATGACTGTATGAACTTATGACACACAAATACACACATAAGCGTGCACACACACACACATGCAGAGAAACACACTCACACTCAAAGTCACACAAACATAAGTATGCACATGCAAACAAACACATAGAAATAAAAACACACACATGCACACATCCCTATTTCTCCTCAATACAATAAGAAGCACATTCCATTGAAATCCATGTATGCATCTGTGTCCAGAAATTGGATTTCATGCATCTTTAGTGCACTAAATAGGCATTGCATTCATTCTAATGCCAAGTTGGCAAAAGTAATACGTTGTTGAAGTTTAAAGAAAAAATTGTCAGGGAGTTGTTTCTCCATTTTGATGCACTAAAGTCTGATCTGCATAACCCCAAATGTCAAGGAAACTGCAGAGATTGCAGCTGTCACACCATTGCCACTCAGGATCATGCCAAGACATCGGGGTCTGAAGGTACACTCGTCACAGCAATAATGGCAACTATACAAAAGGTTACATGGGGAGAAGGGAAAATACAGAATCAGGGTTACACTTTATCTGACCATTCCATCTTTTCCTAAACCAGCAATTATTCCTTTGCTGTAGTGAGCCCAAGCCATTGTAAGCCAAGTTTCCTTAATGCAGCATATATCACAGCTCTGATACCTGCACTGAAAGGTTGCTGGATGCAATCCCAAATACAGATGGAGTTACACCTGGAGATCGGTGATAAATTAAGCCGGGACAATGAGGGAGCAAGACATCAGTCTCAGTGGAAACACTTTAATCTACAGGTAATTTAGTATAGTATTTGTTCCTTGTTTTACTGTTAATACAAAATATAGAGAGTAGGTTGCATATTTTGCTTCGATTTAAATTGTTAATAAGACAATGAGCATTGAGCACGTTGATATAACGTCTGAATGCATGAAGTCAAGGAAATGACAGCTGTGCTCAGGTGAATTGTGCCCCAAATTGTCTGGTTCAATTTCCCAATAGTCAGGTCTTCCATGCACATGATTTTTATATGTGCATAAAACAATATGCTTTTGTTCAACTACTCAAGAATGATTTGTAAACATCTACAGCTCAGCCATTCCAGCACCCAGTATATATAGATACTCAGATCACAGAAGATTAACGACACAGAAGGAGGCCATTTGGCCCATTCTGTCCTTGACAGCTGGAACAGAATTACTCAGCCTAATCTCCCTGTCCAGCACTGGGGCAGCAGCTTTGCAGTTCATGACTGCTTCACCGACACATTCAGGAGCTGCTTAAATAAGATGGGAGTTTCACTTTCTCCCACCCTTTCAGGCAGTGAAGTCTAGACTCCACACCATCCGCTGGATGAAAAACTGCTTCCTTGTCTACCCTCTATCAATTACTTTAAATTCATGCCTCTGGTTTTTGATCCCTTATCTTAGTGAAAAGTTCCATTTCACACAACAACATTCTTTGTTGAATGTGTATGCATTTTGTGTCTGAATCTGAGCTTTGATGATTTCTTGTCGTACTTGTATACATTTAACCTGCCAGTCAAGTCCCCTCACTTTACCATTAACAGCAGCATGCTCCAAGATGGTTAAGGTGCTGGTAATTGCTGTCATTGAGACATTTTAACATCCTATGACAAACATTCCCTTTATTCCACACATCTCTCTCTTTCGTTTTCTTTTTTCTTTCTTTCTCTCTTTCTCTCTCTTTTCTCTTCTCTCTTTTCTCTCTTCTCTTCTTTCTCTCTTTCTTCTTTCTCTCTTTTCTCTCTTTCTCTCTTTCTCTCTCTCTCTCTCTCTCTCTCTCTCTCTCTCTCTCTCTCTCTCTCTCTCTCTCTCTCTCTCTCTCCCTCCCTCCCTCTCTCTCCCCCTCTCTCTCTCTCTCTCACTCTCTCTCTCTCTCTCTCTCCCTCTCTCCCTCTCTCTCCCTCTCTCTCCCTCTCTCTCTCTCTCTCTCTCTCTCTCTCTCTCTCTCTCTCTCTCTCTCTCTCTCTCTCTCTCTCTCTCTCTCTCTCTCTCTCTCTTTCTTTTCCTACAATGGCTGCTTTTGGAGGAGAGATTTCATTCACATGCCTGACCTAATATTTGTGATCCCCTTGATCCACCTCATCACACACCAGTGAAAAGCAAAGTCCCAGCTCTGCAGAGAGCAATTCCAAATTGACCAAATCTCCCAGCAGCCCTGAAGCTTTTACCCCATTTTGAAGTCATAGCCTCTCCAATTTAGCCAGGATTAACATTCCTTCCTTTTTATTATATATGATAATCCATCATTTATGATAACCAAAATGGCTCAATAATCAGCTAACCAGATATACATACGTGTGCTTTACATTTTCCATCTATCAGCACCACAAGATGATGATGTTTCTTCCCAGAATCTTGTCAAGTGTCCATAGTTTTCATGGGCATAACTTCACAAGTTCCGTCTGATGAGTCTTCACCTCCTGCTTTTTTGTGGGCGTGAATTCCCTCCATCCATGTTGCTGCCCAGTCTTCCATCACCTTCCACAGTCGAACCGAAAACCTAAAAATTCTGAAAAACTTGGGACAAAGCAAATTACCATCATGCACTCATGCTTTCCCATACATTCTCTATAGTTCTGCAATACTGTCCCTATTCGAATCTATTATATTACCCTATTACTAGATCCCTATTCCTATTCTGTTCCCTAATATACTCTTTATTATTCTAGGATCAACACTAATTAGCCTTCTTCATACTCATACGATGTTATAATATGTATATCTAATGACGGGTAATCATATAAATTTCAGCTGGGTTCAGTCCAGATTTCCCTACAGGCGTGACTCGAATTTAAAGCAAACCATGATAAATGTTCAAATTCAACCAAATTCAGTCTCAGCCTTCAATTTACTATTTCAAATTTCAGTGTCCATCTCATTCTTTTCATTCCACAGCATTGTAGCCGATAATACAATTCCCTTTTCTTGCAAATTATATCTAGGCTCTAGACACATTGGCACCACTCCACAGCTTGTCCCAGCTCTGCAGAGAGCAATTCCAAATTGACCAAATCACCCAGCAGCCCTGAAGCTTTTACCCCATTTTGAAGTCCAAGCCTCTCCAATTTAGCCAGGATTAACAAAGGGAGCCGTTAATCCCTACTCTTTGTTTCCTGTCTGCCAAGCTATTTTCTATCCATGTCGGCACTCCACCCCCAATACCATGTGCCCTAATTTTGCCCACTAATCTCCTATGTGGGACCTTATCAAATGCTTTCCGAAAGTCCAGGTACATTACATCCACTCGCTCTCCCTTGTCCATTTTCCTAGTTACATCCTTAATGCATGGAATGAGGAATAAGAATCATATTTTCATGTTCTCTCATATTTGTCAAAGAGAACAGCTGCAAGACAATTGACTTTTGCTTCTTGGTATTATTATGATGGTAAATTGATTTCAATAAATAGCGGTGATTGAGACAAAAAAAGAGCATCCACTGAGTACAATAATCAGAATGATAAGATGTAGCTTTATAAAGCTTTGGTTAGGCCATATTTGGAGTATAGTGTGCAGTTCTGTCCAGCTCATTGCAGCAAGGATGTGAAGGCTTTGGAGAGGGTGCAGAAGAGGTTTACCAGGGTGCTGCCTGGATTAAAGGGTATTAGCTGTAAGGAGAGTTTGGACAAACTTGGATTGTTTTTCTCAGGTCATCAGAGATTGAGGACAGATCTGATAGGAGTTTATAAAATTTTGAGATATTCAGAACCCTTTTCGCAGAGTGGAAATGTCAAATATTAGAGGGCATAACTTTAAAGTGCGAGGGAAAAGTTTAAATGATAAATGTAAGGCAAGTTTTTAATACAGAGTGATGAAGCATTAATCACTGGAGATGCTAAGATTTTGCTGCCTGTTCAACTAAAATTCATATGAACACACAGTAATATTGCTGCCATAGGTCCATGACCTCCTATACTGCAAAAATGTTTAGGTTAGAATTGGTCACTGTAAATTACCCCGAATATATGGGTGAGTGATAGAATTTGGGAGTTATTGAAGGGAATGTGGGGAGAATATAATGGGATTAGTGTAGTATTGCTGTAAATGGGTGTCTGATGGTTGGCATGGACATGGGCGGAGGGGCAAGGGACCTGTTTTGTGTGTCCTATAATTCTATGACAACACGTTGATGTAATGGAACAGGTCCATCCCTCTGGCTTTAATTCTTTGGAGTTTAGCTTCAGAGATACAGCGCGGAAACTGGCCCTAAGGCCCACCCAGTCCACACCAACCAGCGATCACACCTTACAGTAGTATTATCTTACACACTAGGGACAATTTACAATTTTACTGAAGCCAATTAACCTACAGACCTGTACGCCTTTGGAGTGTGGGAGCATCCGGAGAAAACCCATGCAGGTAACAGGGAGAACATACAAACTCCGCATGGACAGCACCCATAGTCAGGATCAAACCCAGGATCAAACCCAAGGCAGCAACTCTACTGCTGTGCCACTGTGCCACCCTTAAGTGCTGTAGGCAGAACATATAATTTGGCCTACATGCGCAGTAGTGCTCACGGACTGTTCCTTGAAGCTTACCTTTAAAATGTGTGCTTCTGAACATGTTTTGTATTGGGCATGAGAATGTTTCAGTGACTGCTGCCAAGACTTCTGCAGGGTTAGAAAAGGGTGATGAATGAGTGAAATATGCCCATAGAAGCAATTCCAGCCGATCTGGCGAGGAGTAACAACCCTGAACGTGTGTGCAAAGAACACATAATTAACGTCATTTATACTGCAAAATTAACACTGGAATGAGACCAAGCACAGACTGTTCTCCAGCAGGAATGTGGCAGTGCACATTCTTGCAAGTGACACACACCAAGTACTGTGCATGCCAGTATGAAATAACTTGACTTCAAGGGCAGAATGGAGCCGTGTGGGAATGGATGCATGGAAACAATCGAAAGTGAAGACTTGGAAGCAGAAGAGACTGCAGATGATGGAATCGTGAGCAAAAAACAAACTGCTGAAGGACCTCTGCTGGCCAGGTAGCATTTGTGCAGGGAAATGAAGGGCCTGTCCCACTGTACGAGGTAATTCAAGAGCTCTCCTGAGTTTAAAAAAAAATCAAACTCGTGGTAAGCACGTAGAATTTACGTAGCGGGTACGTCGGAGCTCGGGACGTCTCTTAGCGGCTCGTAACGCTAACGGCAGGTACTCGGGAAACGCGGTAAGCTCGTGAAGACTCGTGAAGATTTTTCAACATGTTGAAAAATGTCCACGAGAGCCCCGAGTATCTATGAGCGGCTATTACCTTAAATCTCCGAGTTCGAATCAGGGGAAACTCGGGAGAACTCTTGAATTAGCTCGTACAATGGGACAGCCCCTTTAGTCTGAAGAAGGGTCTCAACTCCAAACTTTGTCCCCCCCACGAATGCTGCCTGACCGATTGAGTTTGCCTAGCACTGCAGCCATGAACTGAAAGACAGACACTAGATGTACATCTCTTAAGTCCACCCCTCCAGTCTTCACCAGTGAATCCTTGCATTACACTGCTAAAATGCAATGAAGTGGGAAGCCCAAAATCTAATGAGCCACCATGCACTCTCATCAGCTTTGACTTGGGCCTCATCCTGACTGCAGGACAAAATGTGCTGTTTGTCCAAAGTTGAAAGAAATTGATAGTGTCGTCAATTGTGGATAAAAATAACAGAAAACATAAAGGCTGCCTGCCCTTTCCTTCTTTTTTATTTTTTTATTTTATTTTTAAAATATTTTTATTTTATTAGAAGTAAGTACAATCTTATGGCACCAAAGTGCCTAATATATATTGACATAATACATTTTATGTACAGCTTCTTATTTTTTAAAATTATAATAAAGAAGAAAAAGAAAAAGAGAATAGATAATAAAAGATAGAAAATGTAAGATATATAATGTGTGAAAAAGAAAAAAAAAAGAGTGAAAGAAGAAAAGTGAAGAAAAGAAGATAGAAAGAAAGAGAGTAGTACATAAAAAAAGAAAATAAGGAGATCATTATTTATAATCTTGACCATCCCTCACCCAGTCCTGGAACAGTTAGCTTCTACAATTGTGTTGCACCATATGCTTCCAAAAAGACGACAAATGGAGACCAACTCGTTAAGAATTGGTCTGATTTATCTATTATGAGGAATCGCATTTCCTCAAGATGTGCGGTGTCCAACATGCTTGAAATCCACATTTTAAGCGTTGGTATTGGTGTATTTTTCCAGAATTTAAGTATTAGTTTTTTTTGCTATTATTAAACCATAATTAAAAAATAAATTTTGAGATGAGTTCAATTTATTCCCATCTTCCATTATTCCAAATATAATAATTTCAGTATTAGGTTCCATTTTTATCTTGAATAATTTTGTAAATATTTCAAAAATAGCACTCCAAAATTTATAAAGTTTTATGCAGGAAACGAAAGAGTGTGTTATAGTTGCATTTTGGGATAGACATTTATCACAAATGGGGGATATATTTGGATAACATTTATTCAATCTAGTTTTTGAATAATATAATCTATGTAAAATGTTAAATTGAATTAAATTATGTCTTGCATTAATCGAACATTTGTGTATATATATCAAATACTTTCCCATGTAACCTTCGTAATTTTTTATCATTAATTCCCGTTCCCACTCTTCTCTAAGTACCTCTGTCGATGGTAGGTCTATATTTAAAATACTATTATATAAATATGATACGAATTTCTGTGAGTCAGCCTTAATATTCATTGTTTCTTCCAGTAAATCAAAAGTTATGTTTTGGTATCCTTGTATGTATTTCTTCATGAAATCGCAAATCTGAAGATATTTAAAATATTGGTTATTTTTCAGTTTAAATTTTAATTGTAATTGTTGGAATAATAATAGGTTTCCCATTTCATACATATCACCGATCCTTTTAATTCCCATTCTTTCCCATTGGTTATATGTTTTATCAATAAGAGATGGTTTAAATGAAGGATTATTCGCTATTGGCATTAACAATGATAGATTTCTTAATTTTAGAGATAATTTTATTTGTTTCCAAATTCTTATTGTATCATGTATAATTGGGTTCTTCTTATATATTGTGTTGTTCAGTTTTGTCGGGGAGAAGAGGATCGCTCCTATATTACAAGGAAAACAATCCTCTTTCTCCATTCTTATCCATTCTGTCTGTTGGGTAGAACTGTCCAACCAGTAAATTATACTCTTAATATGCACTGCCCAACAGTAATACAAAAAGTTCGGGAGTGAAGGTCCCCCGACCTCTTTTGGTTTACATACGTTTTTTTTTTTTAATTCTGTGTGATCTATAATCCCAAATAAAATTAGTAATATTAGAGTCTAATTAAAAAAAAAAAAAATTGGTATATATAATGGTATAGATTGAAATAGGTATAATAATTGTGGTAGAAAGATCATTTTTATAGCACTTATTCTACTTATTAATGATAAAGGAAGTGTTTTCCAGAATTTAATCAACGTGTTGAGTTTATTTAATAAAGGCATAAAATTAGCATTAAATAATGCTTTATATTTTCTAGTAATTTGAATACCCAAATATTTAAATTTTTCTGTTGCAATTTTAAAGGGGTATTTCAACAAGGTTTTAACGTCATGATTACACTTTTATTCCAGTTTATTCTATATCCAGAAAAGGACCTGAATTCTTCTATTAAATTTAATAAATTTGGTATGCTCGTTTGTGAATTTGTAATATATATAAAAGTATATCGTCTGCATATAATGACATTTTATTATTTGAGTCCCGTATTGTATCCCTGGATATTCGGATAAATTCTTATACTTTCAGCCAGGGGCTCTATCATAAGGGCAAGTAGCAGGGGTGATAACGCACACCCCTGCCTATTGCCCCTTGATAATTGAAATTTTGGAGATAACATATTATTGGTTAATATTCTTGCTATCAGTTTATCATATAATAATTTTACCCATGCAATAAAATTCTCTCCCATATTAAATTTTTGCAGTACTTTATATAACTGCATTTCGTTGTCTCTGTACTATACACTGTACACTGTACACTGCACAATGACAATAAAGTTGAATCTGAATCTGAATCTGAATCTGAATCTAAATACTGCCACTCTACCTGATCAAATGCTTTCTCTGCGTCCAGAGAAACAATTGATATATCTTCTTCCTCCGTTTTATGTGAGTACATTATATTAAACAGGCGTCTCAAATTATTAAATGAGTGTCTTTTGGGTATAAGCCCCGTTTGATCAGGGTTTATCAATTTACTAATATATTTACTCAATCTTCTTGCTAAAGTCTTTGCTAAAATTTTCTGGTCTGTATTTAAAAGTGATATAGCTCTATATGAGCCCGGATCATCTAAATCTTTATCTTTTTTTGGAATAAGCGTAATAGTTGATTCTGCTAATATTTCAGGTAGTTAATTTCCTTTAAAAGCGTGAGTATATAAATTGAATAAGTATGGAGTCGTTATCTCATGAAATCTTTTATAAAATTCATTACTAAAACCACCTGGTCCAGGTGTCTTACCATTTTTCAACGATTTTATTGTTTCACCTATTTCTTCGAGTGTAATCTGAGCTCCAAGTTCCTCAGGATCAAGTTTTGGAAGATTACAGTTATCTAAAAAATTTATAATTTTACTATCTTCTATTTTAGTTTTAGATGTATATACATTTTGATAAAATTGAGCAAATCTATTGTTAATATCTTTAGGTAATATTAGTAATTCACCTTTCTCTGATTTAATTTTAGTTATAGTATTTTCCTTTTCTTGTTTTTTCAATTGACGAGCTAAAAGCTTATGTGGTTTGTCACCAAATTCAAAATGTTCCTGTTTTGTAATTTGGAATAATCTTATTACTCTTGCCGATAAAATTTGATTAAGTTTAAATTTCAGTAGTATTATCTTATTATGTTTATCTGTAGTAGGATCTTCGGCATTATCTAACTAACTATTTAATTTCTTGTTCTAGCAACATTTGTTCTGTCTTATTATTTTTATTTTGAAAAATTTTATATGAAATTATAATTCCTCTAATAAATGCCTTGAAAGTTTCCCATAATAAAGAAGGCAAAATACCTGGTGTAGCATTTGTCACAAAAAAAAGTTTCATTTGTTGTTTTAAATATTGATAACCTTGTAAGTCGTTTAAAATTTGTGTATTAAACCTCCAAAAAGATTTTTTACCTGGCATTCCCTCGAATTTTACTAAAAATGTCAACGGGGAATGATCAGAAATACTACTGATGTTGTATGTTGGATTAATTGTATATGGCATTAATTTCATATCCACTAAAAAATAATCAATTCGTGAATAAGTTTTATGTACCGATGAGTAAAACGAGTATTCCCTTCCAATTGGATTAGCAGTTCTCCATACATCTGTTATATTAGTATTTTTTATATATGTATTTAGAAGTTCACTAGTCTTAGATTTTAAATTACCCCTCCTTTGTTTTGCTGATTTGTCTAAATATGGATCTAAAACACAATTGAAGTCCCCCCCTATTATTACATTTTGGTAATTAAACTCTGATATTATATCTATAATTTTATTTAAAAATTGGGGGTAGTCAACATTCGGAGCGTAAATATTTATCATAGTTAGTGGGGTTGAATAAATTTCTCCCGAAACTATAATATACCTTCCCTCTTTATCTGAAATAGTATTCTTTAATTTAAAAGGTATACCTTTCCGAATAATAATAGCCGTACCTCTAGATTTAGAAGTAAATGAAGAATAATATGTTTGACCTATCCACTTCGCCTTTAATCTCATCTGTGTTTGTTGTTTCATGTGGGTTTCCTGCAAAAACATTATGTCGCATTTCAAAGATTTTAATTGAGCAAAGATTTTACCCCTCTTAATTGGTTCATTGGCACCCCTTATATTCCAACTTCAAAATGTAATTCCTCCATTCTTTATTTGTCTATCGTCTTGCATTATATATCAGTATAGTGTTCTTGAATCATATGATTTGATTTTTTTGATTTGATTTTGATTCAATTTATTGTCATTGCACTTTTCAGTGCAACGAAATGGTTTAGCCTGCAGTCATAACATAGAATAAATAACAAAAACACATACTCAACACAGTTTAACATCCACCACAGTGAGTCCACCAGGCACCTCCTCTGTGATGGAAGGCAAAAAGTCCCAAAGTCCATGTCTCTTCCCTCCTTGCTCTCCCTCTGTGCTGAGGCGATCCAGGCCTCCGATGTTGTGACCCCGCCGGGTGATGGCAAGTAAGTCCCGCGGCTGAATCCGAACGGGCCGGTTCAAACTCCGCGGCCCAGGGCGGTCGAAGCTGCTGAAGCTGCCACCCTCCAGTCCAGCGGACGCAGCTGTTGTTGCGGGAGCTACGGAAAAACAGGTCACCAACCTGTGACCTGCGAGCTCCCGACGATGTCGTCCACTGGCCCTCGCCGAGCCTCCGAGGCTCCGAAGTCGGGTCGGAAGTCGGGTCGCAACGCCACCACAGCCCCGAAGTCGGCCAGCCCCGCGCTGGCAAGTCCCCGCTGGCTCTGCCTCCCGAGGCTCGAGGTCGGTCCCAGATGGAGGCCGCCAGCTCCGCGATAGGCCTCAGCGCAGACGGAGACGGAGACGGGGGATACGGCAAGAAAGGTCGCATCCCTCCCGAAGGAAGAGCCAAAAAACATGCTTCTCCCACCCCCCCACACATACACGACTAAAATAAACCAAAACAAACCGCAACAACGGGACAAAAGAAAAAAAAAGAAAAGACAAACGGACTGCAGGCAACCAAATACCTCAGAATTCTGGGTGTTGGGTGGTCATCCCGAGTTTTTAGATTTATGTTACATCTCCTTCCTGTATAGTGCCTTAGAAAAAGAAAGAAAAAATGTGATATAAAATTGATTACAAAAAAAATAATCAAATAGAAATCTTTATAGTGATTAAAAAAAAGTGATATTAAGGTATCTAAGAAAAGATACCTTAAAAACGAATAGCCACCTAAGGTGGTGAAAAATTTATGGACTTCCGTTGATGTTGTTGTACATTGAGCTCCAACCCCTTAGCAGAGCCTCATGAAAAGCTACGGACCGTTTCATATGTTGTCTTTTTTAATATAAATTTATCAAACCAGCACCAGTAAAAACAGAAAGAGTTCAGAAAAATTTGCTGGGTAGACCACCCCATATCTCACATCGGGTACTCCTTTCAGAATGTTTCTTGTCTGTGTAAACAAGTTCCTTTTCTGGACGACCTCAGGGGGATAATCACGGAAAGATCTAATATTATCCCCATGATATATCAGATTCTCCCCATGGGTAATTGTATTCAATATAAATTCCACTGAAGAGATGTCGAGGAATTTCCCAATTATCTGTCTTGGAGGAGCACTTGTCCCTTTTGGAACAAGTCCAACTCGGTGAACGATATCTATTCTTGGATATTCCGGCAGTTCAAAAACATCTTTAAGTAAATCAGCAACGAAAGTACATGTTTGAGGTCCACGATCCTCTCATCCTTCTCTTACTCCAACAATTCTCAAATTCTGCCTTCTCGATCTCGCTTCCAAGTCCAAACATTTGTCAGTCATTCTCACAAGCTGCTCCTCCTCAGATTTCTGTGCTTTTTTCAAACTCTTTATTTCCGTAGCCATCTCTTTCATTCCATTCTCCATCTCTTCCATCCGCTCATCAAACTTTCCCATGTTATCATGTATATCAGTAAATTTCTTATTATAATCTTTTTCCATTTTAGCACATTCTGACTAATTTTTTATCAAACTCCTTATACTGCTTCTTCAGCTCCTTTAACTCACCACAAGCACCATCAATTTTTTGAGAGATACTCTCCGTATTAGTCTCCATACTCTGCATTGTGGTCTCCATATTAAACTCCATACTCTGCATCTTTTCCAGTGTAGTATTGATTGTAGCAGTCATTTCTGTAACCATTTGCTTCCTCCTTCACCTCCTTCTCCTTCTTGTCTCCTTTTGTAGCCATTTCAGGCACAAATCCTTGGCAGTAAGACTCTTCTTCTGAGCCTTCTTCTGTCGTTTGCAGAGTATCCAAAACTTTCTCAAGCTGGAGACTTATTTTGATTTTCTTAGGTGCTCGTGAACTTTTCTCTTTGCTCATTTAAAACTCCCGTTAAACTCCCGATTTTTCATGTCACTTTCTGATGACGTCACTTACACGATGCCAAGCAGGTCCGTTGAGTTTTTTTTAATCGGTCCTGTCTCTGCGATTTTAACGGGCGATGAGCTCAATGCTGCGCCCTTAGTGCTCCATGGCGCAACCGGAAGTCCTGTCCTTTCCTTCTTTGTGTCTGTTTTGTATGTGTTAAATGTATGTCTTTTAGTGTTCTTCAGCTTGTTTTATGTGGGCGTGGGGGAGTTGGGGAAACCTTTTCTAATCTCTTACCTCGACGGAGATGCGATTTTTTCCGTATCATATCTCCGTCCGCACTGTGACCTAACATCATGAAGTTGGCGGCCTTTGCTGGAGATCGACCTGGAGGTCCATCGTGGGAGCCTGCGGACTTACCATCACGGAGCCCGCAATCCCTGTCGGGGGTCGTCTTTGGGGCTCCAACCGTGGGAGCCTGCGGGACTTTAACATCGCGGAGCACGGGGTCTCTAGTTTGAGACAGACATCGGGGACTCCAAGCCACAGGAGTTTTGACTGCCCCAACGCGGGAGTTTTGATCATCCCGATGTGGGGGCTTCGACCGCCGACTGCAGCTAGTTCGACTTACCCGACTGTGGGAGAATAAAGAGGAAGGAGATTGGATTTTATTGCCTTCCATCACAGCGAGGAATGTGGGGGATCTGCTGAGATGGATGTTTATGTTAACTTTTATGTAGTTGTGTGTCTTGTTGCTTTTTTTTCAGTATAGCTGTATGATAATTTGAATTTAACTGTACCTTAATTGGTACATGTGACAATAAACTGACCCTGAGACCTTGAAACCTTGAAATAACCCTAGGATATTTTTACAAACTCTAATAATGTGATGGCAGTTTTGCCTCTTAAAGCATCCCATGTTCAAAATTTTAATTTTTAACAGTGGCTTTTCTATGTCTTAGTCTCAACTCACAATGAAGCTCACCTGTCCATTCATTGCCCCAATCATCATCCATGATCACTCGGAATCATCAGGGCATGATGATCTGCATCCCAGGGTACTTAAGGAAGTGGCTCTAGAAATCGAGGATGCATTGGTGATCATTTTCCAATGTTCTATAGATTCAAGATCAGTTCCTGTGGATTGGAGGATAGCTAATGTTGTCCCACTCTTGAAGATGGGCGGCAGAGAGAAAACCGGGAATTATAGACCAGTTAGCGGTGGTGGGGAAGATCCTGGATTCAAAAATAAAAGATGAAATAGCGGCACATTTGGATTGCAGTAGCAGAATCGGTTCGAGTCAGCGTGGATTTACGAAAGGGAAATCATGCTTGACTAAACTTCTGGAATTTTTTGAGGATGTAACCAGGTTAATGGACAACGGCGAGCCAGTGGATGTAGTGAACCTGGACTTTCAGAAAGCATTTGATAAGGTCCCACATAGGAGATTAGTGGGCAAAATTAGAGCACATGGTATTGGGGATAGGGTGCTGACATGGATAGAAAATTGGTTGGCAGACAGGAAACAAAGGGTAGGAATTAACGGGTCCCTTTCAGAATGGCAGGCAGTGGGGTACCGCAATGCTCGGTGCTGTAATTGCAGCTATTTACAATATATATTAATGATTTGGATGAAGGGATTATAAGTAACATTAGCAAATTTACAGATGACACAAAGCTGGGTGGCAGTGTGAACTGTGAGGAGGATGCTATGAAAATGCAGGGTGACTTGGACAGGTTGGGGGAGTGGGCAGATGCATGGCAGATGCAGTTTAATGTGGATAAATGTGAGGTTATCCACTTTGGTGGCAAAAACAGGAAGGCAGATTATCATCTAAATGGGGTCAAGTTGGTAAAAGGGGAAGTACAATGGGATCTGGGGGTCCTTGTTCATCAGTCACTGAAAGTAAGCATACAGGTACAGCAGGCAGTGAAAAAAGTGAATGGCATGTTGGCCTTCATAACAAGTAGAGTTGAGTATAGGAGAAAAAAGGTCCAGGTGCAGTTGTACAGGGCCCTAGTGAGACCACACTTGGAGTATTGTGTGCAGTTTTGGTCTCCAAACTTGAGGAAGGACATTCTTGCTATTGAGGGAGTGCAGCATAGGTTCACGAGGTTAATTCCCGGGATGACGGGACTGTCATATGTTGATAGATTGGAGCGGCTGGGCATGTATACTCTGGAATTTAGAAAAATGAGAGGGGATCTTATTGAAACATCAGATTATTAAGGATTTGGACACGCTAGAGGCAGGAATGTTCCCAATGTTGGGGGAGTCCAGAACCAGGGACCATAGTTTAAGAATAAGTGGTAAGCCATTTAGAACGGAGATGAGGAAAACATTTTCACACAGAGAGTTTTGAGTGTGTGGAATTCTCTGCTCAGAGGGCGGTGGAGGCTGGTTCTCTGAATGCTTTCAAGAGAGAGTTAGATAGGGCTCTTAGGGATAACAGAGTTAAGGGATATGGAGAGAAGGCAGGAGCGGGCTACTGATTGTGGATGATCAGCCATGCTCACATTGAACGGCGGTGTTGACTCGAAGTGCCGAATGGCCTACTCCAGCACCTATTGTCTATTGTATATTGGAATCCCACCTGGTCTGCATTGTACGCCACAAGTGGAGAAAATTGTTGCTTTCCAGTGCATGTTTATAAGACCTCTGGACTCAGATATGTTAATTCATTGACTCATGGAAACATAGAAACATAGAAAATAGGTGCAGGAGGAGGCCATTCGGCCCTATGAGCCAGCACGCCATTCATTGTGATCATGGCTGATCGTCCCCAATCAATAACCCGTGCCTGCCTTCTCCCCATAACCCTTGATTCCACTAGCCCCTAGAGCTCTATCTAACTCTCTCTTAAATCCATCCAGTGATTTGGCCTCCACTGCCCTCTGTGGCAGGGAATTCCACAAATTCACAACACCCTGGGTGAAAAAGTTTTTTCTCACCTCAGTCTTAAATGGCCTCCCCTTTATTCTATGACTGTGGCCCCTAGTTCTGGACTCGCCCAAAATTGGGAAATTTTTTCCTGCATCTAGCTTGTCCAGTCCTTTTATAATTTTATATGTTTCTATAAGATCCCCCCTTATCCTTCTAAACTCCATTGAATACAAGCCTAGTCTTTTCAATCTTTCCTCATATGACAGTCCCGTCATCCCAGGGATCAATCTCGTGAACCTAGGCTGCTCTGCCTCAATCACAAGGGTGTCCTTCCTCAAATTAGGAGACCAAAACTCTACGCAATACTCCAGATGTGGTCTCACCAGAGCCCTATACAACTGCAGATGAACCTCTTTACTCCTATACTGAAATCCTCTTGTTATGAAGGCCAACATTCCATTAGCTTTCTTCACTGCCTGCTGTACCTGTAAGCCAACTTTCAGGTCACCCAGGTCTCAATGTACCTCCCCCTTATCTAACCTAACCCCATTGAGATAATAGTCTGCCCCCTTGTTTTTGCCATCAAAGTGGATAACCTCACATTTATCTATATTATACTGCATCTGTCCACTCACTCAACCTGTCCAGGTCACCCTGCAACCTCCTAACATCCTTTTCACAGTTCACACTGCCACCCAGCATTGTGTCATCCGCAAACTTGCTAGTGTTGCTCCTAATTCCCTCTTCCAAATCATTAATATACATGGTAAAGTTGTGGCCCCAAACACCGAGCATTGCGGCACTCCACTCGCCACTGCCTGCCATTCTGAAAAGGACCCGTTCACTCCTACTCTTTGCTTCCTGTCTGCCAACCAATTTTCTATCCACGTCAAGACCCTACCCCCAATACCATGTGCTCTAATTTTAGTCACCAGTCTCCCGTGCGGGACTTTATCAAAGGCTTTCTGAAAGTCCAGATACACTACATCCACTGGCACACCCTTCATCCATTTTACTTGTCACATCCTCAAAAAATTCCAGGAGATTAGTCAAGCATGATTTCCCTTTCATAAATCCATGCTGACTTGGACTAATCCTTTTACTGCTATCCAAATGCCCCATTATTACCTCTTTAATAATTGACTCCAGCATCTTTCCCACCACCGAAGTCAGGCTAACTGGTCTGTAATTCCCTGTTTTCTCTCTCGATCAATGTGTTGGCTGAGTTGTACATGAATGATGTTAATGTTTAGAGATTCAGCATGGAAACACGCCCTTCGGCCCCACCGAGTCCACATAGACCATTAATTAACACTAGTTCTATATTATCAAACTTTCTCATCCACTCCCTATGCACAAGGGGCAATTTACAAAGCCCAATTAACCTACAAACCCGCACATCTCCTGGATTTGGGAGGAAACTGGAGCACCCGGAGGAAACTCATGCAGTCACCGGTAGAACGTGCAAACCCTACGCCAACAGCACCCAAGGTCAGTATCAAACACGTGTCTCTGGCAAAGTGAAGCAGCAGCTCTACCAGTTGCACCATTGTGCCGCCCCTATGATATTGAACATGAAGTACAAAATAGTATAACTGCACTTAATAGTGTGATAGACTAGGCTTCTTCCACAACTCTTTGTAATTTCTTGCACTCTAGGATGGAGCTGTTCCCAAACCATGTTGTGATGAATCCCAATAAAATGGTTTCTACGCATCTATAGATGTTGGTGACGGTGTTGGGGGCATGTCAAGGGCATGCCAAGGGCTTAATGAACTTTTACTTGACTGGTGGTTCTACCCCTCCATCTGCACTCCATCCTCAATCAGGAAATCAGGGACAATTGCTTGTTCTCTGGCTCCACATTTGGCGTATATGAGTCTCCCAGGTAATGTTTGACCTGATTTTGAGAAATATGAGTTTAGTCAAATTCTACAATATTATTTTAAAGCCATCTATTAAGATGGTAATAATAGAAATTACATGTATAGGTTTTCAGGTTAATTGGCTTTGGTACATTGTTCCTCGCGTGTAGGATAATGCTAATGCATGGGGGTCGCTTGTCGGCCTAAACAAATTAGGATGAATATTCAATGAATTGAAAGAACCGTGGCAAGTGTATTCCAACCTACCTTATTGCGGACATTGGATTTTTTCTCTGGAACTCCCACTTAGGCAATTTTTCAGCGGACAAAGGCGGAGGCCAGGGAAAACGGGTGAGCGCTGTCTGAAATTCACAGGGTGCAAAGCCAAGGTGATACAGACACACACCGTGATGAACAGGAACGTTAAGATGGCTAGCACAGTATACGGTAAGTCCTTTAAAAAAACAGGGAGGGGTGTGGGAGTGGAGAAGGGGGGGAGAAGGGGGGAGTAGGGGGGAGAAGGGGAGAAGGGGTGTGAAGGGGGGAGAAGGGGGGTGAAGGGGAGGAGAAGGGGGGAGATGGAGTGGAGACACTTTTAAGATAACTTTTAATAAGCCAGAGATACACCGCTGTGAAGTTTAGCGGGCTGTTAACATTACCGGTCGGTTTTCCTTGGTTCTGAAAATTCGTGCTTACGTTTTTTTTCCCCACTGAGCCAATTAAAATGCCCGGTCAGCTAAGGAGATTAACTAAAACTACCTATGGCTACTTGGACTACCTACAACTACATGGCGACCCCACTACCACTGCACCTACGACTACAAAAGTATCGATATTCTCCGTGGCGACCAATTTTTGGTCGCAGAAAATTTTTCAACGTGTTGAAAAATTTGCTGCGACCATACTGAGGCCGCGACTAGTTCCCAGAATGCAGGAACTCCTAGCGACCATGAAGGAGACTCACCAGAGACAACCAGCGAACATGTGCCGACCATGTGGCGATCATGAGGCGAGCACAGATCCTGCTCTTGCCTAAAAAGTCGCCTAAGTGGGACAGGCCCTTAACTCTACATTGCTGAGAAACTATATTCTACACGCTAGTATTTTTTTCTCCATTCTACCTGTTGTACTTGTGTTTAGCTTGATTGTATTCATGTGCAGCATTATCTGATTTGGTTGAATAGCATGAAAAACAAAACTTTTCACTGTACCTTGATACAGGCAACAATAATAAAGCTAAACCTGATGATAGGATATGGGCAGCTGTGGAAAACAGGCATTTCTAACTTATGGAGAAATTGGCTTACAGGCAGTACTTACGTAAACGGGGATTGCCAATAAAAGAAACCTAACGCACACTTTACAGGATTAAACATCTTTCAAAATACAGATCATTAATCCCTAATTTTTTTTCTCTATTGAGAAAACTACAACCTTAAGATTGGTTTATTGAGGTCCAATTTCTTCTTTGAGATGTCGTAGAGAATGTTGTCATGGCAACCGCAAGATTGTGATACTTGAGTGTGGGATTATTTTCCTTCTCTCAACCGCATGACTCATCTCCCCTGTTGCCTTAGAATCTATGGTAGCAGAGTGCCCATGTCACTTGACACATTATTTAAAGGAATGGATTTAAGTCTCACTCAACTGTAGCTAAAGAAATACATTTGTTGTAATAAGAAAGTATCAGCAATTACCATTGTGTTTGAGAATGAGGTACTTCAATATGAAATTGCTGTCTTGATTATAGAAGGAAACTATGAAGATACCAGAGGTGAATTCAACCTGGTTGATTGGGACTTACATTGAAAGACATGAAGGACGATAGCTAATGGCTAGCATTTAATGAAAGACTACATAATTTGCAAGATATATTTCTTTAAGTTAAAAAAACATAACAGGAAGGATGGTCCATCCATGATTAACAGGAGGAATTAAAGATGGTATTGTCAAATGAAGAGACTAATAAAGTTGGCAGAAATTAAGTAAACATGAGGGTTTTGTGCATTTTAGAATTCAACAGAGGAGGACCAGGGATTTGACGGAGAAAGGGAAGATAGAATACAAGAGTAAACAGGCAAAGAACAAACAAAAATAATCTGTTACAACTTCTATAATATGTACTAAGGAAAATGACTGTAAACGTAGGCCCCTAAAAATAAGAAACTATTGACTGCAAATGTAGGCAATTCCCTTACGGAGAATGAACTTTATAATGGAGAATAAAGAAATGGGAGAGAAATTAAACAAGTACTTTACAAGGAAGGAGACGTAAAAACCTTGTTAGAAATGCTGGCAGTTTACCAAGAATGAGGAGGTGAAGGTAATTATTATTACTGAAAAGGTACATGTGGGTTAAAGAGTTGTGGGTTAAAGTAAAAGCCGGTAGAATCCCAAGGACCTAATGATCCACATTTCTGAGTTTTGTTGATTTTTATCTTTCTGAAGGTTGGATTATAGCAAAAGTTTCTCCAGAATTTAAAAATGGAGAGGAGAGAATAAAGGGAACTACTGACCTGTTAGTCAAAAATCAGTATATTGGAAAATGCTGAGAACATATTAACTGAATACCGAGAAAAGATTAGTAGGACTGACCAGAATTAGCTTTGATTTTTAAAAGGAAAACCTTGATTGACTAACCTCAGACCAGTAGGTGGGATAACGGGAAATCAAGGCAGCACAGTAGCGCAGCTGGTAACCTTGCTGCCTCACAGTGCTAGAGACCTGTAGATCAGTGTCACTCATGCTACGAGTCATACTGTGGCTCCATCCACAGGTTTAATAGAAAGCCCTTTTCCCTTTCTCTCCCAGTCTTGAGCTGTATGTTAAAATGAAGTTACCTGTGCTGAATTGTTAATACAAGTCTTTGGATCCTTATCAATGTGTGTGAGTTATGACAATCCAACATGGTGTCAAAAAACTTGGACTCACTCCTTGCCTAATTCTATTGTATTTATTTTCGGGGTTTTTTGTTGTTGTCCAGTATATGTTTTACCATGGCTTCTGCTCTCAGAAAACCAGAAACGTTGGTGTTTGATGAAGACCTTGCCGAACAGGTGGCGCATATTTGAAGAAGATTTCATTATGAACCAGCTAAATTTGATCTGGCTGGTGTCCAGAATGCTCCCGCTGAGTCCATCAAGTCCACCTTGACTGCCTGCTAAACAAATTCTGACAGTTATGTGAGTTACATACTAATCTAGTAATGGAGAGACATATATATTTTTCGCGAAGCCAAAGACAAGGCAAACCTGTTGAAACATACATTAGTGCTTTGAAACATATTGCCAATAGATGTGCCTTTGGCGATTTATGTGACAGCCTAGTTCATGACCGTCTGGTCTATGGTATTCGCAATGATAAATTACGTGATGAGCTGCTAAGCGATACTGAACTTACTCTGGAGACTGCTGAAAACCACTGTCGCATTGCTGAAATGGCAGATGCTCATGCTAAAATCTTGGGACATAGCCCCCACTCTACCCACAATGTTAATGTTGCTGGTACACCTTAACAAGCTTCTCTCCCGAGTGCCCGACAGGTCCGTCGTTAAACTCATAAACAATTGTTTTAATTGTGGGGGTTCACATGTTGCTGTTAGTGACCATTGCCCGGTTTATGAAAAGCTTTGCCACTTCTGTAAAAAAATTAAAAAAAAATTCCGATACTGCCGCTCACGTAGCAACCGAGTTCAAACAAGACAATCTGTCAATTCACTCGACCATGGGAACATGGACTCTGAGCATGGACTAGCTGTCTGCTGACGAGGATCTTGATATGGATGTACATTCCCTGTCTGACTTGCCTCATAAACATCAAGATCCCAAGGTCGCTTTGCTCATTAATGGCAAGATTTTCTGAAAATCGACACAGGTGCTCGGTGTAATTTGATGTTTTTATCTGAATTGAAGAAAATACGAAAAACAGAGATTATCAATCCTATGGCTGCCTCCCTTCTTCCATTTGCAAGAGGTCCAGTGCACCCTATCGGTCAAGTCGAGTTACGATGCTGTCTTGACTCATGTGTCCACAGCCTAAGTTTCTATATTGTTCGTGAGAATGTGCCATCCCTGCTGGGTGTTAAAGCTTGTCACGACCTGGGATTGGTCACTTTAGTGCTTCTGTTTGTCATCTGACTACAACTTGTGACTTTACTCAACAAATCCTGACACAATACAAAAATGTGTTTGACGATAAGCTGGGCAGGTTGCCTGTCAAGTACACAATTACGATTAACCCCGTGGTACTTCCAGTTGTCCGTCCGGCACACAGGATTCCCCATGCTATGCAGGACAATGTTCAAAGTGAACTCGGCAGAATGGTGTCTCAGGGTGTAATTGCCCATGTCGCTGACCCCTCGGATTGGGTCTCGACCATGATCGTGGGAACAAAGAAGAACAAGGATGAAATACGGATTTGCATCAAGCCCAAGGACTTAAACACAGCCATTAATCGACCACAGTATCCCATGTGCACAGATGGACGAGATTGTAGCGCAGCTGGCTGATGCAACTGTATTCATAGTACTAGATGCCAAGAGTTCATTCTGGCAGATTCCTCTGGAATGCAGCTCCTCCAAGTTAACTACCTTCAGCACACCATTCGGGCAATACAGATTCCTTTGCATGACTTTTGGCTTAAGCTCTGCTAGTGAAGTATTTCATCGGGCAATGGAACAATTGTTTGCAGGTTACCCATGCTCCATTGTAGTAGATGATATCCTCGTTGCTGGACGAACTATGCAAGAACATGATGCTAATCTGACAAAGGTCCTGGACTGCGCCAATACAATCAACCTCAAGTTAAACCCTCAAAAATGCAAATTCAGAGTAAGTGAGGTGAACTACGTAGGCCATGTGTTCACTAAGGACGGCCTAAAAACCGATTCGGCAAAAACCATTGCTATAAACGAGTTACCAGCATCCACAGACGTGCTTAGTCTGCAGAGATTCCTTGGCATGATAAACTACCTGAGTAAATTTATTCCGAACTTCAGTGAAATATCAGCCCCGCTGCACCAGCTTACCCACAAAGACACTGTTTGGGCCTGGCACGAGCAACAGCAGAGAGCGTTTGACACTCTTAAGCAGCAAATGTCTTGTGCTCCTACTCTCGCGTATTTTGATCCTAAACGACCGGTCATGCTGACTTGTGACTCTTCACAACACGGACTAGGCGCAGCATGTCTTCAAGATGACGATAGCGGCAGCAAGCCTGTCGCCTATGCCTCACGCACCATGGCTGACACGGAACAACGCTACGCCCAAATTGAAAAGAAGCTGCTAGCAGTCATTTTCGCCTGCAAGAATATTAATGACTTTATCTTCGGACATACGGTCATGATTGAAAATGACCACCAACCCCTGGTCAGCATCTTTAACTAACCGATTCTTGCCTCTCCAGGATGCCTGCAGCGGATGTTGCTGCAACTTCAAAAGTATGACATCGTTCTGACCTACAAACGGGGTACGGATATGCACCTGGCTTCACTGTCTCGTGTGCACCCCGAAAGACCTGTGAGGGTCCGCCCTCACCGGATGACGACTTTATCATAATGACTGTGTCTTTCATTCCCTTGTCCTGTGTGGAGGACCTGGTTGCCCACACACTGTGTGGAGGACCTGGTTGCCCACACTGCTGCTGACAGTACCTTACGGTCGCTCGCCTCCGTCATTATGTGCGGCTGGCCAGACAAGCATTACCATGTACCGCTTCGGGTTCGGCCCTTCTTTGCCGTCCGTGATGAGCTAGTACTACACAATGGTATTATTGTAAAAGGCCACAAGGCTGTAGTCCCTACCTCTTTACACAGCAAGTATTTTAACCCTGTCCATGCAGGGCACCCAGGCGCTGAAGCAACTGTCCTACGAGCAAATAACATGTTTTACTGGCCTGGTATGGCCGAATACATTCTTGAGAATGTGGCATCCTGTGCAGTGTGGCTCCTCATCAACAAAAGCAACCACTTCTCTCACACCTGGCTCCTGCCCTCCCGTGGTCTACAGTGGCAAATTACATATTTGAGTGGCATGGCAAGCAGTACCTGGTTCTTGTCGACTTGTATTATGGCTGGTTTGACATCGATCTTCTTAGTAGCCCCACTACTCACGGGGTAGTTCTAAAACTCGCTCGCCATTTTGCAGACCACGGAGCACCTTGTCAATTGCTATCTGATAACAGCAGTCAATTTACCAGCCAGCACCTCAAGGAGTTTGCTGCACGCTGGGGTTTTCACCACATCACCAGCAGCCCTGAATATCCTCAGTCAAATGGACTAGCTGAACGGGCTGTCAAGAGTGCCAAACAGCTGATGGAACGATCCCACAGAGCTAATTCCGACGTGTACCTGGACCTGCTCAACCTATGCATCATCTCCCACGACCCCATCTTGGGTTCACCTGCTCAACGTTGATTGTCAAGGCAGACCTGAGCCACAGTGTCTGTAGCAGATCAGGCATTAATCCCGCAGGTGGTCTCACCATCGGAAGTCCAGTCCAGGCTGCAACAAAAGCGTGACATTCAAAAACAGTGGTATGACAAAACAAGCAGGCCGCTGCCACCATTAACTGAGGGGTAGGTGGTTCGTTTGCAAACCGACAAAGGTCATGATCGTATCGGTGTGATTTCTGGAACTGCCTCTGAGCCACGCTCATATTTGATCAGTGCTGATGGCGGCACCTACAGGCGTAATAAGCAACATATCCTGCCTGTGAATGAGCCGGCTCTAACTCCGTATTATCCTGACCGTACAAGTGTACCTCCATCCATGTCCAGCCGCATTGGCCCGCCTGTCCCAGCATAATGAACTGCTTCTGAAACGGTTAATTTGCCAATGGCGACGCCTCTTCCGCCTGCACCAAAGTCCCCTGTTTCATCACCGGGAATGTCGTTTCAATCTCCGCCAACAATTATACCACCGATACTGTCCCCGGTGGCGAAGAACAGAAATGGTTTATATCGCACACTTACTGGTCGCGTTTGCAAGCCCACCGTAAAGTACCCGGGCTATGTTTGAGTTTCCTACAGCTTATTAGCATTTACTATGCATGCCTTATTTAGTCAATAGTTTGGTATTTACATTTAATTCTTTATGAGGGAGGATGTAGATCAATGTCACTCATGCTATGAGTCATACTGTGGCTCCGCCCACAGGTTTAATAGAAAGCCATTTTCCCTGTCTCTCTCAGTCTTGAGCTGTATGTTAAGATGAAGTTACCTATGCTGAATTGCTAATAAAAGTCTTTGGATCCTAATCACTGCACGTAAGTTATGACAATCCAACAAGACCTGGGTTCAATCCTGATTTTGGGTTCCACATTCATCCTGAGTTTCTCCCAGGAGCTCTGATTTCCTTCCACATAATAATAATAATAATAATATCTTTTATTGTCATTGCACGTCAGTGCAACGAGATTTAGTATGCAGCTCCACCGATGTACATGAAAGTAAAATAAATAAATAAGCAAGCAAGTTGAGTGACGTGACCATCCGAGGGAGACTGTCCAGGGGGGGTGGGTGGGGGGGCACTCAGCAGGGCCGGTTCAGAGCCGCTATAGCTCTTGGAATAAAGCTGTTTCTGAGTCTGGAGGTTCGGGCGTAGAAGGCCTTGTAACGTCTGCCGGAGGGAAGTAGTTCAAACAGTCCGTTACAAGGGTGTGATGAGTCCTTATGGATGCTGACGGCCTTCCTGAGGCACCGTGTGTGGTAGATGCCCTCCAAGGCTGGTAGCTCTGTCCCAATGACCCTCTGCGCTCTGTGGACGATGCGCTGAAGAGCTCTCCTCTCCGCCTCCGTGCAGCTGAGATACCACACAGAGATGCCATACGTTAATATGCTCTCTGTGGTGCAGCGGTAGAACGTTGTCAGCAGCTGTTGGGGCAGACCAGTCTTTTTTAATGTCCTCAGGAAGAACAGTCGTTGCTGTGCCTTCTTGACCAGCGCAGCGGTGTTGGTGGACCATGTGAGGTCCTCTGAAATGTGAGTGCCCAGAAACTTAAAGCTGGACACTCTCTCCACACTTTCCCCGTAAATGGAGATTGGGGCGTATTCTCCATTATGGGACCTCCTGAAGTCAATAATCAGCTCCTTGGTCTTGGAGGTGTTTAGTGACAAGTTGTTATGAGCGCACCAGTCCGCCAGGTTCTGCCCACATCCCAAAGATGTGCAGATTTGTAGGTTAATTGGCCTCTGTAAACTGTCCCTAGTATGTAAGGGGTGGATTGTAAGTGGGATAACGTAGGCCTGTGGTACAACAAGATATGATTTCAGGAGAAAAGATATCTAATGGCCCTGTCTCACGGTGCGAGTCCACCCACGAGTGATCCCGAGTTTAAAACAAATCAAACTCGTGGTAATCACGTAGAATTAACATAGCGGGAACGTCGGAACTCGTGGACGTAACTTAGCGACTCGTAATGCTAATGGCAGGTACTCGGGAAACTTGTTAACTCGTGAAAATCTTTCAACATGATGAAAGATTTCCACGAGTGAAATTTACTCTTGAAGTAAATTTTTAAAACTTTTAAACTCGTTGTAAGAACGTAGTAGCCCGTGAGTTTACCGTAGTGACTCTTGAGTCTACCGTGGGCACTCTTTAACTCAGCGGGACAGGCAGCATATCTGGAGAGAAGGAATGGGTGACGGGATGACGTTTCCAAAATTCTTCTGCGTCTTTGTGTTACTCCAGCACTGTGTGTTCACTTTTTGTCAACCAGCATCTGCCCTTTCTTGTGTGTGACATTATTTGTATCCGTGGCAGTTAATTGTCGCCCCCTTCAGTTTCCCAGGGGGTCTGGACGGGACTGGAGTTAGGAGGGAAAGGTGGGGGGGGGGAGGGGGGGGAGGGGGGGAGGGGAGGGGACTGGGGGAGGGGAGGGGAGTGGGGGGAGGGGAGGGGAGTGGGGGGAGGGGGAGGGTGTTGGGGTGTCACTACGGTAAACTCACGGGCTACTACGTTCTTACAACGAGTTTAAAAGTTTAAAATTTTTACTGAAGAGTAAATTTGACTCGTGGAAATCTTTCATCATGTTGAAAGATTTTCACGAGTTAACAAGTTTCCCGAGTACCTGCCGTTAGCGTTACGAGTCGCTAAGTTACGTATACGAGTTCCTACGTTCCCGCTATGTTAATTCTACGTGATTACCATGGGTTTGATTTGTTTTAAACTCGGGATCACTCGTGGGTGGACTCGCACCGTGAGACAGGGGCTTTACTACAATTATGCAAGGTTTGGTGAGATTTTACCTATTCAGCATTTCAAACGGGGCTTTTGAGCACACTATTAGAATATAGAACAGCACAGGAACTGATCCTTTTGCCCATGATGTCTGTACTGACCATGATGCCACTCCAAAATAATCCATTCTGTCTACACAGTCCCTATCCCTCTATTCCTTCATTCCCAGCCTGCCATATGCCTGTCTAAGTGCATCTTAAACATTGTCTTCGGATCTGCTTTTACCACATCCCCTAGCAGCGTCTTCCAGGCACCCACAGCTCTTTGTGTAAAAAACTTGTCTCATAGATTTCCTTTAAACTCTCCTCCTTTTACCTTAAAAGTTATGGTCTTGTATTTGATATTTCCACCCTGGGAAAAAAAAGATTCTGTCGATATACCCTGTCTATGCTCATAATTTTATAAACCAATCAGGTTCTTGCCTCGACCTCCAACACTCCAGACAAAACATTCCAAATTTATCCAAACTCTTCTTATGGCTAATATCCTCAAATCCAGGCAGCATTCTGATAAACCTGTATCCTCTCAAAGCCTCCAAATCTTATTAATTTATATTCTCCTTACCTCAAAATGGATATACTTAATATTGGGCAACTGCAACAAAGATTCACCAGGCTGATTCCAGGCATGGTATGTTTGCTGTGTAAGGAGAGATTGATTGGACCTGTATTTTCTCAAGGTTTGGAGAATGGGACAACAGGGTGCAACTGGCAAGATGTAAGGAGAATGCTTCCCCTGGCGGAGGAGTCCAGAAAAAGGGGTCACAATCTCAGAATGAGAGAAGTGATGAATGGTTGGACTTTCTTATTCTGAAAATCAGAGATTGACTTCATTCAGTGGTAGGAAACTAATGCAGGAAATTGGTGTTGAAGCTGAAAATCCACCCATGGTCTTCATGAATAGCAGAGCAGTTAGAAGAATGAAAAACAAAGCGCTGGGGGAAATTCAGCCGGTCAGGCAGCATCTGTGGAGACGAATGGATAGTCAAGGTTTTTTTGTTTGGGACCTTTCTTCAGGCTGACAGCTTGAAGATTCTATTTCTTATGTAGCTGCAAACCAACTAATGTCCTGCTTCTTATGTAGCTGCAAACCCAACTGGGTCCCAGCAGGGAAGGAAATCTGCCCTAGTTATGCCCTGGCCTTAATGTAATTCCAGGGACGGGATGATTAAAGGGCCTGCCCCACTTTCACGACCTAATTCACGACCTTTTTTACTCGTGGACATTTTTCATCAGGCTAGAAAAATGCCCGACCTACTTGATGCCACGAGTACCTACGACTAGCATCACGACCTACCTACGACCTACCTACGACCTCCTACGACCTCCTATGACCTCGTGACGACCATACTGCGAGTATGAGTCAAGGGCAAACTTGGCAGAGGTCGTGAATTAGGTTGTGAAAGTGGGACAGGCCCTTAACTCTTAACTGTGCTGCGAAATAGACCAGCGAGCCATGAATACAAATAGTGAAATAAGGAGATAATCTATCACAATTTAATGTTTAATATCGGTAATGCCGTTAGTCATTCACATTTTGTCTGCAAAAGATTTAGCTCATTGTTTGCAGAGAACAAAGGGATTTTTTTAATGACGGGCTTATGATTGTGCCTGTAATTAGCAACAATTCAAAATACAGGTTTTGCAAAAATGGCCTCAAAAGGAGAATTGAACTAGAATAACTAACCCACAATAGAAGCTGGCAGGACGCTGACATTTTTTCAGATTGAGAGACTCCCCTTCTGCCATTTCATTTTTATTTCAGTCGGTAAAAGTTAGGTTTTCCAGGTATGATTTTTGAATGTGAGATTAACCACTAAAGGAACTTTTCAAATAAGCAATGGGCAAGGAGCTGGATAAACACAAGGAACTGCAGACGTTGCTGAATCTTGAGTAAAACACAATGTGTTGTGACTCAGCGGGTCAGGCTGAATCTTTGGAGGCAAGGATAGGTGACATTTTGGATCAGGACCCTTCTTCAGTCTGAAGAAGTGTTCTGACCTACATCATCACCTGTCTATATCCTTCCGATATGCTCCCTGTCCCACTGAATTACTCCAGCACTGTTTTACTCAATAAACTGAGCAGTGTATTTAAGGCTGTCTTTGACTACAACTTCTGCAGGTCTTTTCCCAGAATAGCTATGTTGTGGAGTTTTGGTTATTCCATCCAGAAAGCGGTTATCTTTTATTATGACTTGAATGTGTGTGACCAAACTCCAAATTTTCGAATTGTCGCTTTTAATATTTTTCTAAAGTGCAAAGGGGACCAGGTTCACTCAAATACTCTGGTAAGCACTTTCGAACAACTACTTCTGATGGACAATCCAAGATCTTGTTACAGGAAGGATGTGGAGGCTTTGGAGAGGTTGCAGGAGAGGTTTGCAAAGATGCTGCCTGGATTCAAGACTATTAGTTATAATGAGAAATTGAACAAACCTGGATTTATTTTTCCTCTGGAGGACAAGGGGAAACCTGATAGATGCTTATCAAATTATGAGAAGAATAGACAGGTTAGACAGCCAGAGCCGTTCTCTCAGAGTGGAAATGTCAAATAATGGAGGGCATAACTTTAAGGTGAGAGGGGAAAATATTAAAGATGTGAAAGGCACTTTTTTTAATGCAGGGTATGCGTTGGTGCCTTGAATGTGTTGAAAACGGATATGACAGTTTCATTTAATTTGCTTTGAGTAGAAACATACCTCTGCAGGAATTGAGGGATATGGATCACAGGCAGAATGCATTAGTGTCAATTTGGCACCAAGGTCAGCTTAAACATAATGGGCTGAAAGGCCTGTTCCTGTGCTGTTTGTTCTATGTTCTATTTCCTATGCCCTATGTAAACCCATGCTAGCTGAAATTTAAAATTAATTGTTACATAATATGATTCACCTTGCCATAAACACCTATATTTATGCTTTCTGGTTTGTTTTCAGGCAATTAATAATTTGGTATCATCCTCACCACAGCACTACTCCCAAGATTGAGAATGGCAGTAAATGCCAAAGATAAAAGCAGACCAATACAGCAGGGTGCTTGGCCCCACAGCTCTTGACTAGTTATAAAAACAGAAATACAACCAGCTAGTCAGACGGCGTTTGTGGAGAGAGAAAACAAAGTCAGTATACCTCTATAATGATTCTGTACATCTGTCTGAAGAAGGGTCTCAACCCGAAACGTCACTCATTCCTTCTCTCCAGAGATGCTGCCTGTCCCACTGAGTTACTCCAGCTTTTTGTGTCTATCTTCTGTAAGATCACCCCTCATCCTCCTACACACCAAGGAATAAAGTCCTAGTCTGCTCAACCTCTCCCAATACCCAGGCCCTCAAGTCTGAGCAACATCTTTGGCAATTTTAAACTTTATATGACATTATGTGAATTGTTGGCTGTTGGTCTTGCACTCTTCCTGACACACTTCTTTGCGCTCTTCCTGTGTTGACTGAGCACTCTTGCTTGTAGCCAATTTGAACCTTCTGATCCATTCCCAATAACTAAACATATTATACATATGTGACCTCTGAACCGAATACATGTCCAGTGACACCCATGTTCTAATAGGGCAGTTTAGTACCTGAAAATTAAAAAGATGGACCATTTACTGGATCAGAGTTTCTTGCACCTCCTCCCAATCCACAGCCCCATGGTTAAGACATTAGACTTTTAGAGATACAATGCGCAAACAGGCCTTCAGTTTAGTTTTTTTGTCAGGTGTACCGAGGAACAGTGAAAAGCTTTTGTTGCGTGCTATCCAGTCAGCAGAAAGACAATACTTGGTAACAATCATGCCATTTATAGTGCATAGATACATGATAAGGGAAAACGTTTAGTGCAAGGTAAAGCCAGCAAGGTCTGATCAAGGATAGTCCGAGGGTCACCAATGAGGTAGATAGTAGTTCAGCACTGCTCTCAGATTGTGGTAGGATTATTCAGTTGCCTGATAACAGTTGGGAAGAAATGGTCCCGGAATCTGGTGGTGTGCGTTTTCACACAGCTATACCTTATGCCTGATGGGAGAGGGGAGAAGAGGGAGTGGCCCGGGTGCAATTCGTCCTTGTTTATGCTGTTGGCCTTTGGCCCAACGAGTCCATGACGACCAACAATCACCCCGTACACTAGCACAACACTACACACTAGGGACAACTTACAATTTACACAAGTCAATTAACCTATAAACTTGTACCTCTTTGGAGAGTGAAAGGAAACCAGATCAACCTCTCCACACAGAGAGAACGTACAAACTCCGTCCAGACAGCACTGAAGATCAGGATCGAACCCAGGTCACAGACGCTGTAAGGCAGCAACTCTACTACTACGACACCGTACCGCCGCTCTGCACCACTGTGCCACCCCATGGTGTGGGATCTTGCCGGTTCTGGGCCCCTGCTAGAAGCAACTGTTTGTGGTCCACACCTGGTTAACTCAACCGCTCCAGATGTGGAGGTACAGTGATGCTGCCCCGATAGACTCTGACAGCTGGTAAAGCTGGCCTGAGTCCTATTTCCAATCAGAGCCTGTAATTAATTTTAACAGGAGCACCTCTGACCCCTGCCTAGAGCCCCTCTTGCCATCCCTCAGGTCTCTACAACTTCACCCAGTCTATCGCTTGGTATCCCTCTGCTTCCCTTTCCTCTGGTCTCTGTCCTTCATCCCCCACACCTTCACACCTTCCCTCCCTCCATCCCCCATCAACACCACTTAACCACCCTCAATAGTCTCCAGGTGATCTGGCTAAAGTCAATGCCTCTGGATAGGGAGAATGACAAAGTGTTCAGCAAAATACAGCGATCCCAGCACAGATACTGTTGAAGCAGTTGGCCGCATTTCAGGGCACCTTCTCCTCACTACCCCACTCCCTACTGCCACTCCACCTCCACCACTCCCACTCCCATCCCACTGCCATCCTATTCCCACTCACACTAATATTGCCACTCCATTCCCACCCCACACCCAGCCCCCACTGCTACTCCAGCTCATTCCCATCGGTACTCCCACCCCACCCCAGTATCTCTCCTACCGTTCCTAACCCAATCTTACCGCATCTCCACTCTCACTTCCACTCCCAGCACCTCCTTCCCTCCCATTCCATCCCCATTCTCACAACAACTCTCACTCCCACTCCCACCTCCACTCCCACTCCTATTCCCACCCCCACCTCCATACCCATTCTACTCTAACTCTCATCTTCCCTCTCATTCCCACTGCCACTCACAGAGATTGGTGAGTCTGTGGAATTCTCTGCCTCAGAGGGCGGTGGAGGCAGGTTCTCTGGATGCTTTCAAGAGAGAGCTAGATAGGGCTCTTAAAAAATAGCGGAGTCAGGGGATATGGGGAGAAGGTAGGAACAGTGTACTGATTGGGGATGATCAGCCATAATCATATTGAATGGCGGTGCTGGCTCAAAGGGCCAAATGGCCTATTCCTGCACCTATTGTCTATTGTCTATTGTCTATTGACCTATTCCTAGCCCCATTTCTGGTCACAATACTCAACAACACACCTGTTCTCCTTCCCTGGACAACTGAGACTACTCTGCATCATGGTGTGGTGATGGAAGTTCCAGAAGGAGGTATCTCTATTGCAAGCAACCATAAGGCTTTGACTGTTTCTGTAAGCTGTTTCAGAAATAAACTGCCTTTGTTAACGTTGACAACCCCCTGTATCCTTAACAGTGAATAAGGGAGATACTGAGACAGTATCAGCGTGATTTGGCCCATCAACAAAATGATTGATCTATTTAATGTCTGCTCACACCCTGTTTAAAGTACTTCTGTTTCGACGAGTTTAATTCCACAGAGGTATTGACTCACAGACCTGACCCTGAATAAGGTCTGTGCATTGTTCCAATAGAATAATATATTTAAGATGTAAAATCCATAGCCTCAATGATCTAGTTATCTCTGTCACATAAACCTCAATAATTATATCCTTCCAATAAATCAACAGAAGTGGTTATGAAAGCTCTAACATAGGCAATTGTTCAAGCCCATTACTGGAAAAATATGGCAGGATTAATGGGAATCTCATTGAGGTGATAGGGGACACCCTTTGACGCAATTATTGTGCTATCCTAATTAGAAAATTACTAAACGACCTCCTTGTTTTAAAATCGGCAATTTCACAGCCAGTACTTTAGATTTACAAAAGTGAGTTTATCGTCGACAGGAAGTAGGACAACTACATCGCTCCTGTCTTTGATATCATTATTTTATTAGCTGAAGATCAACAAGAATGTACCTCAAAATCTAATTTGTTCACTGAGAACCTTTAAAAATTCTTGTCTACGTTTCCAGAGAAAGGCAAGGGTTAAGCTATGTGTTTTCCAATAGCATTCATTCTCTGATTTGTTGGCTATTTTGTTGTAGATTATAAAACAATTTTTTACTGCAAGGGAGGGAAAAATCCCACATGGAAAATAAAAAATCATTTCCTGTCAGTGGTACTTGAGTTACAGTATTATCCAGCTACACAATACCCTTCAAATCTGTATCAATAACAATTTACTAATATCAATATTAATCTGCCTCCCACTGGATTAGCTTTACCAAACTGAGTCTGTCAACTTCTTGACAGCTCCCCAAGCTCTCAGTTTAGATGTCAATAAAGTTGACTTCTGTTCAGGGATATTGACAGTTATTAAAAATGACCTCGCTTGATGCAATTTCATGCCCATCAAAACATGACCATATGCTCAGGATTATGAAAAGCTGTGGTGAAGGGAAGTGACAAGGTGCACTGGGACCAGATTATGTGAAGATTATTGGCTTTCACCGCGGCACCAAAGCTGCCCCGTACAGTGGTCCTGTCGGCCGTAGGAGTAATTGGAGCAATTTAGTGCTCAGAGCTGAATTTCAAGAGCTGTCATAGCACATCGTCATAATGGATAATGCTGCATAAGATAACAGGAGCATCTCTGAGGAATTGTCCATATGTACTATGGGATACCATCAGTGTTTTGTTGTGACTGGTGATTGTAATAGGCTTTCAATGGGCAAGCTTTACACACACTGCTGCTGTGCATGGCATAAAGTTCACTAAAGCTTCACATTCATAGTCATACAGCACAGAAACAGGCTATTCAGCCCACCTAGTTTATGCTGACCATCACGCACCTGTTTACACTAATCTTATTTTATTCTCCTCACATTCCAAGCAACTTCCCCCAGATTTTACCACTCGCTAACCCACTAGAAGTGATTAACAGAGACCAGTTAACTAATCAACTGTAGTGTCCAAAGTGCCTGGGGGACACTCACACGGTCATGGGGAGAACGTGCAAACTCCCAACATAAGGCACTAGAGGTCAGGATTAAACCTGAATCTTTGGAGCTATGAGGCAGGGGCTCTATGAGCTGAGCCACTCTGCCATCCATGATTTAAACTATCACAGTGGAGCAGTATGAAGGGAATGCTGTGGTATTGGAATGACTGTCCCCTTGATTAGATGATGAAGTGAAACTCCTTTTGCTCTCTGAGAGGGGTATGAAAGATCTCACAGCACTATTCTGAAGAGGAGCCAGGTAGGTATGTTTGAGGATATAAGGGACTGCAGATGCTGAAATCTGGAGCAAAACCCAAACTACTGGAGGAACGCAGTGGGAAAAGCTGCATCCGTGGAGACAAAGGGATAGAAGCCATTTCGGGTTGAGGCCCTACATTAGGTATCCTTGAAGTTCAGCCTGACACAGATGCCTCAATCAAAATTTCTACAGAATAAATACTACAACGGATGCTCACAGTCCCCACACCAGTCAGTCAGCTTATAATTTTTTTGATAATATTCCACTTTTTTTTGCCATTAGCTACACATGTCACAGAACTTTACTCCACATGTAACTGATGTCATACATGGCAAATATAAAACACCAATGTTTGAAGTCAGGATTTATGGTCAAATTTAATGACAGGTCATGCATTATTCATGTTGTTTAAACCATTTCTAAGATTCCGCTTTTCACAACCTCATTAGGTCACAAATGGGAACTTTTTTTCAGTATAAACAGTAAGGAACATACCAGATTCTAGCTGTTAACAACCAGATCACTAGCAGTGAAGTCAAGTGATCATTTGGAACAATTTGGCCATTCTACTTTGATTGCTCAGATATGCCAAAGAAAGTACACATGGGTTGACGTGAAGTGTGAGCCCACATTTTGCACCTTGAGAATCTATTGTGTGGCCAGAGTTAGAGCGGAGAATGCAAACATGATCACGCGGACATCTTCCAATGTATCACCTGTCAGGGCAAATAGATTGCCATGGAGGTGATGGGCACCATTTGTGCTGTACAACTTATGCTACATTGAGTCTACTACACTCTACATTGAGTCTACTACACAAATTAAAAATAATTCAATGAAAACAACTTAAAATATTATAGTGGTGATTTTCACTCTGTGCTACATTTACTGAAATTGTAAATTTATTATTTGCAAAGTGGTGTACCAAGTTGTTAGATATGGTATACAGAAGAAGCCTTGGCTTGAAATACCACCCCCCCCCCCCAAACCCCCCCCAGCAAAACAACATTTAACTTCTTTGCATAAACTACATTCAGATTTCAGGAACATCTGCTTGCCTGCTGTTATCA
Source organism: Malacoraja senta (assembly GCA_038087875.1). Lineage (NCBI taxonomy): Eukaryota > Metazoa > Chordata > Chondrichthyes > Rajiformes > Rajidae > Malacoraja > Malacoraja senta. Next base: position 36,949,368 of record CM075977.1, on the reverse strand, counting down.
GACGACTCAACGGTCCTGCCATAAACTATAGTATAGTCGCACTCTTCCAGCCTACCTCATTGTGGATCTTGGACCTTTTCCCTGTAATTGCAATCCTACAACGCTATAACACTATAATCTACATTCTGGCATTGTTTTCCTTGCATTACTTGTGTACAGCTTAATTATGCTCATGTATGGTATAATTTGATTTGACCGGATAGCACTTAAACAAAATCTTTTCACTGTATCTCAGTACACATGACAATAATAAACCAATACCAATACCAATACCAACCTTGGACGATTAATAAACCGAATAAACAAGTTAATTGAAAAGAAGAAAGGGAGGAAAATATTGTATGTATTCCATAAAAATATGGGACGGCACCGTGGCGCTTGAGTAGAGCTGCTGCCTTACAGCACCAAACATCTGGGTGTGAACCAAACTATGGGTGCTGTCTGTATGGAGTTTGTACGCTCTCTCTGTGGCCACATGGGCTTTTTCTGGGTTCCATTCCCTCCCGGTTTCCTCTCACAATCCAAAGACATATAGGTTTGTAGGTTAATTGGCTACACTAAAATTGTATATTGACCTTAGCATGTAGGATAGTTCTAGTGTACGGGGTGATTGGTAGTCGGCTTGAGTTCGGTGGCTGAAGGGCCTGTTTCTGCACTGTTTCTCTAAAGTCTAAAGGCTAAAAATCTATCCCAGTAATAATAAATATAATGCAAGATTCTGGGATACTAGGGGTTGGCACACACACATTTACCCAACAGTATTGAGATTTTGCCCAGCTTTCCTCAATTCTAAATTCTAAGTCTACCTCGAATGACGAGTGAAGCCGAACTGAAAGCAGACCAAACAGCAGTAGGCTTGTAGCTATGCACAATCCATGTACGTAATTAGGGCTCATCAATATTTTAGTAAACATTAATGACCCAATTATAATTCAAAACTCTGCATTGTTTTAAAATCTATGGCAATTCTTTATTTAATTGAACTGACCTTTTTTTAAACCAGCCTGACTTTGTAACCCGAGCATACTGCTTTCCACTGCAAAACAGTAAAATTGGTGACTAGTCATTATTTTTTGTTTTCTTTACGCAGACACAACCAGTTAGTGGAAAAGACGATGCATTTTACACGTCTTACAGGCTGTCTCACATACAATCTCACATACTGAGCTCTTATAAACCTCTGAATCCGATGTTCTCTGAGTACAAAAAATACAGAGCAGTGCCGAGGGAGTACTGCACTGCTGGAGGTACCGTTTCTCAGATGAGACGTTAAGCAGATGCCCCACTTATCATCATGGGTGGACATGAAGAGGAACAAATAAGTTCTCCCTCCAGTTGTTTGTGTCTTTTAATATTGCAAAGAACAGATGATCATGTTGTTGTCTGCAAGAATCAGCTGGAGGCGAGGAGACACAAGAGACTGTAGATGCTGAGATCTGGACCAACAAACAATCTGTTGGCAGAATTCAATGGGTGGAGCAGCATCTGTGGAAGATAGGAATGTTTTGCATTGAGACCCTGCATCAGGATTGGTGGGCAGATTGGCATGGCATATTTTAAAGGTTTGTTTCTTGACTAAAGTAAAAATTAAGCAATGCACAATTTGCTTGAAATGTATTAATTTGCTGGAGATTCTTATGCCAAAGCTCATTGTACCCACTTTATAGATCAAAACTAAAGGAACAGTTGGAGTATCGTGTGAGGTTCTGCTCATCACACTCTCAGACTGATGTGACTAAGCATAGTGGGTGAAGAAAATATTTACAGAAAAGGTGCCTGGAATTGAGGGCCTGAGTTTTTTTCCCTGGAGTAAAGGAGTCTGAGGGGTGACTTTGTAAAGGTTTCTAAAATCACAGTGGGCATGGAGCGGATAGATAGTCACAGTCTTTTTCCCAGGCAGGGGAGTCTATTACTAGAGGGCAAAGATTTAAGGTGAAAGGGGAAGATTTAAAGGGAGCCTGCGGACCAATTCTTTCACATAGAAATGTGCATAGACAGTCTATGTCAGAGGAGGTGACAGAGATTGGTAACATTAGAATGCTGAAAGATAGATACATAGATTGGAAAGGCTTAGATGGATATGGGCCAAACATAGATAAATGCAATTAGCATATAGAGGTACTGAATAGGCATGGATGTTGGACCAAAGGGTCTTTTTCCATGCTCAATAAATCAGGAATATCCATAAACCTGGGCCTTAACAAATAACCAATAATAAATCCCAAAGAAAATATGTATTTTGTCCACTCACTATTCATTTCTAATTTGATTCAAGGTAGATAAAACAGTAAAGTGCTTTACATATTTCAGCCACTCCTTACAGCAGTCGCCACTACTAAGGCCTGATAAGGATCAAGTGATAGCTTTCTCAATTTTGAATCAATGTCTTATTTATCTCTCTGGAAAGATAAATGAATAATGCTACTGGTGCAGTTCTGGAGGCATGCTGGTCCCTTGTAGGTGTAAACGTTTGGGTGAAATATTAAACCCTGGCCTTGTGGGTAATCAATCCCACAATTGTATTTTGATAATTGGAATCCTGGCTTATATTTCATTTGTCAGGCCCCACCAACATATTATTCAACCTCAGTTGTTGTGGAATCTTGCAGTGTGCAGAAGGGCTGCTGTTTTTCACCATTGCAACTGTGACTGCACTTCAAATGCCTTTTGTTGGCCTTGAGGTACAAAGGTATCCTGATACAGTTAAAGTTGCCATAACAATGGCTTTCTCCCCATTTCTCCCTATTCAATGCTTCATAGATTCTTGGCGTCAGTCAATGCCTTGGGCCTACAATGCCACTGTTCGGGAATGTAATGTCCCTGCATGAACGGGGATGAAATGTTTGAGTGCTTACAGCCTGTATTTTGGAACCAGTAAATAGAAGAAATTGGAAGGTAGATGGACAGACTGAGCAGATGTAAATCATAAAACTTAAAGCAATGTTATGAAAGGACAGTGGAAAGGAAGGTGGATGATTAAATGTTTTGATAGATTCCACAGCCAGCTTTATTAATTCAATGCATCATCTTATATCATATATATATGGTTCGGAATTATTTGACAGGGCATAATTTAATCCTTTTGACAAGCTGCCAAATTTAATTATACTGGTTTATTGAAGGGCCCTGCAGGAACATTTCACTTCTGTAATCAGTACTAAGACAGTAGCTTAGGATTGGAGGAAGCATTTGTTGGAAGGGTATTCTTCTCAGGATGAAGCACGTGAGGCTTTGAACAGACATGGAGGGAGTTGCCTTTTTACTAGCTTACTAGCTTACATATTGTGGCTCAAATGGAGGCCATTTTCCCCATCTTGTCTATGCTAATTCCCAACTGTGCAATTTCATCTGCTCTAATTCCTTGCTTTTGGTGTTAACATTGGTTTCTTGCTGTTACGTGTAACAAAAACTTTGTTCCATTTCCTTCCATTTTATGCTCCTGTAACCCTGCGACTTAATCTCTTTTATATTTCCATCAACTCTACCCCTGATTCTTTTGCCACACAGGGCCAATTAACCCACAAACACATATTTGGGATGTGGGAGGAAAGTGACGCACCTTGTGGTCACAGGAAGAACATGCAAACTCCACCCAGACAGTATTTGTACGCTGGCTCAATGAGGCAGCAGCACTAACAGCTGCACCACTAGGCTGACCTGCATGTCCACATTAACAAATTTGGCTGAGTCCGTTGTTTCTCAGTAGGGAGCATGGTTATTGGTGAGTCTTAGGTCTATGGGTTCAAGCTCCACGTAGGGGCCTTAAGTACAAAAATAAAGCATAGGTTCTTGTTCCAAAGTAGTGCTGCAGTTTTGAAATCTTACTGTTTGGTGAGATTTTAAGCTCAGTCTCCACCTTTTCCTTCTGGAAGTTTAAAATGCTTCACACAGTTATTCTGAGGAAGAGCAAGTGATTTTTCTTTTGCATTGTAGCCAATATTATTCCTCAATCAACATCAGTAAAACAGCTGCCCCAGTAAGTAATGTTTTGGGAGCTAGTTGTGCAAATTGGCTGTTGCAATATTTTTACATTATAACAACAGCTCTACCTTAAATGTAATCATGAAGGTGTGCTTGTGCACTACTTTGTTTGAAATTTAAAGAGATTCAGATGTCACTGAATACTCCACTACACTTCTATATTTGTTCTGTAGAAAGTATTCTGACTGGTTGCATCATGGCCTGCTTTGGCATTTTTTTTGCAGTGTAAAACAAGAGGCTGCAGAGAGTGGTGGACTCAACCCGGTCCATCATGGGCACAGCCCTCCCATCCACGAAAGCATCTACAAGAAGCGCAGCATCAAAAGAAGACATCTATTATCAAGGAACCCCACCAAACAGGCCATGACCTCTTTTCGCTGCTACCATTGGGCAGGAGTATAGAGTCCCGAAGATCCATACAACCAGGTTTGAGAACACAGGGCGGCATGGTGGATGCACTAGAAACCCAGGTTCAATCCTTCTATGGGCGTCATCTGTATGGAGTTTGACATTCTCCCTGTGACCGCGTGGGTTTTTCTTGGGTCCTCCGGTTTTATCCCACACTCCAAAGACGTGAAGGTTTGTAGGTTATATGGCTTCGGCAAAGATTGTAAATTGTCCCTAGTGTATAGGATAGTGCTAGTGTACGGGATGGTCGGCGCTGTCTCAGGCTGCCAATTCACTGGATGTTTTCAAGAGGGTTACATTTAGGTCTTAGGACTAAAGGAATCAAGGGATATGGGGAAAAAGCAGGAACGGGGTACTGATTTTAGATGATCAGCCATGATCATATTGAATGGCGTTGCTGGCTCGAAAGGCCGAATGGCCTACTCCTGCACATATTTTTCTATGTTTCTTACGGCCTGTTTCCACGCTGTATCTCTAAACTAAACTAAACAACTTCTTTCCTACAGCTATCATGTTCTTCAATCGACCTGCACAACCCTAATACTACCTCTTGCACTGCCATGGACTTGTTTCATAAAAGCGTATTTTTGTACTAATGTCATTTTTTGCACACTTTCACTTTTCATTATCTTGTAGAATTTATGTGTAATTTATATATAATGTATGTGTAATTTTTGTTTTTGTGTGTTCCCAATGTGCCTGTGATGTTGCTGCAAGCAAAATTTGCATTGTACCTGCACCTCACCCTTCTTGTGCATATGACAATAAAGTCAACTTGATTTGACCTCAGTAATGCTTCATTGACTGCCCAATAGATGTGAAAGATGCTGTATAAATCATTCGCCTTTCACTTTGTATCTGCTGTGAATGTCCATCAGAGCTGAAATGACAAACATATATTTTGTGCTTTATTTATTATTGATGACTCTAATTTGGAAATAACAATGAATTTCAGGATCGTGCCTCTGTTTGTGTCAATACGGGGGAGAAACAAGGCATTGTACGCTGTAGCATGATGGACAGGGTTGAGTTCACCATCCTCTGCAGCCTCTTATTCTACAGTATTGGTAGTTTTTGTTGTCCAAGCATCACTCAGTTCCACTAAACTCAACAGAACTGCATGTCAAGAGGGATGGAAGGAGTGAGTATAACTTGCAGCCATTATGCCTGTACATAATTAGGGTTGCCTACCCTAGTGGAATTTCCTACTTTTGCTTTCTTTCATTGCTGTTGTAAAAGCAGCAGAGTTCCGCTTCAAAGTATCTAAGACCAGCTGACACTGGCAATGGCATTCCACACTATCCGGCACACAAGGGCAGTACAGTGACACAGAGTTAGAGTTGCTGCCTTACAATGCTTACAGTGCCGGAGACCTGGGTTCGATCCTGGCTATGGGTGTTGTCTGCATGGAGTTTGTCCGTTCTTCCCCTTGTCCTGCGTGGGTTTTCTTCAAGAACTTTGGTTTCCTCCCACACTCCAAAGGTTTGTAGGTTAATTGGCTTGGTATAAATGTAAAAAATATCCCTAGTGTAGGACAGTGTTAATGTGCGGGGATCGCTGATTGGTGCGGACTCGGTGGGTTGAAAGACCTGTTTTCGCACTGTATATCTAAACTAAACAAAAAAAAACTCTTTGCTCCTCTATGCCAATGCAATAGTTGCCTTTGTACCATTCCTGCCATTCATGGAAAACAAATAATGCAGGAAATACTCATCAAGCCAGGCAGCATCTGTGGAGGAGTTAACAATTTATCAGAACTGAGACAAGTTCAAAACCAAACATAGTTCTTGCGGAATAGGGGCAGGGATGGAGGGAGCTAAGGGTGTGTGTGTAATAGAGTGGAGACTAAGAAAGACTGAATGTCGCAAGAGGGGGTGGTGTTGGCTGAAGCCTTGCGATGTTACCATTTTTTTCTCTGTCGCTTGCTCATGTGGAATTAGGATAACCCAGCTGGGCTCAGTGGCCAGTTTCTATGCCATTAATTCAGTATAATTACAACCTGCAAACATAACTGAGGCATGTATTATTCTTTGAGCCTTTTAATAATCTCTGTAAAAGCCAATGAAAGGGAGCAGGAGTGAAGGACGCAGCATTGCATAGGTGTCATGGTGGAACACTAAATGCACTGATGCTGTCTTGTGGGGAAAGGGCAGGGCAACAGTGAAGACATTAGGCAGAGGGATCTCTCTTCACTCTCCAGCCTTCTTTGATTTAGTGTGCCAAAAAATCCAATCGCCCACAATTGAGTAAATTTCAAATAAAAACCACAAATATAGCAACATTTCTCACTTTTAATTGCAGAGACATTAGTTTTGCCCTTGCCGGGTTTGCATTTTAATCAGCAGTCTACGTCGTACGATGAACGATAGCTAAAGTCTTTGGGATTTAATTGTGAACATGTGGACATCTAGATCCTTCATAATATTAGTTAAAATCAATGTGCTGCTTTTTTAATTATTGCTCATGGTACAAAGCTGAGAAGGCTCATTTAAGAATGGATCAATGCTGGATCAGGATTGGTAGACAGCAGAGCAGTACATCAGGCTGCTTGATGTAAAAATCATTGTGTCTGTGCTAAGGCAGTTTGGGGTTATCAGTCTGGTTAGCCTCCAGCTGGTAGAAGGGCAGTGTAATGGGTGAACCTTACATGAACCAGTGTCCCTCGCTGTGATGTGCCTCTAAAAAAATTGTTACTGAGCGCACCACATCATACACGATTCCTTAAAAGGAGTTGTTAAAAAAAAGCTCTTTATTGATTACTAGTAACCAATATTTCCTTTTGTTGCAGCAGATAAGGTATTTCTTGCCTTTAACTATTTCCTGGATTTCATAAGTGTCTGTGGCTCTACCTGGTCACATTGGGAAGAAAAATTGCTTATCACTCCTCCAATAAAGAAGTCATAAAAAGAGATTGGATGGCAAGAGTAAGGAAGGAAAGCACCACTTTGTACTGGGGGGGTGGTAAACAAAGGTTACAAGCTAGGTATCCTGCTGCAGTTTGACTTGCATTTCTCTAGCCCCAGTTACATCCCTTTCAGAACGTTCCAAAGCATTTTGCCATCAAAACGTTTTTTTTTTAAATGTGCAGTCACTGTTTCAATGTAGGAGTGGCGATAGGAAATTTGTACACAGCAAGCTCCCGCAAGGAGCAACGTTTTCATGACCAGATAATTACTGAACGTAAGAGAAAGGAGTAGGAGTTGGCCATTTGGCCTCTCAGGCCTGCTCCACCATTTGACAATATCATGGCTGATCTGAGCCTTTGCTACCTTCAATTTCCTTTTGTGTTCCCCACAGTCTTTGACACCCTCCTTCCCCACCTCCAACGGTCTCAACAACTATCCATTGCAGCCTTGAACTCATTCAGTAGTACAGCTCTCTCGGTTAGAGGATTCTAATCAATCAGCCACCTTTAAGAGAAGACATTCCTCCGCCTATCTACCGTAAATGGGTGACCCATGAGGACACAAGAAATGAAAGCCAAAGTACACTCGTCACTAATGTTGATGGTAGGGTAAACTTCAAAGCAATGCCATTGATATATTTTCAAATAGATGAGGCTTCAGCACCACATCTCACACAGTAGGTAACAGCACATCTGCTACTGTATGTCCTTCCACTGCACAAAGGTTGAGATTGTGGGGTTCAAGCCTCTGAATCCACACGCTACTAATTCACTTGTCCTGTGGGTCATATACAATGTATTAAAAATCGTGGTTCATTCATGCTCCTGCAATGTCATTGTCAGAAGGAGACCATTTTGCTCTTTGGAACCTATAAGCTTCTGACCCGGAGAGTGCAAGCAGCTGAGTCATATCACTGATATTTTCAAGACACCACTACATCTTGACTCTCTTATGGTTTATCTTTTCATAAATCTGCTTACCAAGTTTTCTTGGCACGAGCAGAGGTTAGCCAATGGGGATCAACGATAGTACCAGCATCAATATGAGTGAAGAAAGAGACAAATTAAACTAATGTCTTCTGCCTGCATATGAGCCAAATCCCTCCATTCCATGCATATTCATGTAGCCTCTGAAATGTAACTATCGTATCTGCTTCCACCAGCAGCTCTGGCAGTGTGTTCCAGGTAGTTACCTAGGTAAAAAACCTGCCCTGCTTATCTTTAAACTTACTCCCTCACACCTTAAAGCTCGACTCTCTAGTATAGGACATTTCCCCTCTGGGAAAAAGTTCTGACTGTCTACCTTATCCATGTCTCTCATAATTGTATATATTTATTTTTGGTCTCCGATGCTCCAGAGAAAATAATCTGTTTGTCCAATGTCAGTGCTCAGTGGGTCAGGCGGCATCCCTGGAGAACATGGACAGGTGCATTTTGGGTCGGGATTCTCTCTTCAGACAGATTGTGTGTGGGGGAGGTGCAAGAAAGCTGGGGCAGGACAAAACACAACAGTTAATAGGTGAACAGAGGCGGGGGGGGGGGGAGGGGTGGTGGTTTGGGGGGGAGGGGGGTTGTTAGGCAGATGGTTAGACAAAGGCCAGAGAAGAATAAGCAGGTGTGAGACAAAAGGATTGAAGGGTTGCCAATTGTGAAGGCAGAGGAGGGAATGTAGATGGAAGAGATGAAATAGGGCACAGGGGAAGGGTTGGGGGAAAGACAGGGGGATGTGGGGTGCAACAGGGAATGGGAAGAGGGGGTTGTTAGAGGTTTCTTAAAATTAGAGAATTCAATTTTCATACCGTTGAGTTGTAAGTTACCCAAGCAAAATATGAGGTGCTGCTCCACTGGTTTGTGTGTGGCATAAATTTGACCATGGAGGACATCCAGGACAGAAAGATCAGTCTGGGAATGGGAACGAGAGTTAAAATGGTTACAACTGGGAAATTCAGTAGGCCTTGGTGGACAATGCGCATGTGTTCAGCAAGAAAGTTGACGAGTCTGCGCTTAGTCTCGCTGATCTATAGGAGGCCATACCAGATGCAGTGAATGCTGTAAGAGGAGGTGTATACGAACCTCTGCTTACCTAGAAAGACTGCTGGGGTCCCTGGATGGAGGCAAGGGAGGAGGTATAGGGACAGGCGTTACATCCCGTGTGGTTTCTGAGGAAAGTACCTAGGGATGGGTTGGTTTGGGTGGGAAGGAATGAGTGAACCAAGGTGCTGTGGAGGGAGCGGTCTCTGCAGAAGGTGGAATTGTGTGGAGTTAGGGATATTTGACAAATGGTGGGATCACGTTGGTGGTGACGGAACTGTCAGAGGTTGATGCGTTGGATGCGGAGGTTGCTGGGGTGAAAGGTGAGGACCAGGGGAACTGTATCCTTGTTCCGTTTGGGGGGATGGGGGAGAAAGAGCAGAACTTTGGGACTGAGTTGCTGGTGTGGGATACATCTATTACAGCAGGGGGGAAACCATGTTTATTAAAGAATGAGGACATCCTGTATGCCCTCGTGTAGAAATCTCATCTTAGGAGCTGATATGGTGGAAACAGAGAAAATGAAAATAGGGAATAGCGTCTTTGCAAGAGGCAGGGTGGGGGTAGTGTAGTCCAGATTACTCTTTAAGGGTTATTTGATAACTTTGAGGGCAGGATAGAAGTTAGTGGTGATGTTAATGAAAACAATGAGTTCTGCACAGGTGCAGAAGGCAGCCTCATTTCTGTCGTTGATGCAGCAGAAAAAGAGTTGGGGGATGGTCCCAGTACACACCTGAAATAAGGACTGTTTGATGTAACTGACATAAAGGCAGGCATAACTGGGATCCATGCGAGTGTCCATGGCTACACCTTTAACTTGGAGAAAGTGAGTGGAGTCAAAAGATGTTGTGAGGGTGTGGACCAGTCCCTCCAGGCATAGGAGAGTGTTCGTAGAGGGAGATTGATTGGGTCTCTGTTCGAGGAAGAACTGGAGGACATTGAAACGTTCCTGATGGGGGATGGAGGTGTAAAGGGGTTGGACGTCCATGGTACAGCTGAGGCAACGGGAGTCTAGAAATTGAAAGCTATTAGAGCAGAAAGGCATGTGCAGTGTCTAGAATGTTGGGGAGAAGGGACTGGGCAAGGGGGGGATAAGAAGGAATCAAGATATGTAGAGATGAGTTCTGTTGGGCAGGTGCAGGCAGATACAATAGGTCTGCCAGGACCGTCCTTTTTGTGGATTTTGGAGAGGAGACCAAAGTGGGTAGTGCTGGACTGGGGAACGTTAAGGTTGCAGGCTGTGGAGGGGAGATTGCCAGAGGTGATGAGATCAGAAGCAATGTGGGAGATGATGGCCTGGTGTTTGTCTGTGGGATCTTGGTCAAGGGGTAGATATGAGGAGGTGTCTGAGAGTTGGCGCCTGGCCTCAGTACGACAGAGGTCAGCCTGCCAGACTACAATGGCACCTTCCTTGTTGGTGAGTTTAATAACAATGTGGGTTGTTTCTGAGTGAGCGGAGGAATGTGCGTGAAGGGGGAGGGGTGAAATTGGAATGGGTAAGGGGAGTAGAGAAGTCAAGACAGTTTATGCTGCGCTGGCAGTTGGAAATAAAAAGTCAAGAGAAGGTAGAAGGCCCGCAAGGAAAGTCTGAGAGGCGGAGGAATGAGGAGATGGAAGAAGGGGTTATCTCTGGGCAACAAGGACTCATTACTTTAGGAAAGGGCCCAGAGGTGATGGAAGCTACATCATGGTGAACCTGAACTCATTGAAGGTATCAACATCCTGGTTAACCTCTTTTGCACACTCTGCGAATATTATACACCGTTCTTGTAATGGGGTGACCAGAAAAGCATATACTCTGCCATAATACAGTGTAAATGCTTCAGGTACAGTTCGTAAAACTGAAGTTCTTGATTCACTGTTTCAAGAAATTGGTGGAAGGACAACAGCACCCTGTTCTGGACATACCTCTAGCATTACAATTTCTTCTTAAGGTCAGTATGGGAATGAGAAGGGGTGTTAAAATGATTTGGAATATCACGTAGGCCACGGGACCGTTGGACGCGAGCATGCATTCAGCGAAACGGTCGCTGGATGCGGTAGATGAGGTTACATGAGGTGCATGTGAACCTCTGTCTCACCTGAAAGGACTGTCGGAGTCCATGGATGGAATTGAGGGTGGAGGTGTAAGGAAAGGCGTTGCATCTCCTGGTAAGTGGATTGTTTGGGTAGGGAGGTGCTTCAGCCCACTGAGTCCACTATGACCATCGAACACTCATTCATAGAAAACATAGAAAATAGGTGCAGGAGTAGGCCATTCTGCCCTTCCAGCTGGCACCCGTGATTCAATATGATCATGGCTGACCATCCAGAATCTGTACCCTGTTTGTGCTTTCTCCCCATATCCCTTGGATCCGTTAGAATTCATACTAGTTCTACGTTATGCCACTTTCTCAAACATTACCAGCACATGAGGGGCTTTTTTTTTTTTTTTACTGAGGCCAATTAACCTACAAACCATCATGTATTTGGGAGGTGAGAAGAAACTGGAGCACCCGAAGGGAATCCATACATTCACATGAAGAACATGCAAACTCCACGCTGACAGGTCAGGATTGAACCCAGGTCTTTGACTCTATGAGGCAAAAAGTCTGCCAGCTTTATCAATAACATTATCTGAG
>CM075977.1:36913657-36937222 GCA_038087875.1 Malacoraja senta | reverse complement strand
GGTCCCTCCATTGAAGATGTTAACCATCTCTTTGTGGCACCACAGATGCTGCCTAAGCTGCTCAGTTCTTCCAGCAGTAGAATAGAAACACAAGGAACTGCAGGTGCTTGAATCTTGAGCAAAACACAAAGTGCTGGAGGAACTATGATCATAAGATCATGTAATAGGAGCAGAATTTGGCCATTGTGTCCATCAAGTCTACTCCGCCATTCAATCATGGCAGATCTATCTCTCCCTCCTAACCCCATTCTCCTGCTTTCTCCCTATAACCTCTGACACCTGTACTAATCAAAAATCTATCTATCTCTGCCTTAAATATATCCATTGACTTGGCTTCCACAGCCTTCTGTGGCAAAGAATTCCACAGAATCACCACCCTCTGATGGGAGAAATTCCTCCTAATCTCCTTCCTAAAATAAAATCCTTTAATTCTGAGACTATGACCTCTAGTCCTAGACTCTCCCACCAGTGGAAACATCCTCTCCACATCCACTCTATCCAAGCCTTTCACTATTCTATATGTTTCAATGAGGTCGCCCCTCATTCTTCTAAACTCCAGCTCGTATAGGCCAGTGCCATCAAACGCTCATCATATGTTAACCTTCTCATTCATAGGATCATTCTTGTAAACCTCATCTGGACCCTCCCCATAGCCAGCACATCCTTCCTCAGAAATAGTGCCCAAAATTGCTCACAATATTTCAAATGTGGCCTGACCTGCGCCTTATAGAGCCTCAGCATTACATCCCTGTTTTTGTATGCAAGCCCTCTCGAAATAAATGGTGTTTGCTTTTTTTTACTACCAATTCGACTTGCAGACTAACTTTTTCTCAAGGCTGTGATGCACCAGTGGAAACATCCTTTCCACATCCACTCTATCTATGCCAGGATATAAAGGATATGAAACTCCTCCTCTTCAAAGAGTGGTGAGAGCAGAGGCTTTGAAATCTTTAAAACAGAAACGGTTTCTTGATAATCAAAGGTCTGAACTTATAGTCAGATCAGCCATGACCTATTTCTTAGTTGTATATTCGGACCTACCGTCCACAGATCTGCTGGTCAATGAGAATACTGGGAAGATTAACTACAACACAGTCCTTGCGGCAGCTGCTATAGGGTCTGTCCCACTTGGGTGTCATTTGCGCGTCACGCAGGTGTCGCACGAAGATTTTGTGAATCCCCAAATCCTGGGGCGCCGTGCGTCACTGCCTACGCCACCACGCCTCACCACGTGCCATGCGTGCGTAATGCACACCATGGGCGCGTCACGTGCGTGTCACAACACGCGCGTCTGCGTCGTGACGCGTAAATGATGTCGTGTAAATGACGCGCAAATGACGCCCAAGTGGGACAGGCCCTTAACTGTCAACCCAGGCTCCATCTGACCATCATCCCCATCTCATCTGGTTCCACTGATCACCTGCCATCATTACCAACCCTCCCTCTCACCTCTTCACACTGGCAATCTCCCTTTTGGACTATGAGTCCTGATACAGCCAAATGCCAACCATCTCTTTCCATCCACAGTTGCTGCAAGACTCACTGAGTTCCTCCAGCACTATGTTTTTCTGCATCGGCATTTACAAATGGAATACCGTTCATTTTAATAACAAACAGAAGATGCTGTTTTCTGGAGCAGTCAGCAAGCAGGGCAACATCGGCAAAGAGAAAACAGAGCTAACCCTTTGTGTGGATGAAATGGATGACGTTCAAGTAAAATGCTGCTTCACTGGGAAGGAGCTGTCGGGGCGTAGAAGGGAGCAGGTGATCAGAAATGGGTGTGTCCAGTGATGATTGCACAACCTTCAGTTCCATCCTCAAAGAAAAAAATTGATCCGTGATAGACAGGAAGGACGGAGAAGCAGGAATTAACATTTGTACCACATATTTTGTAATCATTGCACTTGACCTGTGTTTCTGCATTTATGTCTTGTTTTGCAATCTTTTCTTGTCACTGTCTTGTCAACTTTATATTCAGTGTATTAGCTGCGTTTATGTGCCTGTATTGCCGCTGCAAGAAAGCTTTTCATTGTACCTGTACCTCATCGTACCTGTTCATATGAAAATAAATGTGGCTTGACTCCATTTGAACTTCCCTTGCATTACCATTGCCATATCCCCTCCAATCAATATCCTGGGTGACTCCTTGATCGGTCAAAGAAATCCTGTCATGACAGGTGTTGGTTATAGGCTGGGTTTCGTGTGGTGAGTGGCTCTTCATCCGACACCCCAAACCCTTTCCACCAACTACTAGGTACATCGAAGTACGATGAAATAGTCTGCACGTGTCTGGTTTCAGTGCAGCTCCAACAGCAGTTATGAAGCATGTGACCATCCAGGACATATCAGCCAGGTTGAATGATCCATGACCCTGACTATTCATTGCCTCCATCAGCAAAAGATACACTGCCCTTTACTTACCAAAGTTATTCAGAAAGCACCTCCCAAATCTCTCGAGCTCTTGAACCTGGAAGCACAAAAGCAACAGGTGCACTGGCATATGACATATACAGGTCCCACATTCTTTGGGCTTTCAAAGATATTACCATTCCTTCTTCATCACTGGATTAAATCTGGAGCTGCACTAAAGGAGCCCATTCACTCGATTAACTGCAGTTGTTCAAGAAACTTGCCTATCACTAACTTTTCAAGGGCCAATTAAGGATGAGCAATAAACGCTGGCCTTGCCACTGAAGCCCAAAGCCCATGAGTGAATCAGAAAGAAGGTGTATTTAAGTAAAGCCTCTGCATTGTTGGATATTACAGGTTATGATTTATTTGTCAAGCGCTATTCTTTTTCAAAATGTAAAATATATTGTCATTGCAGTCATTATAGTCCATCGTCTTTTTTAAAATGCTATAATTTGGAACTATATCTTTGAAGCAATTAAACTGTTATTAGAAGGCTCAATTAATTCTTCACATTTATTTTTAATTTGCTAATACCATCTAAGAACGCCTTTGATGCCACGGTGTGGCAGATTTTCTGCTGGTTAAGGTGGTTACCGCAGTGCTTACTACTTTTCTATTATTCATTACCTCGATCTTTTCTATTTCCATTTGTAAGAATTTATGAGAATTCTCTTTGTGTGCTCTGACAGAGAAACAAGCCTCTGCGGTGAATTATTGTGTAATTAATCATTCAACCATGAGGGATTCATTTACTAATTAAAAAACTTTAAAAAGAGTAAATTGAAATAACCAGCAGCCATTTAATCACAACTTTTGACGTGTGCATGACATTGTAATTCATTCTAATGTATCAATCAAAGGGATGTAAATTGCACTTATTGCATGGCCCTTTTTTTTTTAAAGGAAGCCTCTGATTCTTCCAGGTGGCCAGTGATTTGGGGAATTTCTGAAGCAGTTGCTCCTTATCATATCCATTTTTTTTAGTGGTGGGATAAGACTTAGTAAAATGAGTTACATTTCTACTCTTTTCTCAACCTGTTTTCCTCTTTGTCGCTTGCTGTTTGTCAACAGGGCATTACCATTGCCAATACGTTCATACCTGTTCGATGGTGCTGTTATAGTCACACTTTGCACTCTAATCTGACTCCCAATAATGGACTGAATTGTGCATGGAAGAGCACTGTTCCTTCATGTGACTATGCTTAGTGCAAGCCATCAGAAGACATATGTGTCCCACACCATCCCAACTTCTTCACAAATGTTCATTTCTTATTAACAGCTATGTTCAATGCATCTCAGTTATAAAGGGCATTGCAATATGTCGATTCCTTTTCCATCAGCCACCTCATTTAAAATCAACCAGCATCCAGCATCCTGGGTTCACTTCAGAACCATGGACACCTGATCTAGCCTAATCTGGGTTGATTCTTACAGTACGGTCCTGGAGGAAGTGTTGACTTTTAGAAAAATGCTTCAGAAACATGGATAAGGAAAACATGGAAGCAGGGCCTTTGTCGAATCGAGTGACCAGCAACCACCCTTTACACGGATCCTACATTAATCACATTTATATCCTCCCCATATTCCCAACAACTCTGTCCAGATTCTGTCACCAGGTTACACACTAGGGACAATTTATAGTGGCCAATTAATCTACCAACCTGCAGCTTTTTAAGATGTGGGAAGAAATAAAGAACATGTGGTCACAGGGAGAACACACAGGTCAGGATTGAACCTAGCTGTGAGGCAGTGGCTGTACTGGCTGCAGGACTGTGACATCCCAACGTTTCCTGCCAATGGATCCAAACAATTCTATTGCACTCTTTATAATGAACAAAGATATTACCCCAAGTGTCCCAACCAAAATTTACCTTTCAATCAATTAAAAGATTATCGGGTGATTACCACATTACTGTTTGTAAGAGCCTGCTGGGTTGCAACATTTCTCACACTACAACAGTGACTTTAAAATCTTTCCTGTTTTCTTTAAAGGAAGCAAGGCATCTGTTTAATTAAGATCAGGAGATTCAAACAAGAGAGTTAAGAGTGTTTAATTGTCATGTGCACTGGGAATAGAACAATGGGATTCTCACTTGCTGCAGTTTTACAGGTACCTTAACACAGCAACACACCAAATAAATATACAATAATCAATGCCATCATAAATCATCAATAACACTAGGTCCAACCTAAACAAATCCCATAGTAGATCCATAGTTGCTGAGATAGGTTTGTGGTAAGGGTTCTGCAGTGTGGTTGAAGAGCCTGGTGATTGATGGGAAGAGGCTGTTCTTGAACCTGGAGATCACCATTTTCAGGCTCCTGTATTGTTTTCCCAATGCGAGCAGCAGGATGAGAACCTGGCCAGGGTGGTGTGGGTCATCAATGAAATTAGCTTGGTTTTAAGGCAATGCTTCCTGTAGATCCATTCAATAGTGGATAAATCAATACCCACAATGCACCGGGCAATGCCCATCACTTTCTGCAGCCTTCTTTGTTCTTGGGTGTTTGAGTTACCGGACCAGGCTGTGATGGAATCCCTATCATTCACCTGTAGAAGTATGATAGAATATTCAACAATCAGTATCAGGGTTAAATAAGAGCCGAGGAGGAAGGTCCTTGGCCAATTGGTGTAAATCTCCACTAGTTAGCAGAGAAGATACAGGAGACAAAACATAGCAAACCAAATGAGCAGAGAAAATGTAGATACGAAGGACTGCAGATACTGGTTTATACCAAAGAAAGGCACAAAGTGCTGGAATAACTCAGTCGGTCAGGCAGCAAAAGGTTGTGATGTTTTGGATATGGACCCTACTTTAGACTACCAGTTAGAGATTAAAAAAATCCAGAGAGGGTAGATGGACGTCCGAGGGAGTCCTAGAGGAGGAGGAATGTTGGAGATGGGAGAAGCGGTCATCACTAGGTAGTGAGGACTTCCCATAGAAGAAGGCACAGAGACGGAGGTGACAGAAGAAAAGCTCTACGTCATGATGAAAATGGAACTCTTTGAGGTGGAGGTGAAGGGGTGCAAAGGTAAGGCCTCTGTTTTGGAAGACAGTTATGTACCCGAAAGGGGGAGGTCAGGGGGTGGTAAAAACAATTAAGGGGTGAGGGCTGTGGTCAGAAAGGGTCAGAGGGGGTGAAAGGAGGCTTGGGCGAGTGGAGGGGGTGGTGTGAGGAGTGGTGTATGGGTGAGGTGTGGTTGAAAGAGGGAGAAGGGCAACAGGGCCACATGGCAGCGTTAATGTGGATACCTGATGGCAGGGGGTAGCAGTAGGACCCAAGAGAGTTAGACCATGTGGTGTTGGAGCCAACAACTGGCGGCTCTTGGTCTGGGCCTGTGCCTGGAACTCAGCTATGTCGACGGTTGCGAGTCTGAAGAAGAGTCCCGACTCGAAACGTCACCCATCCTTTTTCTCCAGAGATGCTGCCTGACCCACAGAGTTACTCCAGCACTTTGAATCTATCAAATGAGCTGCGAAGTCAGCTTGGTGACATTGGTTGGTGGATAGATTTTGAAGATTATATTCAGAATCCCTCTCTTATGCTTCATTATGATGGTGCCAAAACTATTTTCCTTCCACCCCCAAGAGTCTTATTTTAAGCCATCATCTGAAATACATCACCTCCAACAGTCTGGAGAAGGTCTCGACCCGAAACATCACCCATTGCTTTTCTCCAGAGATGCTGCCTGTCCCGCTGATTTACTCCAGCATTTTGTGTTCACCTCCAACTGTCCCTCACTCAGTACTTCATTGAAGCATTGACTGGGGACCTTATGTTTGACACAGAAGATGGCATTTGAACTTGAACTCTGTGACTCAGTGTCACAACATTACCAGATGAGTCACACCATTCTCTTCTGTAGCAGGTGCATAAATTCAGAAGATGACAGAAATAATTTTCTTAACCCTTTCAGACATTACAATTAGCGTAAGAAAGGAATGCTGAAATGAAATGTATTCAGGATACATCAGCAGGTACTCAAATCTAGTTTTATACAGATATTCTTTCATATTTTTTAGTCCAACAGCTTTAGTAAACTTCTTAATAATTAATAAGAAAGTAACAATATTCATCCAATTGCCTGGGAGAAATAAAATATTCTACTTCAGTTAAAAGTATGGGTTATGTAACATTTAACAATGTTGAGATATAATGTTCTGTTTAAAACACCATTAACCATGGTATTAATTTTTGCATAATTCCCAACAGATACAGTATAATATACATTTATCTATGTTAACGTTGTAATTATGGCTAATGCTAAATCCCACTGGATTATGTAATTTAAAACAATGACTAATAAGCAACATTTCATGTTGTTCAAAAATCCAGGGAGGATTTTAAAATCTCATCCAAGGAAGAAATTACCTTTTACTTTAATGTTAAGAACAGCATTTACACTTATTTATGGACACGTACCAAAAAATCATGTGTAGGAAGGAATTGCAGGTGCTGGTTTAAACCGAAGATAGACACAAAATGCTGGAGTAACTCAATGGGACAGGCAGCATCTCTGGAGAGAAGGAATGGGTGATGTTTTATTCACCCATTTACATTTCTCCCATTCCTTCTCTCCAGAGATGCTGCCTGTCCTGTTGAGTTACTCCAGCATTTTGTGTCTATTTACCAAAACATTATATTAGGGCAAGTTATATTTTGTATTGGATTTCTTTGCAATTTGACAATTATAAATACTGACCTGTCGCTATTTCCATAGCTGCGGTAAAGCCATCAGTTACTAGTCATTCCTTCTTGTCCTGCTGTTAAGTAGCTTAAGAATCCACTTCACAGGACATGGAACATAGAACAGTAAACCACAGGAACTAGCCCTTTAGTGCTCAACCATGATGCCAATCTAACTAATTCCATCTGCCTGCGCACAGTCTGTATCACATCCACCCCTGCCTGTTCATGTGTCTGTCTAACTGTCTCAGAAAAATTGCTATTGTATCTGCTTTCACCACCTCCCCTTGCAACCTCTTATAGGCACCTATTGGTCTCTGTGCAAAACAATTTGCCTTCTTATTCTCCTTTAAGCTTTCCTCCTCTCACAATTAGTCTATCCCTCTCGCGTTTGAACATTCCACTCTGAGAAAAAAAACTCTGACCATCTTCCCTATCTATGCCTCATAATTGTATATACTTCTGTCAGGTCACCCCTCGGCCTCCTATGCTCCAGCATAAATTACCTAAGTTTGACCAACCTCCCCTTATAGCTAATAAACTCCAATGTGGACAACATCTCATGAAGATCTCTGGTACACTCTCCAAAACCTTCAAATCCTTCCTGTAATATGGAGGGCAGATCTGCAGATTATATATCAAAAGTGACCTAACCAAAGCGTACACATCTGCAACATGACCTATTGTCTTTCCTACTCAATGCCTCGACCAATGAATGAAAGCATTCCCTAGGCTTTGTTTACCATAATATTCACTTTCAGGACTTTACTGTCTTGCACACCAAGATACCTCTGCGTAGCAATATTCCTGAGGATCCTGACATTAACTATGCATTTTCTTTCTGCATGTGCCCTCCTAAAATGCATCAGCTCACACATTTGGATTAAACTCCATCTTCCATTTCTCCACTCAAATTTCCAACTGATCCAGTTGTGTCTTTGATTATCTTCCTAACTATCTACAACTCCACCAACTTTGTGTCATCTACAAACTTACTAATTGGACTATCTATATTTTCATCCAGATCATTTGTGTATACACATATAACAAACAACAAATGTCCCAGCACTGCTCCTTGCAGAACACTGCAAGTCGTAAACCTCCAGTCAGAGAAACATCCTTCCACCATGATTTCAGGTGTCAACCAAGAGATAACCACAATGGATGTAGATATATATAAATATACACATGCACTCACACACACAACCAAATATATATATATATATTATTTTTTTTACACATACACCAAGCCAATTAACCTACATACCTGTACATATTTGGAGAGTGGGAGGAAACTGAAGATCTCGGAGAAAACCCACGTGGTCATGGGGAGAACGTACACACTCCATACAGACAGCACCCCTAGTCGGGATCGAACCTGGGTCTCCAAAAGCTGTAAGGCACACTGTCATATTTTCTTTGCTAAAGGACAATACTGAATTAAAGACACTTTTGCAGCAGATCATCATTAATCACATCAATTTTTCTGCATTCCCATCAGAATAAATTTTGAGCTCCCATTCCCAAAGCTGAACTTCATATTACCAGATCTCAGTCAACCATATAACCATATAACCATATAACCATTACAGCACGGAAACAGGCCATCTCGGCCCTTCAAGTCCGTGCCGAACATTTTTAAAAAAAAGTTTTAAATTTTTTTTAAATTAAATACTTCCCCCTAGTCCCATCTACCTGCACTCAGACCATAACCCTCCATTACTTTCCCGTCCATATACCCATCCAATCTATTTTTAAAGGATAAAATCGAACCAGCCTCCACCACTTCCACTGGAAGCTCATTCCACACAGCTACCACTCTCTGAGTAAAGAAGTTCCCCCTAATGTTACCCCTAAACTTCTGTCCCTTAATTCTCAAGTCATGTCCCCTTGTTTGAATCTTCCCTACTCTCAATGGAAAAAGCTTATCCACGTCAACTCTGTCTAACCCGCTCATAATTTTAAAGACCTCTATCAAGTCCCCTCTTAACCTTCTGCGCTCCAAAGAATAAAGACCTAACTTGTTCAACCTTTCTCTGTAACTTAGTTGCTGAAACCCAGGCAACATTCTAGTAAATCTCCTCTGTACTCTCTCTATTTTGTTGACATCCTTCCTATAATTAGGCGACCAAAATTGTACTCCATACTCCAGAATTGGCCTCACCAATGCCTTGTACAATTTTAACATTACATCCCAACTTCTATATTCAATGCTCTGATTTATAAAGGCCAGCACCCCGAAAGCTTTCTTTACCACCCTATCTACATGAGATTCCACCTTCAGGGAACTATGCACAGTTATTCCTAGATCCCTCTGTTCAACTGCATTCCTCAATTCTCTACCGTTTACCATGTACGTCCTATTTTGATTTGTCCTGCCGAGATGTACTACCTCACATTTATCAGCATTAAACTCCATCTGCCATCTTTCAGCCCACTCTTCCAAATGGCCTAAATCTCTCTGTAGACTTTGAAAATCTACTTCATTATCCACCACACCACCTATCTTAGTATCATCTGCATACTTACTAATCCAATTTTCCACACCATCATCCAGATCATTGATGTACATGACAAACAACAGTGGACCCAACACAGACCCCTGAGGCACCCCACTAGTCACCGGCCTCCAACCTGACAAACAGCCATCCACCATTACTCTCTGGCATCTCCCATTCAGCCACTGTTGAATCCATCTTGCTACTCCACCATTAATACCCAACAATTTAATCTTCTTAACCAACCTTCCATGAGGAACCTTGTCAAAGGCCTTACTGAAGTCCATATAGACAACATCCACTGCTTTACCCTCATCAATTTCCCTAGTAACCTCTTCGAAAAATTCTAGAAGATTAGTCAAACATGACCTTCCAGGCACAAATCCATGTTGACTGTTCCTAATCAGACCCTGCTTATCCAGATGCTTATATATATTATCTTTAAGTATCCTTTCCATTAATTTGCCCACCACTGACGTCAAACTAACAGGTCTATAATTGCTAAGTTTACTCTTAGAACCCTTTTTAAACAACGGAACAACATGCGCAGTACGCCAATCCTCCGGCACTATTCCCGTTTCTAATGACATTTGAAATATTTCTGTCATAGCCCCTGCTATTTCTACACTAACTTCCCTCAATGTCCTCGGGAATATCCTGTCAGGACCTGGAGACTTATCCGTTTTCATATTTTTCAAAAGTGTCCGCACCTCCTCTTCTTTGAATCTCATAGTTTCCATTGCTACTCTGCTTGTTTCCCTTACCTCACCTAATTCCATATCCTTCTCCTTGGTGAATACCGAAGAAAATAAATTGTTCAATATCTCCCCCATCTCTTTTGGCTCTGCAGATAGCTGTCCACTCTGACTCTCTAATGGACCAATTTTATTGTTTGTTATCCTTTTGCTATTAATATAGTTGTAGAAACTCTTTGGATTTACTTTCACCTTACTTGCCAAAGCAACCTCATATCTTCTTTTAGCTTTTCTAATTTCTTTCTTAATATTCTTTTTACATTCTTTATACGCCTCAAGCACCTCATTTACTCCATGCTGCCTATAATTATTGTAGATCTCTCTCTTTTTCCGAACCAAGTGTCCAATTTCCCTTGAAAACCATGGCTCTTTCCAATTTTTACTATTTCCTTTCAACCGAACAGGGACATAAAGATTCTGTACTCTTAAAATGTCACATTTAAATGTCCTCCATTTCTCTTCTACATCCTTGCCATAAAACAACATGTCCCATTCACTCCTTTTAAATCCTTTCGCATCTCCTCAAAGTTAGCCTTTCTCCAATCAAAAATCTCAACCCTAGGTCCAGTTCTGACCCTCTCCATAATTATATTGATGGTGTGGGTCCTTGACGATGTTGGCAGCTTTTTTGAGGCAGCGACTGCGATAGATCCCTTCGATGGTGGGGAGGTCAGAGCCGATGATGGACTGGGCAGTGGTCACAACTTGGCCGAACCAAGCCACGATGCAACCAGTCAGCATGCTCTCTACTGTGCACCTGTAGAAGTTAGAGAGAGTCCTCCTTGACAAACCGACTCTCCGTAATCTTCTCAGGAAGTAGAGGCGCTGATGTGTTTACTTTATAATTGCATCAGTGTGCTGGGACCAGGAAAGATCTTTGGAAATGCGCACGCCCAGGAATTTGTTCTTGACTCTTTCCACCATCGTCCTGTTGATATAAACAGGACTGTGGGTCCCTATCCTACCCCTTCCAAAGTCCACAATCAGTTCCTTGATTTTTCTGGTGTTGAGAGCCAGGTTATTGTGCTGGCACCTTTTGGTCAATTGGTCGATCTCACTTCTACTCGTCCCCATCAGTGATTCGTCCCACAACAGTCGTTGGCGAACTTGATGATGGAGTTCGCACTATGTCTGGCTACGCAGTCATGAGTATAGAGTGAGTACAGCAGGGGGCTGAGCACGCAGCCTTGAGGTGCTCCCGTGCTGATTGTTATCGAGGATGACACATTTCCACCAATACGAACAGACTGTGGTCTGTGGATGAGGAAGTCGAGGATCCAATTGCAGAGGGATGCGCAGAGACCCAGATCTGAGAGCTTGGTAACCAGCTGTAGGGGATGATTGTATTGAATGCCGAGCTGTAGTCAATGAATAACAGCCTGGCATATGAGTTGTTGTTGTCCAAGTGATCCAGAGCGGAGTGGAGAGTCAGTGAGATCGCATCCACCGTTGATAGAAACATAGACATAGAAACATAGAAAATAGGTGCAGGAGTAGGCCATTCGGCCCTTCGAGCCTGCACTGCCATTCAATATGATCATGGCTGATCATCCAACTCAGTATCCTGTACCTGCCTTCTCTCCATACCCCCTGATACCTTTAGCCACAAGGGCCACATCTAACTCCCTCTTAAATATAGCCAATAAACTGGCCTCAACTACCTTCTGTGGCAGAGAATTCCAGAGATTCACCACTCTCTGTGTGAAAAATGTTTTTCTCATCTCGGTCCTAAAAATCTGTTATGGTGGTAAGCGAACTGCAGTGGGTCGAGGTTCTTGTCGAGGTAGAAGTTGATATGCGCCATAATGAACCTCTCAAAGCACTTCATCACCACAGACGTTAGTGCCACTGGTTGATAGTCATTGAGGCACATCACCTTGCTCTTATTGATGCCCTTTTAAAGCAGGTGGGAACCTCAGACCTCAGAAGTGAGAGGTTGAAAATGTCCGTAAAAACCCCAGCCAGTTGGTCTGCACAGGTTTTTAGAACACGACCGGGTATGCCATCACGTCCAGGCGCTTTCCGAGGATTCACCCCCCTGAAGCATCTTCTGAAGTCGGCCTCTGTGAATGTGACCGAAATACCATCACGGCAAATGGGGGCTCGGCAAGGCACATCAGTGTTCTCCCTATCAAACCGTGCGTAAAACGCATTGAGCTAATCAGGGAGTGATGCTTCGCTGACATTTGAGCTGCCTCCTGATTTTGCCTTGTAGGAAGTGATGGCATTCAAGCCCTGCCACAGTTGCCGAACAACCCTCTCATCCTCCAGCTTGGAGCAGAATTCCCTTTTGGCCTTTTTGATGGCCTTACCAAGGTCGTATCTGGACTCCTTGTAGACCTCTGTATCTCCAGACCTGAATATCCGGGATCTGGACTTCAGAAGAGTGCAGATCTCATGGTTCATCCAAGGCTTCTGGTTAGTAAACACTCGGAAGGTTTTTGTAGGGATGCAGTCCTCCACACATTTCTTAATGAAGTCTGTAACGACTGTGGCGTATTCATTCAGGTCCATTGCCGAGTCCTTGAACATTGCCCAGTCTTCAGACTCCAAACAGTCCTGGAGTTATTCCTCTGCCCCCCCCCCCCCCCCCGCCCCAGACCAGCTCTGCACATTCCTCACCTCTGGGGGTGAGCTCTTCAATTGCTGCCTGTAGGCAGGAAGAAGCAGCACTGCAGTATGGTCGGATTTACCAAAGTGAGGGCGAGGGATAGAGTGATAGGCGTCTTTGCAGCCGTGTAGCAGTGGTCGAGGGTGTTTGATCCTCTGGTGCTGCAAGAGACATGTTGGTAGAAGTTAGGGAGCGATTTCTTAAGGTTGGCTTTGTTGAAGTCCCCGGCTATGGTGGTAAATGCCTCGGGGTAAGCCGTCTGGTGCTTGTTGACCACAGCGTGCAGCTTCCCCAGTGCCAGATGGACATCAGCCTGGGGAGGGATGTAGACCGTGGTCAGGATGATGGAGGTGAATTCCCTCGGTAGATAGAAGGGACGGCACTTCACCGCCAGATGTTCGACGTGTGGAGAGCAGGAGTTGGACAGGACGGCCATGTCTGAGCACCACGCTGAGTTGACCATGAGGCAGACGCCTCCTCCTCTCCCTTTCCCAGATGCCAGTGTACAGTCCATACGATGGATGGAGAAACCTTCAGGCTGGACCGCTGAATCTGGGGAGCTGGGGGTGAGCCATGTCTCTGTGAAACAGAACACAGAGCATTCCCTCAGCTCCCTTTGATAAAGCAGCCTTGCCCTTAAGTCCTCCACTTTATTTTCAAGGGACTGTACATTGGCCAGTAGGATGTTAGGGAGAGGGGGTCGAAGTCCCCTGCGCTTCAGTCTGACCTGAAGTCCTGCCCGTCGGCCACGTTTCCAGACACAATGGAGGCCTCCCCGTTGCTTCCAGGTACTGTACTTACTGTACCTGCTGTCTCTGCGAACCCGCGCTGGAACGGGGATTCCTTTGCAGACGGCAGCTCCAGCTCCGTTGCTGCTGGGAGATGCTGCCCGTCGGCTCCAGAGGTCTTCCCGTTGTTTCCAGGTGCTCTCCAGCGATCGAGAAAACGCTTGCAGTCGCAGGCTCCCACAGCTGCGGGAGATCTCGATATCGCTAGTGCCTTCAAGTGCACTAGCAGCTTGTCCGTTACGGTGCCGATTTCTGCCGTTTTTCTGATCCAGGTGAGTTGATTCTAGCTATAAATAATCCTCTACTGTTGGGCTGCTGGCAAAATGTCGCCATAGGCAGGCGCCATCTTTGTTTTTGTTACGCACATAATTGATATAAAGTCAGGCGGTAGGACTGGGAACACAGTGGTACATGCAGTAGAATTGCTGCTTCACAGCTCCAGTGACCTGGTTTCAAGCATACCCTTCCGTTCTGTTGGTGTGGAGTTGGCATTTTCTCCCTTTGACCATGAATTTCTTCCAGGTGCTCCAGTTTCCTCCTGCATCCCAAAGATGTGCTGGTTTGGTGGGTTAATTGGCCACTATAAATTACTCCCAATGTGTAGGGTGAGTTGAAGGGAATGTGGGGAGAATATATTCATAGGATTGCTGTAAGTTATTCTTTGATGGTCAGTGTGGACTCAATGGACCCAAAGAGACAGTTTGTTTTTATACAGTTTGACACCATGACTATGTGCTAATCCTATCTACTAATACAAATTGTTTATGGACTGCAATAGTGGGGACAAATATAGAACATGCCATAGGTGAACATAACCTTTATGATATTACGGGAAGAGGAAAGTCTCTATTAATTTAGTTTATTTTTGTTATCTATTTACATTTTACATATGTCCATAATGAACCTAACCAAATACTCTTGTTTAGCTCTTTTACTTCAATTCATGCTGAAATAACCGTGTCACTTTAAACAGAGAGAATCACATGCTTAAAAAGCCAAGTTCCCTGGAGTATGATCTATATTATAAATTGTGTGTAGTAATAAGTAATAGTCTATTAAAAGTCTCGCGTAATGAATCTGATACATTATGTAAACCTGACCCAGGTCAAGTGCTGAGAGTAAATCATGTACAGCTTATTACTGTAACACCTAGTGAGAAAGGATGGGGGAGTTTTTGAAAGCAATTGAAAGATTACTAATGGAGGGGTTTGAAACCATTTTCTGAAGCCTCTTGTGGATCTAAATTGCTTGTTTTAACAATAATCTTTGACATCACATTTAAGCTGTGTGTTTCATATTGAAAATTTGATTCTCAAACATGTTTGTAGTTTGTTAGAGAAAGCATCAGCATTAGCCTGTAATGTAGATAATCTCATAAGGATGCAAAAGCTGATTTGTATGCCATGCTAATTCAGGATCATCCCTGTAGATCAGGGCAATGCCCAAATGCTGCACAAGATTACAGAAAGCCTGTATGCTGATATTAGATTCAGTGGAATCCCTTCATTTCTGACTTTGACATGGAAATTATATTCTATCATTACAATATTTACTCAGTCTGACATTTGCTGAATGATGGCTAATCCTTTCATAAGATATATATAATTCACAGACAGTGATGGATCTTTGGAAGGAACAATGTTAAGTTGTTCACTCATAATGAAAGAATCATCGCGGGAGTCTGATGGTGTTCACAAGCTAACTGTTTCCCTGGTACCCATGGACACAATAGCTGGTCCTGATCGTTTGACCTTCAGACCTGACAATCATTATTTCTGTTACCAAATCTTCAACCTTTTGTCGCATGACCTCCAGAGGCTGGTATCAGAAGCTGACACTGCACTGCCCATTTTGGCATAAGGGGATGTCTTAACCTGTTCACTGCCAAGTTTTTGTTTACATTATTGGCCACGACCCGAGTATACTTGGGGTTGGCATTGAGCGCTGAAGCCCTCTCACGATGTACAATGGAGGTAGCTGCCTGCTGAGTGCACCTTTAAAATCAGGGCATCTCTCTTCTCCAGCTATCGATCAGCCCAATCACAAAGACTAACTTTCCACTTCGAAAGTCTCCTCAAGTCTAACCCCAGAATTGACTCAGGCAGACTTCACCTAACTCCTGTCCCAACCTCCACCCATGAGGGGCATTGATAGGATAGATAGTCACAGTCTTTTTCCCAGGGTAGTGGAGTCTAAAATTGGAGGGCATGGATTTAAAGTGAAGGGGGGAAGATTGAAAGGAGATCTGAGGGGTAGGGGTTTCACACAATGTGGTGGATACTTGAATTAATTGCTAGAGGAAGTAGTAGAGAAAGGTAAAATTGCAACAATTAAAAGAAGTTTGGACAGGGATAGGAAAGGTTAAAGAGGAATATGGGCCAAATACAGGCAATTGGGATGATCTTAGGTAGGCACTTTGATTGGCGTGGACAAATTGGGATGAACTGTAGTTCCATGTTTGACAATAGACAATAGACAATAGACAATAGGTGCAGGAGTAGGCCATTCGGCCTTTCGATCCAGCACCGCCATTCAATGTGATCATGGCTGATCATCCCCAATCAGTACCCCGTTCCTGCCTTCTCCCCATATTCCCTGACTCTGCTATCTTAAAGAGCCCTATCTAGCTCGCTCTTGAAAGTATCCAGAGAACCTGCCTCCACCGCCCTCTGAGGCAGAGAATTCCACAGACTCACAACTCTCTGTGTGAAAAAGTGTTTCCTCATCTCCGTTCTAAATGGTTAACCCCTTATTCTTAAACTGTGGCCCCCGTTTCTGGACTCCCCCAACATCGGGAACATGTTTCCTGCCTGTAGCGTGTCCAAACTCTTAATAATCTTATATGTTTCAATAAGATTCCCTCTCATCCTTCTAAATTCCAGAGTATACAAGCCCAGCCGCTCCATTCTCCTAGCATATGACAGTCCCGCCATCCCGGGAATTAACCTTATAAACCTACGCTGCACTCCCTCAATAGTAATAATGTCCTTCCTCAAATTAGGGGACCAAAACTGCACACAATATTCCAGGTGAGGTCTCACTCGGGCCCTGCAGAAGACCTCTTTGCTCCTATACTCAACTCCTCTTGTTATGAAGGCCAACATGGCATTGGCTTTCTTCACTGCCTGCTGTACCTGCATTGACTGATGAACAAGGACTCCCAGATTCCGTTGTACTTCTCCTTTTCCCAACTTGACACCATTTAGATAACAATCTGCCTTCCTGTTTTTGCTACCAAAGTGGATAACCTCACATTTATCCGCATTAAACTTCATCTGCCGTGCATCTGCCCACTCCCCCAACCTGTCCAAGTCACCCTGCATTCTCATAGCATCCTCCTCACAATTCACACTGCCACCCAGCTTTGTGTCGTCTACTAATTTGCTAATATCATATAGTTTGCTAACTATCAATCCATGACCTGATGAATCTCTTGACTTTAGCACATCTAATAGCATTGCCACCTCTTACTTTGCAACAGGCTCCATGATCCTAACAATTTTATGATTCTATGACAACACTTTTGACTTTAGACTTTAGAGATACATCGAGTATGCACCGACTAACGATCATGCCGTACACTCGTTCTATTCTACACACTAGGGATAATAAGTGAGTTCGGTATTCTGAATGCGCATGCCCAGGTCATAGGTCACTCGCTATAAACATTCTCTAGCTGTGCTGCTGCGTTGTGTGCAGGCTTGCATTTTGTCCATGGTCAGAGTCGGGCCCGGGTCTCCGGCGCTGCGGGGGCTGTTGAGTTGCTGCTGGGTCGTCCCTGTCCCCTCCCTGGTGTCCCGTCCCTGTCCGGGGGTTGCCGGAGATGTCTGGGGTTGCCCTGGGCTGGAGGGGTGGTGGCGGCCCCAGACTTGCAGCTGGCATGGGGGGGAGGCGCGGCTCCAGCTCGGCTCTGCCTGTCCTACCAGGTTGGCCAGCAGCCCTGGACTGTCGCGGAGGGGGCGGGGTTGCTGGCTCCGGCTCGGCTCCTGGAGGGACCGTTCCCCGGCGGGCCAGGGACCGTCGGCTGTGCGTCTTGCCTTGTCCAGTGGCTGTCGGTTGGCCCCCTGAGTGCCGGGGATGCTGCCTGTCCCACTGAGTTGCTGTGACATTTTGCGTGTATCCCGTTGATGGCTGGTGCTTGGCTGTTGCTGGTGCCGGGGAAGGTTGGCCGGTGGCCGCTGGGTGGGGCGGGGGGTGGGGGTGCGGCTAGCGGTTCCCGGCCCTTTGGGGAGCGGGTTCCACGGGAGTTGGAGCGGGGTTGGATTGGAGTTGGAGCTTCTTCCCCACGCTGGCTGTGGGTCTATAGGCCACTGCTCCGGGCAGCTGTCCCGTTGGCATGAGGTCGCCTCGGACATCTCCGGCTGGCCCTCGGGCGGGGATGGGAGACTCGGGGGAGGGGGGACACAGGGGGGTTCCAGTGGTGGTTCGGCAGCTCCTACTGCACCTGGACCCAGGTTCGATCCTGGCTGCGGATGAGGCGCGGGTCAATCCGAGAATGTCTCTCCGCCGGTCCAGTCTCTCCCCCTGTCTCCCAGTCGCATCTGCCCCCTCTCGCTCGCTGTTCCACCCCGCTCTCACGCTATCTGGCACCCCTGTTCCTCAGATTAAATATATTTTCACACATATATCATGAATAAAGATAAGAATGTATACACAGTGTATGCAGCCAGCGCTTTGTTCCCTTTTACTTTATAGCGAGTGACCTTTGACAAATCCCATGATTCCTTGCGTTTTTCGGAATGTCGAACTTGCTTATTTACAAAGATCGGATCAAACTTGGGTCTTCGTCGCTGTAAAGCAAAGCTCCACCTCTACGCCACTGAGCCGCCCCAGAATTAGGGAAATTTTTCTTACAATAACTTACATCCATAAGATAATGGATGATTTTCATTATAGAGTCATGGTTGCTGAGTTTCTCCAGCACTGTTTTTTTGCATATTTTTGTGTGCATGACTGTGTGGGACTGGATGTGCATTGAATTTGCCAAATCGTTAGGTTGGTGTAATTGCATTAATAAGTAATCTGCCAACTGTGCCTATTAAACCGTCTCCAAATCCACAATATCACATTGTTAAATTTGAACATGTGCCTTAAATTTACAAGTTGCATTTTGAACACTTTCTGTCTGCATTCATGTTTCAGCAGGATATAACCTGATCATTGCGTGTGGATGGAACATAAAGTCATAAAGAGACAGCGGCACAGTGGCGCAGTCGTAGTTTGCACATTCTCTCTGTAACCGCATGGGATTTCTCCAGGTGCTTTAGTTACCTCCCACACTCTAAAGACGTGCATGGACTAACAGGATTGGCCTCCTAGGAGCTGGCACAGGCTCCGTGTTCCTAACAATTCTATGATTCCATGACAATATTGACAAAATATTTCTTACTATAACCATTTGTTGGGTGATGTCTGCAAAGCATTCGCATTATAACAAATACTTTGCAGAAGAACCATTAGCTCTCGGTTTACAGGCATAGCTTAAGAGTTCCATCCACACATACCAATACAAACACAAACGCACATATTATATAACACATGAACACAGTGGTAGGTATTATGAAAGACTTAGAATGGGTGAGCAAGAACTTCCTTCTGTTGTAGATAACTAGGAGCATAATGTGATAAAAAGGACAGAAGGACCAGAGAAACTATTTCTACCTCTAGTTGTTGGTAGGTATCTATAATTTGCTGCCAGTAACCATCACTACCTTTAAACAGCACTTGGATGAGCACTGAAGAGCTCTAAGTTTCAGGGCATTGGGCCAAGACCTGGGGTGTAGGATTAGCTGAAAAAACTTTTCATTGTACATAACGGGGAAAGCAACTTGAGCCCTTTGCCTTTGCCCATAAATTTCTGCGATTTTACCTTCAGAAACACAAGCAATTTATAATTTGAGGTGCTGCCTCAAGAAACCTGAAGACCGACACCGCCAGGTTAGGAACAGCTACTTTCCAGGTTCTTGAACCAGGTCCCAGAATCTGAATCCAACCTCGGCAATGGAACACAATGGGCCACTTCTTTCACGAGCATGGACTTGTTTTTTAATCACGTATTTCTGCATTAATATCTTGTTTATTTTGGACAGTCTTTCTTACACATTTTTGTCAAATGTTTATGTGACTTATGTATAATGTATGTGATGTTTATCTCTTTGTGTATTGTCTGAGTCTATGTGCACGTGAGTCTGCCGTGCATATGACAATAAACTGGACTTGATGGCTTGAAAAGATTGACTAAACGACTTGACCCACTTGGTGAATTTTTCGACGACTGCCAGCATCATTGACTGACGTATCAGGGTTGCCAAAAGATTTTGAACATTTCAAAATCCAGCGGCGACAAAAAAATGTTGTGACACTTGAGGAAACACCATGCGTCAATATGTCATCATGCTGCATCACACGGCATTACCATCGCGTCACGCCACATCACACCGCATCATTCCGCATCACGCCGTGACTTTTTCAGTGTCCTGATACGTCAGTCAATGATGCCGACAGTCGCCGAAAAAAATCACCAAGTGGGACAGGCCCTTAAGTGTGAAATCACACACCATGAGTAATGCCATAAAGCCAAATAAAACACTAACAGACATGGGGTTTTATCTTGAATCCACAAACATTGTTTCGGACAGTGGATAGGGCCCACCCTTCCTTGAGGGCGGAAATAAGAGAACAAGCACAAGGTATTTATTAGACGACAGTAATACTTATCCATAACATCATTATACTTATTTTACTAAGCAAGATCTTCAGTGCAAAACAATGCCATGGATAGAGTCAGTAAGCCCATAAGTGTGAGCAAAGTGAATTATTTTCATTTGTTCACAGGATGTTAGTGTGATTGTAAATATCAGAATTTATTGTCCATCCATAATTGCCGCCGTACTGAGAAGGCAACTAGGAGTCAACTGCATGGTGAGTCTGAAATCACACTTAAACTAGACTGGGTAGAGATCACATAGAGATCACATAGTGAGGCAATGCGTCTTTACAGCAATCTTATGGTTTCACAGCCTCCATTACCTACATACACTTCTTTAAATTCCACTTTAAATTTAATTGCTTCAATTTAACAACTTCCGATCTGCCATGATGGGATTTGCACTCAGGCTCACGGATCAGTGGTCTGGAACATCGGCTGCTGGTCCAGCCATTTAACCAGCGCTTATGATTTTGGGATTGTACATCAGGAGGGGTCCTGATTTAAAACCTTTCACTAATGAATATTTGTCTATGTGCTTACTAGTCTATCCAACATATAAAACGGCAAGAACAACACCAGTTTTGGACCTGCCTCAGTGAAGGAGTGGAGACACAAGAGACTGCAGGTGCTGGAATCTTGAGCAAAACACAAAGTGCTGGAGGAACTCAACGGGTCAGAAATCGAATGCAGAGGGAATGTACTGATGATGTTTTGGGTGGGGACCACCTCAAGACCATAAACATCGTCTGTTTAATTCCCTCAAAACATGCTGCCTGACCCGCTGAGTTCCTCTGGCACTTTTTCTCAGTGAAGGAACGACTGGATCCATCAGGGAGTTATGACTGGTTCAGGTTCACTCAGACATTGGGGATTATAGTTCCATTACAGTAGAGGCAGGTTCATGTACCTCCTTCGGTACCTCACTCCCTGTATTGCATTCTCTGCTGAAGCCATGAAGGAACGACTGGATCCATCAGGGAGTTATGACTGGTTCAGGTTCACTCAGACATTGGGGATTATAGTTGCATTACAGTAGAGGCAGGTTCATGTACCTCCTTCGGTACCTCACACCCTGTATTGCATTCTCTGCTGAAGCCGCCATTACTTATCCTTTAAATTAATGTATTTCAAGAAATCGGGAGAAAAATGTACAGAGCATTAAAATGAATAAAAATTCAATTTTCAAGAATTCCATGCAACATTTTTTCATGTAGGTACTCCCAGTGGTCAGATTTCCTCTTTCAAATATTTCTCAACCAACTGTGGCTAATTAATGTTTCACAGAACACTGGCTAGTTATCCCTAATTTAAAAAGAAAATACTTTTTTTCTGCTCTTAAAATATTTGATGCATTTATGTGTAAAAAAAACAGGCTTGCTCAGGGAACATTGAGAGCCATTACTGTCCTTTCATCCTGAGTTATGGGAAACACACAGCAACTCCAAAGGCACAGGACAGAACGTGCCTCTGTGCCTCTACCAGGGAACACCAACACTGGCACCTTTAACTTAGAGGAACCCCTGGAGGCAGCCCCTCCGAGAAGCCTCCTAAACTTGGCCAGGTAAATCAACTAAACACAGGTTTGAACTGTTTGCACTTTGCTGTTTGATCATAGGCAATGGAGCTGCTGCAAGTTATATTTTGAAAAAAAAAATTGCACGAGGTAAATGAAATCATTTGTTCGAGATTGGGGAGCAGGATTTAGCCTTGACTCCGGCCACTATTTATACAAATAGAACCCTCTCTGCCAGACGTATTGAGGGAAAGTTAAAGCAGACTCATGATTTGACAGGTTAGGAATTTGAGTTATTGCTCAAGTTTATGGTGGTGGTGGCAAATTATCAGCTTCTCGAAACTATCAGGTTCTTGAACAATCCTGCACAAACATAATCCATTCACGGCAATGGGACACTACAGCCCATCTCTTGCATGACCAGGAACTTGTTTTTTTCCATCTAATTGTGTTTTACACTAATGTCCTCCTTTTTTTGCGCAGACTGCTTTCTTTTAGAAATGTTCTGTGTAATTCATGAAAATTCATGTATAATTAATTCTTGTGCGTTTGTCTAAGTCTTTGTGCCTGTGTGATGGTGCTACAAGCAAGTTTTTCATTGCACCTGTAGTTCACTATAGTTGTGGATAGGACAATGAACTCAACTTGTCCTGACTCGATTTGACTTGATATTGATGTTGTCACTCTGTGCATCCATGCATTGTTTAATGCATACATTGATCCATGCATCCATGCATTGTTTAATGCATGCATTGCTTATTACATAAAGCCTCAAAACTACAGTCAGAGGTTCAAACCTTTGCCATAAGTTGCATTGTCTACAGCCATCTCCAGCTCAAATGGAAGACTTTGCATTAATTTAATTACAATTTAGTTCTGTGGTAAAACCCACTGAAAATTGTATGCTAGTCACATGAGATGTAAATATAATTTACTGGTGTCTTCAACCATAGTTATCACATAACTACCTGACTCCCAAAGTCCATGGTTTGCAATCCCATGTTATTTGTTGTTGCTATTCCATGCTATTCATTATGCGTCTTTAATCTGTGAATGTTCAGCTAAAGTTCAAAGATTTATGAACATAATAAAATCAACCAAGAAATAGGTATCATTGTTGATCTTACAACCCCTCAAGCATGCTCTTGCTTTCATTAAGATCATGGCTGCTCTGATAATTGACCTCAGTTTCACTTTCCTGCCTGTTACGTTTAATCTTTCACTCTGCTAAAGCCCAAGAATATTAATGTCTGCCTTGAATATGTTCAATGAACAATCCTCCGCAACTCTCTAGGGGAGAGAATACCAAAGATACACACCCCTCAGAGAAAAAAATATCCTCTTTGCTGCTTGAAATGATAGGCACTTAATTTTCAAACTATGCCCTCCAATTCTGGAGTCCCCCACATCAATAAACATCAGCAGCAGCATCTGGCTAGTGAACCCCACTCAGAACGAACAAGATCATCTTTCTCTCTTCTAACTTTCCATAAGTATTGGCCCAAACTTTTCAACCTTTCCTAATAAGACAATCCTTTCACCCCAGAAATCAACCAAGTGAACCATTTCAGAACTACCCATGAAGCAATT
>CM075977.1:36853425-36913457 GCA_038087875.1 Malacoraja senta | reverse complement strand
CAACCTTGAGGTAGGTTGTAGATGTACGGGCCTAATTTCAGGAGTGTACATGCCTGGGATTGGGAGTGCACAGAGGAGCGCATGTGCAAAACCCAGGGTTAGGAATTCACACGCAGGACTGTCTTCCCAAAGTCCAAGGATTCAGGAGCATACATGAAAGCCCAGGATCCAGAACACATGTTTGACTCATGGGTTCAGGAACACGCATACAGGACACGTTTAGGAGCATCATTCTTGCTATTTAAAATTAAAATACTTGCTTTCAGAATGGTACTTAGACAATTTATATTTAAGATTTATATTCCCTTAAAGCCCTAAAATTGGTCATCGCATTATTTTGGAGATTTAGATCACAACTGGATGACAAACATTAAAGGTGATCCAGAAAAGCCTGTGTTAACGGTAATTTACCAGTCCATAGTAAATGGAACGACTGATGCTTGTATCCGAGTTATAAGGAGAAACATCAGAACAAGGCATTTGACACAAATGGCCTATCCCCATATTGGTGCTCCACCCTCCTCAATCAATCCCATGAGTGCATCTTCCAATTCCTCCTGTTTTTCCTAAAGCCCATTAATAGTCTTCGTAAAAATGTTTTGCTCACAAAGAGATTTGCCCGGGGAAAGAAAGTTTCTTCAAATGGCATCATCTAACACACTAGGATTGTGAGCATTAGGAATGGGGGGAACTCAGGTCCGAACTGTTACTCCAGATCATTTACCAATGCCAACACGGTGTACAAACTAGGCTTCAATGGGACACCTCCAACACGTATTTTCAAATGACGCAGGTTGATACTGAGATACCCTTCCCCTCGGTGTCCTTGAACAATATGAACCTCACCAGCAGTTAAAACATCAGCAATGTACCAATATTCCATCATGATCTTCTGCCAATAAATCAATCAGTACTAATCATAAATATGACAAATGGCTGTCAATGGTTTTTATACTCTTTAGTTTAGTTTAGTTTAGTTTATTATTCACATGTACTGAGGTACAGTGAAAAGCTTTTTGTTGTGTGCTATCCAGTCAGCGAAAAGATTATACATGATTACAATCAAGCTATCCAAACTCTCCCTTTATGACCACATTGACAGCCAAGGTAGTTTGGACACAGTAACTCAGAAGCCCCTTGTTCGTCCTCACTTTGCAAGCACACAACAAGGTTGCTGAAACAGCCGGCAAAGGGTTAACCTCGTCTTTTTTTGTTACCCCTGACAGTTCATTCCAAGCACAATAGCCTCGGCAAGCTGACACCCCAGCGCCGGTGATGAGCAACTGAAAGAAGAACCAAGATCCAGCTGCATTGTTTGCAATCACTTTCGTACATCTGTGCACTCAGACCCAAAATGCTATTAATAGTTGTGTCAGCAGAGTGAGTGAATCGCATAGCAGAAGTGGATTGGAACAATTCAGCGAAGAAGATGAAGAATATCCTCTGGGGCAGACTTGCTTTCTCATTGCCCAGACAATGCAATACTTACCTTTATTTGTGTAAAGATTAAATTGCACATGATTTCAAATGTTTCTCCTCCTCAAACTGTCATAGGCCACTGACCTTCATGGATGTTAAGATAATAGATACATTTCCTATTGTTCAATCCAGCACTGTTTCGCCACAGCCCAATACGCTCCTATTGTTATGAGTGGAAAGCAATTAAATAAAATGTATGATGTGGCATTGCCAGGGTATTAAATATCCAAAATGTCCTCCTTTTAATCTGCTTGTTCCTTTAGTGCTAATATCCAATGTTGTCACAATTGTAATAATGATAATTGTAACAAAAAAATACCCATTTGTGCAAATGTCTGCAAAGAAGATGGAATATATTTAATAGGAGATAGATTTAGGCAGGGATGTATACAATTATGGAGTTTCCAATTCAAACTAGATCCACTTCCAGCCTTGGAAAGTTACAACAGCGGTTTTACCAAACATTATTTACATTTATATATCAGGGCACAGATATTTACAGCATGGAAGGAAGCTAATCGGCCTAGTAAAAGAATAATTGATATTCACTATTCTCTTCAGTTCTCATAGGCATGAACATTCTGAATGCTTCAATTAGTATTCCATAAATAGGTGTCAGAATAATCTCAATGTATCAGTTAGTGTTACTTAAACAAGTTTCCAAATATATCAAATGCATGTTGTAGCTTTTTGGATCCAATAACAAATTTGACAATTTCAGATGCAGATTTTTTCACTGCATAAGCACTGGCCCTCTGTCATACATTATTTATCTGTAATATTATCCCAATTTTTGTTTTGTTCTACAAACACTGCCTGAACCATTGGATATTACTGACACACTGCCTTGCATTTCACAGCTTTTGCATGTTTCTTTATTTGTGTTCTTTCTCTCCAACTGCGCTCATTAACTGATTTATCAGAAAGCTTATTACTACATGAACAAAGTGTGGAGGAAGTCAATGTGTTAGGCAGCATCTGTGGGGTGAAATGGACAGACAACGTTTTGGCTCAGGGCCCTTCTTCAGACTGTTTATATTTTTAGAAATGCTCTCCCATTTTTTGTGGCAAGTCATAGCTTCCTAAGGCTATTTTCTCACTGTGAGTGATCTGAATGGGGAACCCTGTTACTGTTGTCATCCCTCACTTGGCAAGCCTAACCCAGAACAAGGTACCTTCAGCTCAATTTAACAACATACCAACACAGGTTTCCAAGTAATATCCAGAACAACTTTAATGTACATGATTGACACAACAATAATATCAGTGATTCACAGGAGCAAATACAGTATATACACCACAGGAAACAGTGCTGAGCAATTAAAACATGGTTGAACAGTATTTACCTCACAAAAGGCCATAAAATGCTGGATTAACACAGCAGTCAGGCAGCATCTCTAGAGAATATGGGTAGGTGACATTTCGGGTTGAGACCTTCTCATAAAACATAGTGGCAGAATTCGGCCATTTGGCCTATCAAGTCAACTCTGCCATTCAATCATGGCTGATCTATCTTTCCCTCTCACTCTTTTACTCTTTATATATCTGAAGAGACTTTTGCATTCCTCTTTTATATTATTGGCTAGCTTACCTTCATATTTAATCTTATCTCCCCTTATAGCCTTTTTAGTTTCCTTCCGTTGGTTTTTAAAAGGCTCCCCATTCCTCTAGCTTCCTGCTAATCTTTGCAATATTGTATGCTTTCTCTTTTATTTTTATGTTGTCTTTGACTTCCTTTTGCAGCCATGATCACCTTATTCTCCCCTTAGAATCTTTCTGCCTTTTTGGGATGAAAAGATCCCATGTCTTCTAAATTACTCCCAGAAACAGGAAAGTAGTGGCAAAAAGTGGCAAAAACAGGAAAGTAGACTATTATCTGAATGGTGGCCGATTAGGAAAAGGGGAGATGCAACGAGACCTGGGTGTCATGGTACACCAGTCATTGAAAGTAGGCATGCAGGTGCAGCAGGCAGTGAAGAAAGCAAATGGTATGTTAGCATTCATAGCAAAAGGATTTGAGTATAAGAGCAGGGAGGTTCTACTGCAGTTGTACAGGGTCTTGGTGAGACCACACCTGGAGTATTGCATACAGTTTTGGTCTCCTAATCTGAGGAAAGACATTCTTGCCATAGAGGGAGTACAGAGAAGGTTCACCAGACTGATTCCTGGGATGGCAGGACTTTCATATGAGGAAAGACTGGATAGACTCGGCTTGTACACGTTGGAATTCAGAAGACTAAGGGGGGATCTTATAGAAACTTACAAAATTCTTAAGGGGTTGGACAGGCTAGATGCAGGAAGATTATTCCCGATGTTGGGGAAGTCCAGAACTAGGGGTCACAGTTTAAGGATAAGAGGGAAGACTGTTAGGACCGAGATGAGGAAATCATTTTTTACACAGAGAGTGGTGAATCTGTGGAATTCTCTGCCACAGAAGGTAGTGGAGGCCAGTTCATTGGCTATATTTAAGAGGGAGTTAGATGTGGCCCTTGTGGCTAAAGGGATCAGGGGGTATGGAGAGGCAGGGATGGGATACTGAGTTGGATGATCAGCCATGATCATATCAAATGGCGGTGCAGGCTCGAAGGGCCGAATGGCCTTCTCCTGCACCTATTTTCTATGTAAACTCCTGTCATTGCTGATCCACTGTCATTCCTGTTAGGGTCCCTTTCCAATCAACTTCAGCCAGCTCCTCCCTCATGCCTCTGTAGTTACCTTTACTCAACAGTAATACCAACAGAACTGATTTAATTCTCTGCCTCTCAAACTGCAAAAAGCTTATCACAATATGGTCACTACCTCCGAGGGGTTCCTTTACCTTAAACTCCCAAATCAAAACCAGTTCATGACACAACACCAAATCCAGAATTGCCTTTTCCCTAGTAGGCTCAACCACAAATGCTCTAAGAAGCCATCTCGTAAGCAAACTGATCTAATACTTTAACTCTTCATGGTTTTGTAACCCTGCCAAGCAGAAAGCTTTCAATCCTGCCTGTCTTGTTGTTCCACTCTTGAGAGTTGATTTTGTGAGAGTATATCATGCCATTATTTTTTTTTAAAAAGCATGAACAGGTTCTGGCCAATGTTTATTTTTCAACATATAGATAGGAATAGGCTCTTCAACCCTTAATGCCTTTTCTGCCATTCAGTACCATCGTGACATGATCATCCATCCCAATAATGCCTCTCCTTGTACACCTTAATCCATCTCCTTAAAAATAATAAGAAACTTGCCTCTGTGGAAGTGAAATCCACAGGTTCCCCAACCTCTCAGTAAAGTCCTGTACCACCCATCCTCTCGGTCCCACCACCCCTCAGTTCCACCCTCCCTCACCCCCTAACCACCCCCTACCCACCCACCTGAGATCAATACTCCTTGTTCCAGCCCAGCCCCCAACTGGGAGAAACATTCTCTCCACATCCAGACTGTCAAGCCCTGTCAGAATGCAATGCGTTTCAGTCAGACATCTCATGATCTCTCAACCTAGAGTAAGTATAGGTCTCATTGACTTTAATCCCTCCTCATATGGCAGTCCTGCCATTTCAGAAATTAGTCTGGTGCTGTCAACCAACATCACTGAAACAAATTATTTGGTCAGTATCACATTGCTCTTTATGGAAACTTGCTGTGTATAAAACAATGTCTGTCACACATCCTACATTACTGCAACTACACTTAAAATAACTTGCATTGCTCAAAATGTGTCAGGATGAACTTCCCCTCAACAAAATGTATGTTTTTCTTTCTGTTTCTCTCTGACTCATTCTGCTGTTTAATGTCTGCTTTCAATTTTCTTTAACCTACAGCTGCAATATTTATCTTTAGCTCCTCGCTGTATGCTGGAAGATGTGAAGTGATGAAACAGAGGATACTTTTATGCTATTTCAAATACGGTATGTGTTGATTAGTAGCTGGTTCTGGTTACACTATTTGTTTCCTTTCATGTCCTGTTTTTAACCCATTTTGATGCATTGTTTTAGTCTTTGAAAACATTGCTTTTGGCCATTATTTATTCCTTTCCTCCAGTCAAAAACTCCACCTTAATCCATTGTTTAAGAGAGATCTGCAGATGCTGGAAAAATCAAAGGTAGACAGAAATGCTGGAGTGGGTGAGGCAGCATCTATGGAGAGAAGGAATAGGTGACATTTTGGGTCAAGACCCTTCTTCAGACTGATGTCGAGAGGGGGTGGGGGGTGGGGGGAAAGAAAGGAAGAGGCAGAGACAGTAGGCTTGTGGGAGAGCTGGGAAGGGGTAGGGGACAGAGGGAGAAAGCAAGGACTATCTGAAATTGGAGGTCAATGTTCATACCGCTGGGGTGTAAACTACCCAAGCGAAATATGAGGTGCTGTTCCTCCAATTTGCGCTGGGTCTCACTCTGGCAATGGAGGAGGCCCAGGGCA
This sequence comes from Malacoraja senta, assembly GCA_038087875.1. NCBI lineage: Eukaryota > Metazoa > Chordata > Chondrichthyes > Rajiformes > Rajidae > Malacoraja > Malacoraja senta. The sequence goes on along the minus strand of CM075977.1, from coordinate 36,907,576 downwards.
GAAAGGTCGGATTCGGAATGGGAGGGGGAGTTGAAGTGCTGAGCCACCGGCAGATCAGGTTGGTTAGTGCGAACTGACTGGAGGTGTTGGGTGAAGTGATCGCCAAGCCTGCGCTTGGTCTCGCCGCTGTAGAGAAGGTGACACCTGGAACAGCGGATGCAATTGATGAGGTTGGAGAAGGTGCAAGTGAACCTCTGCATCACCTGGAAAGACTGCTTGGGTCCTTGGATGGAGTCGAGAGGGGAGGTAAAGCGACAAGTGCAGCAAGGGAAAGTATCTGGGGAGGGGGTGGTTTGGGTGGGAAGGGACGAATTGACCAGGGAGATACGGAGGGAACGGTCTCTGTGGAAAGCAGAAAGGGGAGGAGATGGGAAGATGTGGCGAGTGGTGGGATCCCGTTGGAGGTGGCGGAAATGTCGGAGGATTATATGTTATTTGCGACGGCTGATAGGGTGGAAGTTGAGGATAAGGGGGACTCTGTCCTTGTTACGAGTAGGGGGATGGGAAGTGAGAGCAGAGCTGCGGGATATAGAAGAGACCCTGGTGAGAGCCTCATCTATAATAGAAGAGGGGAACCACTGTTCCCTAAAGAATGAGGGCATCTCTGATGCCCTGGTCTGGAACACCTCATCCTGGGTGCAGATGTGGTGTAGACGGAGGAATTGGGATTAGGGGATGGAGTTCTTACAGGAAGCAGGGTGGGAAGAAGTGTAGTCCAGATAGCCATGGGAGTCAATGGGTTTGTAGTAGATGTTGGTCAGTAGTCTATCACCTGCGATGGAGATGGTGAGGACTTGAACGGTAGGGAGATGTCGGAAATGGTCCAGGTGTATTTAAGTGCCGGATGGAAGTTAGTGGTGAAATGGATGAAGTCAGTGGGTTCTGCATGGGTGCAGGAGGTAGCACCAATGCAGTTATCAATGTAGCAGAGGTAGAGTTTGGGTATATGGTCACGGTACGCCTCGAACAAGGATTGCTTGACGTGCTCTACAAAGAGGCAGGCAAGAGGGTAAGGACCAGCTCTGCTAGGCGGAGGAGAGTATCAGTAGACTGGGATTTGTTGGTTCTGCGGTCAAGGAAGAAACGGAATGCTTTAAGACCTGGTGGGGAATGGAGGTGTAGAGTGACTGTACATCCATAGTGAAGATGAGGGAGTGGGAGCCTGGAAAACAGAAGTCATGAAGGAGACGAAGAGCATGTGAGTTGTCTTGGACATGGGTGGAGAGGGATTTGACCAGGGGGGATAGGATGAAGTAGAGGTATGTGGAAATAAGTTCAGTGGGACATGAACAAGCAGAAACAATGGGTCTGCCAGGACCGTCTGGTTGGTGGATTTTGGGGAGAAGGTAAAATCGGGCCGTGCGGGATGGGGAACGATGAGGTTGAAGGCTTGGGAAGGCAGGGAGCCGGAAGTGATGAAGCCAGTGCTGGTGTTTGGGATAATGGCCTGGTACTCGTCTGTGGGGTCATGGTCCAAGGATAAGTAGGAGGAGGTGTCTGAGAGTTGGCGCCTGGCCTCAGACCGGTAAAGATCAGCGTGCCAGACTACCACGGCACCTCCCTTGTTGGCAGGTTTGATCACCCAGTCGGGGTTGTTGCAGAGTGAGCGGAGTGCTGTACGTTCAGGGGGGGAGAGGTGAGAGTGAGTACGGAGAGTGGAGAAGTTGAGGCTGTTGATGTCCCACCGGCAGTTTGAAATGAAAAGGTCTAAAGAAGATAGATGGCCATGAGGGGGAGTCCAAGATGAGGGGGTCCATTGGAGACGGGAGAAGAGGTCATCACTAGGGGGTGAGGACTCCTTCCCATGGAAAAAAGCTTGGACGCGGAGGCAACGGAAGAAGAGCTCCACATCGTGGCGGACACGGAACTCGTTGAGGTGGGGACGGAGGGGAACAAAGGTAAGGCCTCTGCTGATGACAGACCATTCAGTATCGGAAAGGGGGAGGTCAGGGAGGATGGTGAAACATGGCAAGGATGGGGGTTGGGGCCGGAGGAAGACAGACGAGTAGTAAATCCATTGTAAATCTTTAAAGACTTCTATCCACGATCTAATTTTAGCTTTGTTTAGTTTAGCGATAAGGCATGGAAACAGGCTTTTTGGGCCTTCAAGTTCATGCTGACCATCTCCCATTCTCACTTGTTCCATGTTATCCCACTTTCGCATCCACTCCCTACACACTTGGGGCAATTTCCAGAGGCCAATTAACTGACAAATCCACAAGTCTTTGGGAGGTGGGAGTAAACCAAAGCCCCCAGAAGAAACCAATGCTTTCACAGAGGGAACGTGCAAACTCCACACAGACATCACCTGAGGTCACGAGCAAACCCGTGTTTCTCGTGCTGTGAGACAGCAGCTCAACTAGTTGTGCTACTTTAATAAGGTGAAAGGACTAAATCAGACAAACAAGCTTCATAGATTGGTTTTAGGTGGAACATAGAAAAGTGTGGCACAGGAAAACTCTCTTCAGCCCACAATGTATGCGCTGAATATATTGCCAAGATAAACTAATCTCATCTGCTTGCATAGGATCCATATCCCTCCATTCCCTGCATATCCAGTGCCTTTCTAAAAGCCTCTTAAACACCACATGTATTCTTTTGAGATCTAATAAAAAAAAGTGTTAAGATTAATAGCCCATTTAAAACCACTTAAAGTATGAAACAGCAAAAAAAAAAACATCAAGGCTAACAGAATATTGTTAATTTACCACGAAGAATCAAACAAAATTCTGGCTAACCCTTATTTAGATGTATTAGATTTGGGTGGTCTTTCTCAGGGAACATCTATCGCTACTGGACAATGCAGATTCAAAGAATATTGCTGGGACTACATCTATCTTCATACCCCCTGAATATAGAAGAATAACTGGCAGTCCAACCAAGGTGAGATGAAATATTGAAACAAGGAACTTCAGTTGGTGGTTTACACAAAAGAATACAAAGTGCTGTAGTGAGATTGCATCGCTGGAGAACATGGATAGGTAACATTTCAGATCAGGACCCTTCTTCAGACTGATTGTAGAGGCGGGGGGGGGGGCGGGGGGTAGAAAGCTGGAAGAGAGGACAGGCAGGATGAAGCAATGTAGATAATAGGTTGACACAGGCAAGGTGGGGTTTTGATAGGCAGATGGTTGGAACAAAGGTTAAAAGGAGAAGGTGTGAAACAGGGTTGAACAGTTGCAAGATTGAAGATATCCCCCTTAGGATATGGGAGGAGGTAAAGAGTTAAAAAGTCTGAAGATATCCCCCTTAGGATATGGGAGGAGGAAAAGTCTTAAAAAATAATCAGCATTTTTTTTTATTTTAACAATTATCATCATTTTGTCATGACCACAAAGTATTAGCCAAGAAAGCAATCCAACGCCTCTACTTAGGAAGTTTCGGTATGTCCCCAACAATTCTCACCAACTTCTACAGATGTGCCAAAGAAACCATTTTACTGGGATAAATCCGAGCATGGTTTGGGAATAGCTCCATCCAAGACCACAAGAAACTGGAGAGAATTGTGAACGCGGCCCAAACCATCACACAAACTAACCTCCCTTCCATTGACTCCATTTCTACCTCACGCTGCCTCGGCAAGGCCACCAACATAATCAAGAAGGTTGCACCCCGGCCATTCCCTCTTCTCCCCTCCCCCGTCAGGCAAGAGGTGTAGAAGTGTGAAATGCATACCTCCAGATTCAGGGACAGTTTCTTCCTAACCTTTTTCAGGCAACTGAACCATTCTACCAACAACCATAGAGCAATCCTGAGCTACTATCTACCTCATTGGAGACCCTCGGACTATCTTTGATCGGACTTTACTGGACGTTATCTTGTGCTAAACGCTATCTATGTGATTCCCTTTATCATGTATCTGTACACTGTGGATGGAATGACTGTAATCATGTATTGTCTTTTTGCTGACTGTTTAGCTCACAACAAAAGCTTTTCAGTGTACCTCGTTACACATGACAATAAATTAAACTCAGACACAAACTAAACTCAAACTATTCTTTCCTCATTACTTGGGACCTGGTCAGAGATATAGTCCCATATGGTCCTTGAACACTCCATATGGTCCATGAATTGTAATGTAAACTGAGACGAACTTTATATTGATATCATTTCCTAAGATATCCGAGGCAAGTTAAATTAATAAGTGCTATTTTTCCATGTGCCTACTCCCCGATATGAAGTTAGTTGCAGCCAGTTTATTCCACACAATGTACCAATATACACATGGAGATTACAGTTCTTAAAGGAGAACACACCACATATTACACAATCCCCATCTGCTCTGGAACCTGTACTTTCCTGGCAAAGTCAAGCAGCCTCATTGCCAATTATAACGTATTCTAAGGTGAACCTAGGGCACTGTTTGAGTACAGATAAGTGATTATGTGATAAGAAATCACCCTACAAGTACACTTGCACTATCCTACACACTAAGGACAATTTTACAAATTACCAAAGACAATTAATTTACAAACATTATGTCTTTGGAGTGTGGGAGGAAACTGGAGCACTCGGAAGAAAGGGAGAACGGACTAACTCCATACAGGCAGCACCTGTAGTCAGGATTGCACCCGGGTCTCTGGCGCTGTATGGCAGTAAATCTAACCCTGCGCCACTGTGCTGCCCTCCTTACCATAAGAGTTGCAGGATAAAGGAGCTTTGTACAAAATTGTTAATACATGCAGGATCTCGATCCCAAGCGTTGACCACCCCTTTGCCTTCACAGATGCTGCCTGAGCCACTGAATTTCTCCATCAGTTTATTGTTTTGCTCACAATACGACATCTAAACTTTCTTCCACCTCCATTGCACTTCAGGTTCTACATCTCACCTGCACACTAGGGGCAATTTACAGCAGTCAATTAATCTACAAACCCACACTTGCCACACAAAGCCCAAGTGTTTCTTCCTAATTGTCTGGTAAAATAGATTAAAACACCCACACAGTGTACAATCGTTTCCAATTGTCAGTTGATTCGCAATAGAGCTTTTCTCCCCCCACTGAAACCCAACAGTTAGTTTCAATGAGAAGAGGGAAGGTGGTCACTTGATGATAGCTTACTCGATTAAGCCCTCCGTACCCTGGGGCAAGGCTTGTATGCAACACCAGCCTCGATTAGTTACTCTGCCATTATTAACTGGCTCAGGACACCCAAGAACCAAGAAGTGAGCTGCAGCTTCAAGGAAGGAGGAGAGATGAACGGTTGAGGTAGGAAACATCAGGTGGGGGTGTGAATCTGTGTAATTCATTGCCACGGACAGTCATGGAGGCCAAATCCATGGATATTTTTAAGACGGAGATCGACAGATTCTTGATTAGTAAGAGGGTCAGGGGTTCTGGGGCGAAGGTAGGAGAATGGGGTTGAGTGGGAAAGATAGATTAGCCAGGATTGAATAGCGGAGTAGACTTGATGGGCCGAATGGTCTAATTCTGTTCCGAATTTATGGGGGAGTGGGGAAAGCACCAGAATAAATAAAATCAGACAGATTGGGATAGAGTTGAATTGCTTCATATCACACCAACTTATTGAGGGTTGATCTTACCTTGTTTACACCAACAACCACTTGCATTTAGAAATCACCATTTATATGGTCGAATATTCCAAGGACTTGAGTAAATAATATTTGACAAAGATGATATTGGATGAGAGATGCGATCATAACCAAATCCCCTTTGCTGAGATTTACCCCATGTTTGAGTTGCATTCTGGGAAGAAGAGCATGCCAACTGGGATAAGACACAGTCTGGGTTTGGGGAGTTGTCGGGAGCAGTGGCAGACAATAATGGTCTGGGCTGTGGTTAGGAGCAGAGGATTGAGGGAGATCACGTGCCCTGGGACAATGCTGGAGGAGATGCTGGGAGGTGGATGTGGCAAGAAGGTGAATGGGAGGTGAATCAGTGTTGAACACCAATAATGATGGAGAGAGTACAGGATCATGGTTGACATTTGGGAGTGAGCATGTAGTGACTGGTGGATTGGGGGTTGTCGGTTTGCAGTGTTGGACAGTCAGAGGGACACTGGGAACAATATTGGAGATGATGGAGGAGACAACATAATGTTGAGGGTTGAAGAGTGAGGACAATTAAAGGTAAAAAAGGGATTTATCTACTTGCCTGCTAGACTAATATTGCATTAGGAGGATCTTAATTATCCAGGGTGTGGCCAACACCAATATTTTCTGGATCATGAGCACCCACAATTTGTGGGGTGGCACAGTGACACAATGGTAGAGTTGCTGCTTACAGTGGCAGAGACTCGGGTTCTATCCTGAGTACGGGTGCTGTCTGTACAGAGCTTGTACATTCTCCCTGTGACCATGTGGATTTGTCCAGTTTTTCTCCCACACTCCATAGACGTATAAGTTTGTAAGCTAATCGGTTTCTGCGAATTGTAAAGTGTCCCCAGTGTATAAGATAGTGCTAGCGTATGGGGTGATTGCTGGTTGGTGCAGACTCAGTGGGCAGAATTGTTCTCACTCCTGTTTCCATGCTGTATGTCTAAAGTCTAATCCCTCACCACATCCACAAAGGGGCAGATTAAGACCAATGATGTCACCCCACACACCCGAAAAACCTGACCCAAATCCTGAGATGGATTGTCCCATTCCTAGAATGGCACAGGCCAACAAACAAACAGTTGTTTTAATTGGGTTTCACTCTGGGGAAAGATCAATGGAATAATGCTGAGAGAAACAGCAATGCACAATGAACCCCTTCGGTGATATGGTTCTTATAGAGAGTCTAAAGGAAGACAGAGAAGCACGGAGACAGCATGGGAGGGAGTTCCAGAGCTTAGAGCCATGGCAGTTGCAATTATGGCTGACCACTACGGAATGATTATATTTGGATATAATTGAGCTGCAGGACAGATAGCTCCATGCGAAAAATGTATTAACTGTGAATTGGTTACATTCAGACTCAGAAGGAACCTGTCTACCCCTATAAAAATGAGGAACTGCTGATACAAAAAGACAACAAGTCTGAAGAAGGGTCTCGCTCCAAAACGTCACTTATCCATTTTGTCTAGAGATGCTGCCTGACAGCTGAGTTACGCAAGCACTTTGTGTCCACCTATCTACACCTGTTGCTTCGGCCAGGAATAATAACAAATACATCAAAAATGCTGTGGAATGAAAAAACACATTAATTGTTGTGCATCAGTACATAAAAAAGAACCATTTAAGTGGGGTGATTTGACTAATCCATCACTTGATTCAAGATTGGAAAAATATGCAGCAGTAGCAAACTCTGCACTATCATCTATGGTTACGTTATGACTCTCAGAGATATCAATGACACTTATTACTGAAGCATTGTCCTGGATACATTTTACTTCACAGCTATTCAAAATGAGAGTATATTTGCTTTTAAAAAGTAAATAAGGATTTTTTTTCTGAGCTACTCAGAAATCGTGATTGAGACATAGATGTATCGGAGGTGCGAACAGTCTTACAGTACTGGCACGGCACGCTTCAAAGACAAGTGTAATGCAAAGCTCATGGAAGCCCAATAGCCCATGGGTCAAAGGGCATAGGTTTGATGGATTATGGGATTGTAACTGTCCCTGCTTGCTGACAGCTTTTATTGGTTAGTAGGATGAGTCTGTAAACCTTTATATAATTATTGTATTACAGGCATTGTGCTTCTGCATCGCTGGCACTTGCTCAGGGATCACTGCGAAGATAATTTCAAAAATGAATAGTAAGTATTGATCGCTCCCTCGTAGTGCCTTATCAGCAAGTTGAGTCAACTTCTGTAGATTATAACTTCAATGTCATTCACCATGATATGATACGTATTACAGAGTGGCAATTTAAAGCGAGCCCTGATTTAATTCTTAATGGATTTTCATGGAACACAGGGCAATAAATCACCATCTGTATAATATTTAGAAATGTACACAGTTTACTAAGAGTTACTGGCAGCATCTAAGAGGTCTCAAAATGACCACAGAGGGCAAGTAGCAGCAGTGAGAACCTCCTGAATGATTGCCCCCTGCTTGGTTCTGACATTAGGTCATCTTGGTGTTCTAATGGTGGTCTCCAGCTGATTTTTCATTCGTGTAGAGGAGAGCTTAACTTTGAATCCAGCTGCTGGTTACCTGACATACTCAATTTATCCAATTTGCTCCTTCTCTCAGCAGCTTGCCAAGTGTGTGTTTTCTTTTCTTTTTGTAGATATATCATGGTTTTCAGATAAATTCTGAGAGATTTGAAGTAACAAGTTCAATTCTGTTTCCGCGGAAACAATTGTGCATTTTATGGTTGGTAAATGTGTTTGGATGCATACCAGCCAAATCATTTTTTTTCTGACTCTTGCTGTGCTGCTGCAATGATTTTAACCCTTTAACAGGCTGATTCAAGGTTTCCTTATTATATACAGTAAAAACTATACCAATCAGATATCTGATAGTTCTGAAATGCTGATAGTACTGCATCTGTATCACTGACTTGTCCTGAATGTGATCCAGGGGTCCAGTGTATAAGCTGGATGTATGGACAAGGCTGGTGTATAAACTGGGGGTTGGGTGAGTGGCTGGAGCTGGGGCTCATTGAGTCTACTCCACCATTTAATCATGGCTAATTTCTGCCTCCTAATCCCATTTTCCTGCCTTCTCCCCATAACCCTTGAAATCCGTTCTAATCAAAAATATGTCTAACTCTGCCTTAAAAATATCTACTGGCCTCCACAGCCCTCTGTGGCAATGAGTTCCACAGATTAACTACCCTTTGACAAAAGAGGTTCCTCCTCACCTCCTTTCTAAAAGAGCACTGTTTAATTCTGAGGCTATGACTGGTGCTGGAATCTCCCACCAGTGGAAACTTCCTTTCCACACCCACTCTATCGATGGCTTTCATTATTCTGTAAGTTTCAACGAGGTCTCCTAAGTTTCTAAACTCGAGCGAATAGAGGCCCAATGCTGTCAAGCGCTCTTCATATGCTAAACACTCATTCCTGGATGTGGGTGGACTGTGGCTGCAACTGCAAGTCCTTACATATTTCCTGCCCTCTTTAAACTCTAAAATCCCTCTAAAATTTATTATACTGCGATGCAACATGTAAACAAAACAGTGAAATAAAAGGGGGTAATAATAGGGGTAACATTCAATGGTCCAGAATATCTACTAGTCTGGGGCAACACCTAAAGATGTTGGATTTTTGAAATTTTACTGTATAAAATGTTTTAAAGTATGTCCCATGACTTCTACAGGTGCAGACATGGTAACTTGTGTTTCTATCAAATTAAATGGAAAATGTTCCACTGCTTTACCAGATAAGAATTGTCAGTCACCTGAGGAAGGACAGCCATGAGCTTGAGAAAAGAGGGAGGGTTATAAAGCAGGAACGAGAGCTTTAAGGAGGGAATTCCTGATCTTGTACCTCTTCTAACCTCATCTCCTCCATCCGGTGTTCTCGATGTGGGCTCCTGTAAATCGGTGAGTTTCGCTAATCATTTCTGCCCATTCCCACACTGGCTTGGGCCTCCTCCATTGCCGGAGTGAGGCCACATGCAAATTGGAGGAACAACATCTCACATTTCGCTTGGGTAGCTTACAAGCCAACGGTACGAGCATTGAATTCTCTAATTTAAAAAAACTTCATTTTACACTCCCCTCCCCTCCACCCTTCTCCACCCTAGTTGTTTTACCAAAGGGTCTCGATACGAAACATCACCTATTCCTTCTATCCAGAGATGCTGCCTGTCCTGCTCAGTTACTCCAGTATTTTGTGTCTATCCACAGTTACCCAAATTGTTTCTCGAGATAACACCTCGCCAACATTGGGCTTACCAGGCACCGTCTTGCCCGGGGTCATTTGTGACCAGCCTGTCCTGGTCTTTTCTTGCCTCCACCTCTACACCCCTAACCCCGCCTTCCCACACCCTACTTTCAATCTGAAAAAGGGTCCCACTCCGAAACGTCACCCATCCTTTTTCTCAGAAAATGCTCTCTGACCCGTTGAGTTACTCCAGCACTGTGTCTATCTTTGGTATAAACCAGCATTTGCTGTTCCTTGTTTCTAAGGCTGTATTTAATTAGCTAGGACATGATGGGCTCATTTCCAGAAAGCTCTGTCGACCAGCAACATCAAAGATTGTGGGGTTGAAGTTGTAAGGAGGTCAGTCTGGGTCAGATCGCATCTCTAAAAGACACTTGGGGATGGCCCAAAGAGGATTATACAACATCCATTGGATCCACAGTTATCATTACTGATACTGGCTGCTTGTGGGTTTAATGAATTTAAAGTCTGCAGCTGCTGTGATGGAATTTGAACTCACATCACTGTTATTAGAGTAGTAGCATAATCACTGTGCTCTGATACTTATTAGACGCAGAAGGAGGCCATTTGGCCCATTGGGCCCTTACAAGCTCCCAGCAGAGCAATCCGATAATTTCCATTTGCTCTCAGCTCTGCAATTTAACTCTCTCATGCCTCCCCATTGGTCCTTATTGACTCATGAACAAATTCTTCATCTCGAGATAACTCGCCCTTTATATCTGTTATATCAGAACTTACTGTTTCCATCTGTCATAATTTTGCTTGTTTTCCTTTCTTTCTTTTTGACATACTGGTCAACCTGAGCAATACCTTCAGCAACAATCTGGTTCCACCAAGATTCAGGACAGAACGCCACAGGAGATCCTTCTTCCCTGTGGCTATCAAACTGTACAACACCTACCCCTTCTGTCAAGGGGTAGACTGAGACTGAATCCCCTCCCCCACCTCCCCAATCTTTGCACATCCCCAATCCTTTTCACTCGTCACTTTAATTTCATGTTTCATGTATTTTGTGTTTTTATGACTGTTGGCAGATCGATTTCCCTCCTGGGATAAATAAAGTTCTATCGTATCGTATCATATCTTATCGTATCGTATAGTCTGAGAGCCTTCTTATTGGTTACGCAATACACAGACAAAGAAGCTTGACCTGATCTTCACTGCCTCGTCATAGCCACATCAGCTCATTCAGTCTCACCCTTTCCCTTTGTTGAGTTTAGTTGAGCTTAGTTCAACATCTTCCCCTCATCACCTGCTTTGCTACCCAAATGCAAATTGTTTTCTCTCTTTCCCAGTTTTGATGGTTCCCAGACCTGATTCATTAACCGCTGCTCTTTCCACAGATGCCGCCTGATCTGCTGTGTGTTTCCATAATTTTCATTCCCTGTTGATTTCTTGTACCTTATTTATATGAAGAAGTAATTTAAAGTTATCTCCAGTTTCAAGGACATATTCTTACCATCAACCATCAGGCTCTTGAACCACCCTGCACAACATTAACCACAGCCTTGCTTCAGCGACAAAGGACAATGGATTTTGTATTGTTACGGTTGTACAGCGGATTCTGGCTTGCACTGGTTTGGTTTACCTAAAATAACGAATAATTTATTGTATATTGATTTGTTGTGTTGTTGCATTTAATGTGGCTGTAATGTGGCTCTTGATTAGTACAGGTGTCAGAGGTCATGGGGAGAAGGCAGGAGAATGGGGTTAGGAGGGAGAGATAGAACAGCCATGATTTAATGGCAGAGTAGGCTTGGTGGGCCGAATGGCCTAATTCTACTCCTATTCCTTATGACCTTATGACCTTATAAGTAACAATTTAATTGGTATGGTCCAGGTACAGATGACAATTAAACGCTCCTGAAACTCTTTAACCTATTGATCGACCCACACACGTTTGGGATGTATGAGGAAAGCAGAACACAGGGGAAACTTCATGCACTCATATGGAGAAAGCACTAACTCCACACAGAGAACATCCAAGGTCAGGATTGACCCGTCTATCTCTAGCTGTGAGGCAGAAAAATTAACGACTGCATTATCATGGCATTCTTGCTGTGCCACTGTTCCAGATGCGTCTGAGTATTTTGATTTGGCAAGAGATGCTTCATTAAAAGGAAATATGACTGAGTTCTTTAAAATAATCAAGGGTAAAGATTGGGTAGACTTCTTGTACCGATTCCCCCCATATCAGATGTCAATTAAACTGGAGGGCAGAGATTTAGGCTGAATATGAGATTGAGAGGGGATCGGAAGGGGACATTTTGATGTAGAGAGTGGTGAGTATCTGGAATGTGCAGCTAGAGAGAGAGAGTCGCTGACAGCATTTAAGTGTCTGGATGAGGATTGGGATTTACCTTGTCATAGATGGCTGTGGATCAAATGGGGGAAGTGGGGTTAAATGGATGGGTGCCCACTGGCATGGATTTGGGGGGCTAACTGGCCTGTTTCCATGCTGTATGGTTCCATAGCTCATGTACAAACATGCTACGATGATTTTAAATAAAATTATATATTTTATGGTCAGTTTGTCCCCTACAAGATAGAGTGGTAGACTTTATTGGCATTGTGGAATTCATTGCCACGGACGGCTGTGGAGGCCGTCAATGGATATTTTTAAGGCGGAAATTGACAGTTTCTTGATTAGTAATGGTGTCAGGGGTTATAGGGAGCAGGCAGAAGAAAGATAGATCATCCATGTTTGAATGGTGGAGTAGGCGATGGGCTGAATGGCCTAATTCTCCTTCTGACACTTATGAACATTAACTTATTAGTGCCCAATACCGACCTGCACCCACAGTAAGACATTCTGCAATTTGGCCGAGAACAGCAACGGGATCTGGCAATTGCTTGTATTATGTCAGTCTAATTAGTCACTGAAAGTGACTGACATAAGCTCCCGATGTACAATGGAACTACACAGGTCATTTTCCTTGCCAAGTAGGTAAATGCTGTGGAGGACAATGGGTTTGGGCAACTGGGCTCTTCAACTCCCACCTCCTTACAACACTGTCGACTAGCTGGAGAGCGGCTGGCTGCAATTGTCGGCCCTGACATTATGCTTTAAGGAACAGCACCTCTATGACAACAGATTCCCATCTTTTCACTCTCTGCCCTGCATCCTCCTGGGGTCACCACTGCTGATTAAGGGCAAAATTAAAGACAGGTTCATGCCATGGATTCATATCAATTGGAGAGTAAATTGAACTGCCAAAATTCATTTCAGTTTTGACCCTTAACAGACAATGGAGGAAGGAAACCATCATATGCTTTCTCACTTTAGATTTCAGCATTGCTCTTGAACAGGCAAAGCGAACAGAAGCTCCCAGCGCTTTTGTTAATCAGAACTGGCTTCAGCTAGACAATACATTCAGTGATGCTGCTGAGAAGGACCAAATTGGTTCCTCTTCCACCAGTGTAACAAAATGATGTCCCAACAAAATGGTTGCCGTTAATCCTGCAGCAGGTGAGAGTTTAATTTATGCCTAATTGATTGTTTTATTTACACAAGTACTTTGTCAGGGGACGTGCAGCATAAGCAAAAAAAAAATTCGGGGGCTGGGGGATGATTTGCTTTCCTAGCTGAGAGAGGAATTGAAAACAGACAATAAAATGGATTAGCTGCCTCTTGAGCCTGTGACACTTTGGTTAACACGTGGCCTGAGGAAATATCATGCACACACCAGCCTGGTCACTCACTCATGAATGCTCATCACACTAACATGCATACAACTCACAAAATCAAAAACACATTCATTCTCTGACCATACTCGCTCACTATTGCACTTGCACAACAGAAAATGAAAAAAAAAAAAACATTTTGTGGAGGAATTTAAGGAAAACCCTGACAAATTCATGGTGACTGTCCACCTTTCCACCTCACCTTGAGGCAGGACTGTCTTTGCCATTCTCAGAAACTCATCCTTCTGATCATTTCTGTTAATGTTTAGTTTGGAGATAAAGCGTGGAAACAGGTCCTTCGGCCCACTGAGTCCCCGCTGACCAGTGATCACCTGTACACTAGTTCTATCCTACACACCGGTGACAACTTACAGAAGCCAATTAACCTACAAATCTGCACATCTTTGGAAAGTGGGAGGAAACTGGAGCACCCAGAGAAAATCCACATACAAACTCTATACAGACAGCAACCATAGTCAGGATCGAACCCGGGACTCTGGCACTGTAAGGTAGTAACTTTACCATTGTTCCACTGTGCTGCCCTCATCTAATGTTGCCATAGACAAGTTACTCAGAGCTTGGTAACACTGTTAAAACAAAATGGCTAGCACAGTTCTATGTTTTGGTAATTAGCACTTATGTGCCTCCCTTTTCTTGAACTCTTCATCTCAAGAGTTAAGGGTCAAGAATGTTTAATTATCATATGTGCTGGCAATGGTAAATAAAATTCTAAAGGGCCTATCCCACTTGGCTGTCGTTTACGCGACAGGCCGGTAGTGACTGACGCGCGACGGTCGCGCGCGTCATCATGCGTCCGCACAGTCGTCTGGAGCGCGTGACGTCATTTGAAGATAGACACAAAATGCAGGAGTAACTCAGCGGGAGTGGCAGCATCTCTGGAGAGAAGGAATGGATGATGTTTCGGGTCGAGACTCTTCTTCAGTGTGAAGAAGGGTCTCGACCCGAAACATCACCCATTGCTTCTCTCCAGAGATGCTGCCGGTCCTGCTGAGTTACTCCAGCATTTTGTGTCTATCTCCAATCGTCTTGGCCCCGGTCTGGGAGTAGGAGTGGGGGCGGATCCGGATCAGCAACGGCCGTGAGCCCCAGGCCGAGCTCGGCAATCGTTTGCCTGCTTCTGCTGCTGTTGGAGGTGAGACGTTGCGCCGCACCAGGGTCTTGGGCCTGTCCCACTTTAGCCGTCAGTTACGCGACAGGCCAGTGGCGAGCGAAGATTTCATGCAGGACGAAGTCCACACTCCTCCACACCACTCCACCCTCCTCCACACCATTCCATGCGCCCGTCCCACGCTACCCACACGCTAGCAGGTCGCTTAAATGGCGCGCGAATGACGGCCAAGTGGGACAGGCCCTTAACTGGCTGCAGCTTAAGAGCCCCATTAAGGCAATAACACAAATAAATATATAATAATTAGTAATGCACTACATTAATACCAGATAACCATCAAAGCACAAACCCGCAGTTCGTACTGCAAGCAAAAGCATAGACCATAGAAGATCGTAGTTGCTGAGATAGTGCTTGAGAGAACAATGGCTGAGTTGGAGTTCATATCAAGACAATGTTCCTCAATGTCCAAGCTTTTCCAAATTGCAACATCATCTTTCTCCACTGGTGGCAGCTGTTAGCAGTCAGGATCACCACCACCACAATCCCTGTACTTGAAGGATTTGGTTCAAGCCTCGCTCCAGGGATCTAAGCATCTTAACCAAGCAGATGTTGCAATACAATAGTGATGGAATGTTGCAGAGAGGTTAAGTCATAGCCTATCTTTAGTTTTAGTTTAGTTTAGTTTAGAGATACAGCGCGGACACATGGCTTTCGGCCAACCGATTCCACGCCAACCAGCGATCCCCTACATGCTAGGGAGGGGTAGCACTATCCTACACACTCGGGACAATTTGCAATTTTTTTATACCAAAAGCCAATTAACCTACAAACCTGTACGTCTTTGGAGTGTGGGAGGAAACTGGAGCACCCTGGGGAAAACCCCAGCGGTCACGGTTAGAATGTACAAACTCCGTATAGACAGCAGTTGCAGTCAGGATTGAACCTGGGTCTCTGGCGCGGTTATGTAGCAACTACACCGCTGCATCACCACAACTATTCTAAAGGTGCTTTTCACAAAGAAGAACAGGCTGGTGTTCGAACAAAAAATCATTACTCAACATCGTCACTAAAAACAGATTTGTTTAGAAATTTGGAAATAGTGGGATCATGGGGTCTGGTGGTTAACTGAGCTGTAGGGAGCTTGGATTGGTTTTTGGTTTACTTTTTATAGATATAGTATGAAAACAGACCCTTGGGCCCACCAAATCCATGCTAACCATCGATCACCTATTCACGTTAGCTTTATGTTATCCCACTTTCTCATCCGCTCCCAACACATTAGGGGCAAATTTACAGAGGACAATTAACCTACAACCTGCATGTCTTTGGGATGTGGCAGGAATCCGTGGCACCCGATAGAAATCCACACTGAGAAATTGCAAACTCCACACAGACAGCACCTGAGGTCTGAATTGAACACAGGTCTCTAGCATTGTGAGGCAGCAACTCTACCAGCTGAGCCACTGTGCCACCCTGTGGGTTGTTTGTGGTAGCGTACGGGTCACCAGCAACATCAACGCCCATTGGTGAGTTGGTGGACAATGGGAGAGCTTTGCAAATTATACACAGATCCCAAAAAGGAATAAATAATAAAAGGAATTGTACATTATGGATGGATGCATGCCATTCTGCCTAGCTGGATGACATTGGTGCTTACCCTCTTGGTGATACTTCTCCCACCCCTAATCATCTCACCTGAGAAACACATGGATTTCCTTTCTGCCCCAGCATCAAACTGCCTTCCTCTTTCTTGCCTCTAGCCTGGTTCCAATTAATTGTGAATTCATGTCAAAATATAATTTAATTAATATTGTGACATTAATTAAAGGGCAAAGCTGGGGTGGGGCACTGAAGGAGGGGAAAGCAATAGAGACCACATAACAACTCTGACCGGTGTTCTTTCATTAGTATTATTGCATTACTTACTGCATAGAATAGATGTGGGAAATGCTGGTGGAGATCATCAGCCGGAAGGCTAGCAAATCCAAAAATAGATGGGTGATATCTTGTTGATAATCAAGTACATTGGAAAGTTATGGAGCAATAGAGGAATGAGCAAACTGGCACTAGTTCCTGTGCACTAAAACTTGGTGTAATCCAATCACGAGTCATATAAATCTTAAATGCAGCCTCATTTCATTCATACCTGGGTAGGTTCTGGCCTGGAATGACGGCTCCAGCACATAGCTGGTTCCTGGAAAATAAGTGGAATTGCCCTGAGGAAGATCTTGTAATCGGACGACTTGTCTTTCTGCTTTCAGAGATTTTTTGTCAGTTTAAACCTCGATCTGTTTTCCCACACAAGTGATGTGTCAGAACAGTCCATTCCTATGATACCACAAAGTGTTACCTATGATGTTCTGTCCCTAGGCTGCTGGATTTGCAGTGTATTTTGGTCTGTCAAAATTTCAGTAACTTTACATGTTGCTCACAGGCTCCACTGAAGTGTCAGAGTTGACGACCATAATCAACTCCATAAAAGCAGGGTGAATGTGCAATCTGACAAAGTTTGTGAGTCCCTGCTCAAAGGCACAGCCCTGAGAAAATAAGCCACAAAAGGGGGCAGTGTAGCTTTAAACATGCTTCTCTTTGCAAAATGGAACAAGATCACACAGTCTTAATATGGGATCAGGTGGCCACCACCACAGTTAGTAATTTGTTTGCAAAATAATCCATTATTTACTATGATTCTCGCATTTACTTCCTGTTTTCTTCCAACAATTCTTATTATTTTTCCTTCAGTTTTTGTTTGCTGTGCAGTATAAACCATGGAACATGCAGAAATGAATGACCTGGAATCTGTGATGACAATAACAGTGAAGCTATCCGTGCTCACTGTTATAATGGAGGAAACCTCTCTGCAATTTCCGGGGTATTCTCTCGCAAAGACACTCCTGGAAAATTGATTCATTGTTCCTCTCCATGATGTCTGTTTCTAGTACCCTCATTAGGGCAATAAATACAGATTCAGTGATTTGACATGCGATTCAATATTATATCACAGTGTACCAAGCACTGAAAAATGTTATGCCTTTGAAAGAGGTGTGACTAAGTTTTTAAACATCAAATCTCTCAGATGCTGATTTTATTTTTACACTGTTTAACCCCCTCAGGAAAAAAAACATTTCAAATTTATTTAGATGATAATAAAAGCATGGATATTTTTAATTTTGTGTTTCCTCAGTTTCAGCATTGATAAAATGTACCTGGTCCATCCTTATGGTGATTTATGAAGACATAACAAGATGTTTTGCTTCCTACTTAGCTCACTGATGAGATTCTTCAACCTTCGAGAGTGACCAGCCAACTTGATGACATCATGGTGCTGGACGTTACAAAATGGAGATCCATGACACAGATAGAATGTCTTCTTCGAGGTAAATAGCAAGTACCATTCTTTTTCCATTTAACCAGTAAATTTGTGTTCTTGAGAGTCCTGAGGAAGAGCTGTGCTGTCAGAGATGCTGCTTCTAGATGAGATGTTAAATTGAGATCATGCTTGCTACGTAACATACTTTAACAAACTATTTCCAATGAGAGTAAATGGGAAATTATCCCCGGTGCCCTGCTCTTCATTTCTATCCTCTGCCAATGACACTGAGGCAGATTATCTGGTTATCATCATTCTGCACCTTTGTGCCATCTTGCTATGGGATATTCCCACATAAGAATCAGAACTTCATGAACTATTTCAATAACTGTGCTACACCTTGAGGCACCTTACGGGAAAGCAGGCTGCTACATAAATGCAACTCTTTTGGTCTCTGACAGTGGAATTTCACCCCTTTCACATTGGTATGTTAGATGCATGAGAGTGTATATCAGGGCGAAGTGAACAGGCCTGGAAACTGAGTAGGCACTTCATTAGAGTCACTACAAATCCTTCATTAAGTGACAGAATATTGCCCTCTGCAGTCTATTAATTCAACCTACCTTTCCTCCTCCTCCCGCCACCATCCCCACCCCCCATTCTCTTCAGATGCCAACACAGACTTACCGTTAATGTGCGGCTTATGCATGAAGAATGGTTCTAATGCTTTAATGCTTTCGCTGACTGTAGTGTATCAGCAATGGTGTGTTTAGCATTGCGCATCTGAGCTTAAAACGCCAATAAACCTGAAGCCGTGAAGCTCCTTTTGATGCATTTGCACAATCAAACAACAAAACAAAAACAGAAAGAAATGCATTGCTTGAAGAATTCGGTGTTGATGATAAATGCTGGCCAAAGTGCATTACTAGTTTTAAATCTGCATCTGAGTGTACTTCCATCAAAACTAATGGAGAAGAGCTTATGGACAGAGCCCGGAGCAGTCTATGTTCTTTAATTTACATTTACATACCAGAAAAATCATTAATTTCTAATTCTCTCAGCCCACCGTGTTTTATCAATGTCTGTACGGGGCAGGGAAATGATTCACTTTGAAGCCAGCTTTCTCTCTCTGGGTTCAATGTTTACTCCATACCTTTTGACCCTGCTACCAATAACATCATCAGCAGCTGAGACAGTTCACAGCTCCTTATTTAGATATGATTTATGATGCCACATTAACCCTTCGCTGACCTAGAACTATCTTTTATTAAAATGGTTTGACACCCCAAAGGAAAATCAAAAAAGCCTTTCCTTTTATCGAAGATGCCGTTTTCTACATCATGAGCTTCACAAACATAACATGGTAATCACACTGCCCTTTCCTTTCAACTATCGACGCATTATTGAAAAATAAAAAAGGCAAAATGCTTCATCATTTCTGACCTGTAAATAGATCGTCTCTTGAATTTCCCAGAGAATGGTGAGACATGGTAATCTGTCTACATATCTGTTCCTCTCTCTCCTGTTGATTGTTGGATGGTCTGTCGCACACCCTCAACAAAGTGATGGCACTCTTTCTGTTCCTAATCTCCACCCATATGGCCTCATTTGAGGGGCCTTCTAGGACACCGTTCCTCATTGCATTTATGAAGTGCCGTGGCGAGCACTTTAATTTTTTAGGCATGGAAGGCTATGGGCCAAGTGATGGAAATTTCATTAATTTGGATCAGAACCCATTAGTCATTGTGGACTTATTGGGATGAATAGCCTGTTCTCATGCTGTGTCACTATTACTATGACATGGCAAAGTGAGATGGCACTTCGAGCCTTTGAGTGGTTTTAAAACATTGTAGCAACATAGGATTTATCTGATTCCCCAATAACATTGCCCTATTTCTGCCTAAGATCTCCTTTCAAAACAAAACAGTGCCACAGGATTATCAAAAGATTTACAACCTTTTAACTGTTGACATTGCTGTTGCACGTTCATTCATTCATCATCGTTGAAAACATTAGCGACGTAGTTATGCTGGTTTCCAACGGGAACGGTGACGGCCGCACCACACATCTCTGTCCTCCAGTTCCTGCGGCCTTCCGCCGCTGGAAGTAAAGGATTTGGTGTGTGTGCTTTATCATCATTCCTTACAATGCTATGTACGACAGTGATCACAACTTCTACTGAAGTGTGGATGGCCGTTGGCTCGCTAGAAGCTCATCCGCCCTTTGACAGGTCTTGTTTTTGGTCCTGCTGGGGGTCCACAGCCCCCTCCTCACCTGGCAAACCAGGTGGGGGAGACAGTTTAGTCGCCGACTATCTGACCATGGAGCAGGTAGCACGGGATTACATGGTACCCGTGGCGGGGGGAACCTGACCTGTTGCACACCTCTGGTTTAAATACCTTGGCATTTGGTTTTATACTAAATATTAACCAAGCAAAGCAAACAATTAAATTATATGCACAAATGCTTCAGCAGTAAATCCCTTGTATGGCTGTTTTTAGCTCTTTCTTGCAAATCATTTAATCATTCAAGGAAATTAGACATCTCTGGCAATGCCTCCATTTATGCCCATCCCTCTGGAAGCAGTGAAAGATTGGTCTGAAGTCATATGTGGCTCTGACCAGCAGATTTCTTTCCTGGAGGACATCAGTGAAGCAAATGGACGTGCTTTTATTGTTAGCATCACTGAGACTAACTTTCAGCCTTTCAGAGACTAATCAGCCATGATCACATTGAATGGCGGTGCTGGCTCGAAGGGCCGAATGGCCCACTCCTGCACCTATTGTCTATTGTCTATTGTTTCCTTTAAGTCCCTGATTTTCTTTAATTCATTGAAATTATATTCCTCCAGTTCCCATTGTGGGGTTTAAATTCAAATCTCTGGAACAATAGTCTAGTACTCGGACTGTCAGTCCATTGACTTATACCAATATGCCACTCTCCCCTTAAATACTTACATGTAGCTGGTAGTTAGGGGAATGACTCATTGGATTTACTAATAAGGCAAGGTTTGAATAGAGACCTCATTGAATTATGATGGCGTTTGGTAAAGTGAGCAAGAGTTCAAGATGCGGATATTGGAGAAATTCAAATAGCAGATATTTGAGTGGGCAGTAGTATCTAAGCCTTACTTAAATATGGAGGGAAGAAAGAAAGCTAACTTTCGAATAAATTTGTAGTGGACACTTTAATATTGACACAATAAATATATGGGATGCAATTGCATCTGCTTCTTGAGAGGGAGAGACGAGATACAAAGCAGAATTAAGTGGTGGGGGTGTCATGTTCGGATCTTTCTAAAGATATTTTATATATTGTACTTGATGGCCATTACTTATGAAGGTGACAGAAAATTAATGAATCCATTACAGGCAGAGCAGAGATCCTCTTAGAAACAAGGAAAGATAGAAAATAGGTGCAGGAGGAGGCCATTTGGCCCTTCGAGCCAGCACCGCCATCCACAATCAGTAACCCGTGCCTGCCTTCTCCCCATATCCCTTGATTCCTCTAGCCCTTAGAGTTCTATCTAACTCTCTTTAAAATTCATCCAATGATTTGGCCTCTACTGCCTTCTGTGGCAGAGAATTCCACAAATTCACAACTCCTTGGGTGAATTTTTTTTCTTCTCATCTCAGTTTTAAATGGCCTACCTTATATTCTTAGACTGTGGCCCCTGGTTCTGGACTCCCGCAACATTGGGAACATTTTTCCTGCATCTAGCTTGTCCAGTCCTTTTATAATTGTATATGTTTCTATAAGATATCCTCTCATCCTTCTAAACTCCAGTGAATACAAGCCCAGTCTTTCCAATCTTTCCTCATATGACAATCCTGCTATACCGGGGATTAACCCCGTGAACCTTCGCTGCACTGCCTGAATAGCAAAGATATCCTTCCTCTTCTCCATCCTTTTTATTCAAATATTGCTGGTTAGATGTTATCTGTGTCTCTTTGTATTATGTGCATACTTTAAAGTCATGGCTTGGAGGTGGTATTCAGTGGCAGGCCTCTCATTTATTGGTGATGCTAACTCTCATTGTGTGTTCAATTAATATTTAATGGCAGGACACTAATTTCTTGGTGTTGCTCACTCTCACCCCAGCATCATTATAAATCCACCCAACAACTTAAAGATTGCAATGAAAGTGTTTGAAGTTTATCAATATCATTCAATAGTTGATTACTGGGAAATTTTGTGGTTAAAGTTTATTATGAGCATAAATAATTTGTTTATTATAAATAGTTTAATAAATAGTTTATTATGAGCATAAATAATTCGTAGCAGAAGTCAAGATATCCCCCCTCATCATATTATTTGATGCAAATAGAGATTTGGTCATTAATGGTAATAGCAAATAATGCTGCCTATTATTAGATAATGTAATATGTTGCCTGATAAGTTAATAACGATATTAAATTGGTTAAAGTGCAGAGTACATAAATTATTAGTACAGAGAAATATCACAAAAAATTAATAGTTCCAATGATAATTTTTTGTCTAAGGGCTATTCTTAGAAGAAATTAGACTGGTTTGACAAAAATTGTTTCCGGAATTTATATGGTATAAAAATATTTGCATTTGTATAGTGCCTGTGAAATTCTAAGAATGCCCCAAAATGCTTTTGGTCAAGAAAGTATTTTGGAGATAGCTACCCTTGTAAATGCAGCAGCTATTTCAGTACAGCAAGATCCCACAAAAATTAATGCGGCAATGACTGGAATATTTCTTCCCACGGTGTTGAAAGGTAAACACTGATGCAGACCGCAGGGAGAATCACTCCTCTCTTTCAATTGATCCCATGGGTTCTCTCACATTTACATGATAGGGTCAGAAAGGGCTTCAGTTTGATGGCTCTCACAAGGTATCACTCCATCAATCTTGTGGTCAAGAATGATTTACTACCATTCCAGCTCCGAATTTCTTCTTCAACCACCTTTTCCCATGCCTGCTACCTTGCTCTGCATAACCACATTAACTTTGTTTTAACGTCTAATCTTCATTAACTTGCAACATCCTAACTGTCCCCAAAGCTAAGATTCTGAGAACATTGACTTTCCATCAGCAAGGCTGGCTAATCAGACCTCCAGTTTCTTCCCTTAACTCAATCGATCTTCTGCTGGAAAGAATTTCAGAAGGATCTAGGTGTTCTAGTGCATGAATCACAAAATGTTAGCATTTTGGTCGAAGTATTAAGGCAAACGGCATGTTGGCCTTTACTGAGAAAAGGATGGAATTTAAGAATGGACAGGTTTTGTTACAGTTGAGCAGGATGTTGGTGAAGCTACACCTAGAATACTATGCACAGATTTTGTGCCTTTACCTCAAATGGATGTAGTAGCATTGGAGGTTATTCAAAGGTGATTCACTGGGCTAATTCCTGGGGTGAAAGGGTTGTTCTATCAAGAGGGGCTATTGATATTGAGTCTCCATTCCTTGAAGTTTAGAATAATGAGGAGTAATCTTATTCAAACACAAAATATCCTTTCGAGGGCTTGACAGTGCAGATGTTTTCTCTAGTGGGAGAGTCACGAACAAGGGAACACATCTGCAAAATAAGAGGCTAGTCATTTAAAATGGAGGTGTATTGAATTGTATTCTCTCAAACCATAGTGAATCTTTGATTCTCTACCTTTGAAGGTGGTGGAAGCAGGATCATAAAATATATTTAAGATGGAATAGATAAATACATGAGAGATTGAGAAACTGAGGATTATGGGGAACTGGCACAAAGGTGAGGCCAGCATAGGTCAATCAGGATAATATTAAATGGTGTGGCAGGGCAGGTTATGAGACCTAACCTCTCAACACCTTGTTTGAAAAGTCCACTGCTATAACAATGTGAATATGATTCAATTGCATTTTCAACCCTTGGAGCAGCCTTTACATTATTAGATGAGAAGACAGTGTGCTAAATCACAACAAATGTTAACAATTTGTGCTCTTTTGGTAACACACACCAGAAACA
Source organism: Malacoraja senta (assembly GCA_038087875.1). Taxonomy (NCBI): domain Eukaryota; kingdom Metazoa; phylum Chordata; class Chondrichthyes; order Rajiformes; family Rajidae; genus Malacoraja; species Malacoraja senta. The sequence goes on along the minus strand of CM075977.1, from coordinate 36,883,707 downwards.
ATAATTGCCGACATCATAATTTCCCCTAAATCTGGGGCTGTTCCACGCCAGTCATACTTTTTTCTGTGAAAGTTGCTGAAACCACATTTTAGTGGCTGTTTCTTTGGTTTTATGAGCAGATTGTGCAAGCAGAGGTCAATGACTGGTTAATTTTGAATTAATGAAATTGACCAGAAATTGACAAGCAGATTCTTTGAAAAGTGATTCTGCAGCTTTAAGTATACAGTGTAGTGGTATCATTTCCTTTTGTATGCTCCACGCACACTTAGCCTAATTGTAGGTTTGGGTGACATTCTAGATGTGATACAGACAACACAATAAAGGAGGAAATGATTTGGAAGATGCAGAACAGTCTTACTCAGTGCCCAGAAACCTGAGGAATCGTGCAATATTTTTTACATTTACATTTTTTCCTTAGTTTCTCTTTTTCCACAACTCTAGCAGTCCTGAAAAAAAAATCTAATTTCCTGTAAAACAAAGCACATGTGTATAATTCTGTACCTCAAAAGCCAAGAACTTGCCTTACACTCAAGCTCAGGATACAGTACAATGACTCACTTTTACAAGCTGTTTTTTAAGTTTGATAGTTTGTTGAAAGAAAATGTGCAAAGCTCCTTTCCCAGGAAGTGACAGGACCGAGGACAAAATATTGCCTATGCAGTGATTATTCATAATGGAACATTAACAAATTTGGTATTGTTTTTATTCTTTCAAGGGATGTGGGTTTCGCAGGCTGAGCCAGCATTTAATTACCCATCCCTAATTGCCCTTGAGAAGGTAATGGTGAGCTGCCTCCTTGAACCCCTGTAGTCTTGAGGTGTGGGTATACCCAGCTGGAGGAATGGCGATTCATTTCCAAGTCAGGATGATATATGGCTTGGAATGCAACTTCCAAGAGGCAGTATTCCCAAGCTCTTGCTGCCTTTGTTCTTTAAGTTGGGAAGTAGGGTGCTGTCTAAGGAGTCTTGGTGAGTTGGATCGTACAAACTGCTGTTAATGTGCCTTAGTGGTGGAGCGATGGAACGTGTTGTTTAGGTTCCTATCTCACTTGCTTCTCACAGTCAAGTGAGATGTGATAGCGCTTTAGCTCCAGTGTTTTCTCAGTGGGCGTTCCGTGAGAGTCCTTGCACAGCTTGGGTGCTTCTGCGGACTTCCTTCTCGCTTTAATGGTTTACTTCCCCAGCACACAGTGCTCCATCTACTGCGATAATTGAGAACTGGCTAGATATTCCCAATGGTATTAAACAATAAATGTATGGAATCTCAAACCTGCTAACTGGGCCACAAAGAATCAGTTTCTCAACAACTATACAACCTTATGTAAGATCCAAACTTGTGTACAGGAAGCTTATGCACATTTCTGAATTCCATTGCCTGCTGTCATACATGAACAATGTTCTGTTCCTTGGCTCTTTGTTCGCCTATTGTTCCTCTGTCTAAAGATCCCTCTATCATTCAGTTCCACCTAACTCCAGCAACCCCTCTCTGATCAGTGACAGTCCCAGCACGATTCTCCCTTCCATCTCCATGTTCCTGTCTGTTTACTGCTCTGCCATTATCAGTGGAGACTCAGGCCATACATTTTCTTTCTTGGGACATTTTCCTTGGCTTTCATTACTAACATCTTCGAATATCCAAATTGGCCTTATCCAACTCCACTACATGCAATCCAAATTTGAGGCAGTTTGCAAAATTAAGAGTGTCTTATAGGTTCCCTTTCTTAAATATTATTGTAACAAGCAACTACTCTCCCTTCTTCGCTATCTCTTATTTTTCTTCCCTGTTCTCCTCCTCTGTCCCTCATATGCTCTTTCTCTCCCATACTCTACATCACCTTATTTTTTTACTGCATTTCATTTTTCTCTCTCACCCACGGTCTGCTAATTTCCACAACCTTTTTTCTACCCTTCTCCTTCTTTCCGTCCTTTTCTAACTCCCCTCTGCTTTATTTCTTTTTCTATGCCCCTTTGTCTCCTCTCTCACACAATGGTTTATCTTTTTTCACACAGCCATACTAATCAACTGATCTAATTACATAACTACTCACGTTCCCTGATCAAAATAGAGGCTGAGTACAGAGGCTCAAGTAAAAGTAGAAATAACAATGGACACTTAAAAGCATAAGGCAGGTCAATTGTTACCCAGGGAGGCCCTATACAAGTTTGAAACAGGCCATTTGTCCCACCTCACCCCTGTTCTAGACAAACCTCCTCTCATTATTCATCTAATATTGCTTCCTCCTTTGTGTGTTTCCTAGCTTCCCTTTATCCAAATTCAGTTCACCTCAACCACACCTTGTCACGGGAAATTCTGATATTCCGTTGTAAAATTATTTCCCACATAATCCAGGCATAATCCGTAGACGTGCATCCAGTATTTTCTCAGTCAGATGCACATCTCAGGATGTCTTCACAGTTTCCAGTGAACCTAAACGCTAAACTAAGGTGCAGTGACCACCTCCACAATTTGTTTAGTTTAGTTTAGTTTAGTTTAGTTTAGTTTAGTTTATTGTCACATGTACCAAGGTACAATGAAAAGCTTTTTAATTGTGTGCTATATAGTCAGCGGAAAGACTATACATGATTACAAAGAAGCTGTCCGCAGTCTACAGATAAACTGAGCATCCAGTGCAACACACAAACTTTGTTTATCAGTCGCAATTAAAAAAATGAGGAACAAACCCCACAGCAGATGGGGTAACAAGAGGTATATTGGAGGGTGATTGTTACTTTGCCTGTCACCTCTGCCAGGTTCATTTTCCATTGCTCGGTATATGTACAGAAACATTGCTGTGTGTTTCCTCGCTGATCATTGCATCTGTTTGAAGGATGTTTTAATATCTGCCAGGCAGGTCAGCCCATTACTTGCAGCAGTGTGGAGTAAGGCCACACATGCATCAGAGATTGTTGCTCCCCTCCCCTTGTCTCTACAACAGGCTTTCCTGTACCTCATCAGTAGTTCTTTAAGGACTCACCACCATAGGAAACTGTCCAGGTACCATTTAGGCAGTGATTCTGGATGAAAGGCACCTTGGAGATTTTCTTTTTAATCATGCCTTTACCCAATTTTGCAAGTCACCCAAGTAGACATCGGGGTTAAACAAAGTGAACATTTAGGCTGAAATACAGTCTCCAAGCAACTGTCCCTCCACCCAAACTATCAAACCCTTTTGATGATCACAACCAGCTCGATCATTTGCACTTCCACCCTGCCCCACCATTGCCTTCCTCCAGGAGAGGGCCACAGCTCATTCAATCTCGATCCAGGAAAGTGAAAAGCATGTCAACCCATATGTTATAGAGCCACAGTCATACAGCGTGGAAACAGGCCCTTCGGCCCCACTTGCCCACACCGATCAACATGTCCCATCTACACTAGCCCCACCTGCCTACGTTTGGCCCATATCCCTCTAAACCTATCCTATCCATGTTCCTGTCTAAATGTTTCTTAAATGTTGCAATATTACCTGCCTGAACTACATCCTCCGGCAGCTTGTTCCATACACCCACCACCTTTTGCGTAAAAATGTTCACCCTCAGGTTCCTATTAAATCTTTGCTTCCTCAACTTAAACCTATGTCCTCTGGTTCTCGATTCCCCTACTCTGGGCAAGAGACTACATGCGTTCACCCAATCTATTTCTCTCAAGATTTGGTACACCTGTACAAGATCACCTCTCATACTGCGCTAGGAATAAAGTCCTAGTCAGCTCAACCTCACCCTATAGCTCAGGCCTGCGAGTTCTGGTAACATCCTCGTAAATCTTCTCTGCACCCTTTTTAGCTTGACAATATCTTTCCTATAACATGGTGCCCAAAGCTGTACGCAATACTCTAATTGTGGCCTCACCAACATCTTATATAACTGCAACATGACCTTCTATAGTCATATCTATACTAATGCTTCTATCCATGTACTATGTGAGTTTACCCAATCTATTTCTCTCAAGATTTTGTACATCTCTGTGAGATCAGCCCTCTTCTAGAGGTCAAGGAAAGAGTGTTCACATCGCGGCCCTGTTTCCACCAATCTTTCTACCACCACGCACAAGAAGCGACAAGACAGACACCATTGTATGCAGATGCCGAGAAGTGTGTTCAGCTCTGGCTGAACAACTTCTAATCTTGTGTGTGGACTCGATTAGAAGAAGACCCCTCTTCTATACTCAATACTCTGACTGATGAAGCCCAACGTGCCAAAAGCTTTTTTAACCACAATGTCCACCTGTGATGCCACTTTCAAGGAAAATTCCTAGAGTCTCTAGCGCACCTAAATAAGTCATCACTGCTGCAGTGTCAACTTCTGCAGTTCCCATCATAAATAAAGTTTTAATGCAATTCACAAATGAAAAATCAAAAAAGAGGAACAACCCCACAACATTTTTACAATAAACTGGAGGACAATATAATAGAAAGATTAAACGAAAACTTACCGTTTAAAGTTTGAACTTTATTTTATGAGAAGTTGAAGTGAGGGATTACGTGAAGAACCCACCAGCCCGCATGCGCGTCAATCTTCAGAGCAACTGTATGAAACCACAGACCAGTTGTACGGACTTAAACTATAGAAAGATTAACGACCCTAGACTTACCGGATGATCTTTATGAGAATCAGGGTTGGGAGTAATCCCTCACTTCAACTTCTCATAAAATAAAGATCAAACTTGAAACGGTAAGTTTTCGTTTAATCTTTCTATTTTATATCAAAGTCACGTGAGTGACTACGTGAAGCCTTCAAAGCTCTGCGGTTTCATGCAGTAACCCAATCTGTGTGTGAAACACTTAAACAGATAAACCATAAATGGTAGAAAAGACATGGGTTATTAACACCATGATGCTAACTTGCATACATGGCCATTGCTCTTAATCAGACCACAGTCCCAATTGGCTTTGAGTTAGACAATAACTCATGCAACACTGTTCAGAAATTTATCTGCAAACATCCAGGCATATTCAACCAAATTTTATAACTTCTAAAAGCGCACTATGTAAGCCTCCTGCTGGTGCAAGAAGATGATCAAATGGAAATATACATTCTATTGGCTGCTAATGAGCCATCAGCAATCTCTTGAGAAAACTATTAAATAACAATGAAGAAACAATCCTTCATCTCATAGGTACTAGCAAGCTCAGTGTACCTGTATACATAATAACACCCCCAATCTCCATCTGGTGGGTATGCTGTCAACTCCAAATTGTATGCAACCATGCCCGTTTTGCTTTATGAGATCATTCCCATAACAAGCTACCCTCGTCAGTTATGACCCAGAGACCGAGACAGAGATTGAGTAAAGACTGTGTTCTTTGTGCTGAAATCAGTTGCTAAAAGCATAATCAACTTAAAAGATACTGCTCCCATTAGGAATACAGTAGATGAATATCTGCATAATAATTTACTGATATACATTCCACACTACTATGAGTCTAGGCTTTTAGAGCAGTCATATAAAAAACACCTTGCATAATGTTAGTCAACAGTGGGTGAATAACCAATCATTTATTGTCCCACTTATGGGACTATAGAGAATGACAAAGCAGCACAAGCAATGTCAATTGTGCTATAACATAATCGCTTCTCTAAGCCCAAACTGAAAGAAACACAAACCTCTGTTACTTCCATTTAAAAGTAGCTCACATGTCTTGTTCACAAACTTCCCATACAATCGTGCAGAGCTAGCTGCCCGAGAAAAAGGCTACACCAGCCATCACTCGTGACTTAGAGTAAATAGGAGCTTCTTTCAGCCGCCTTTACCATGGACACCCTGAATGAATAGGAGAAGTTGGCACTATTAAATTTCATGTTGCCTCATCCTTAATATCATAAGAGGCATTTACTGATAAAACCCCTGAGTCTTATCAGCTACAAACTTTGCATGTCATCTATAAACTCGATGACACAATGCCCTTTGATCTGAGTAGGGCAGAATTATCTTTAGAATCTTTGTAAATAGCCTAGGCCTGAAGACAACCCCTAGGTAGAGCTTAAACTTTCCACCACTGGCTTTCCACCAGATATTTCTGTGCCTCTCGCATATAGATCAATCTTGAGAAATATCAGAAATATACCCCTCTTGTTCTTGGGCAGACTACTCATCCTTTGTGAGATGTCTCTGATTCCACTTGGAACCATCGTTTCCTCTATTGACCGTACGGACGGAAATGTTTGGCTTCTCTTGCCGTGGAAGATGCATTTATCTATTTATTCATTTATTTCCCTCATAACATATAATCAGAATCTTATGACTAGAGCTGAAACACAGCATCCACTTGATGTGGGAATACGAGTTCCCTGTCAACTCTTGACTGTCAGAGTCACCACGAATCCTCAGCGTTCTTCCTCAGAGTGGAAAATAGCATAATGCAAGCCTGAACCAGGAATTGCTCCGCAGTCCTCTGACTGAAACCACCTGTCTCAGTCGCCAGAGTGCGCAACACAATCTCTTCGACCAGCCACTCAATCAGGAATACTGGTATTGAGAGCCTACAGATTATTATATATACATTTTTTTATTCACAACATGAACCTGCAGGTCAGATAAAAAATGCTACATGGCCAGACCGGCTTCCTGCTGGTAGCTACCTATCCCATAGAGGATGGCAATGATGTTTCCAATGAACTGGCAACTCCACTAACTGAAAAAATTAAACATGTGTTGAGGGAAACTTCAACTACTTCACTGAGCAGCCTGATAACCGCAATCACAGATGTTGAGGCAGTGCTCCCCTGGTCAATATGACCCATATGGCCAGCCAGTTCCAAGATGGTCTACCCTGAACCAGGGTAGCCTAGCTGTTCCTACTTGGAACTTACAGAGGTTACTATGCACGGCACCCTGCCAATGTCTGCATCAAACTGACCTTCTCAAGAGACAGTGAAAGGTACTAGACAGCCCATGCTGCCAGTAAACCCAAACCCGGGCCGACAGACTGCTCCATTTCGGAGTTTTACGGAGGTTAATAAAGAGACCTTACCTGCCAGCGCCTCTGAACCCGGGTCGACCTGCTTGTTGGAGCTTCAGTGAAGTTCTATTGCAGACCCTGTCTGACCACATCTTCAGCCCCACGCTTGCCAAACAGCTCGTTTCCAGAGCTCAAAAGCGATATTGCTTTGCAAGGCATGCCTGCCAGCATTTCTGAGCCGAATGGGCCAGGCTACTTCTTCGGTCTACAGTCTCTTAGAGCCTTGCTGGAGCTTTGCTGTGCAGGCCACGATACCAGTTATTCCTAGCCTGGTTAGACAGGCCGCTCCTTCGACCCCTTCTGCTCCTTTGGAGCCTTAGCGGAGCTCACTGAACAGGCCACGCCTGCCATAACTCTGAGCCTGCCTCGACAGGCTACTCCTGCGGCCTTCTGCCTTTTTTGAAGCCTTTGCTGGAGCTGACGTGCAGATTGCGTTGCCAGTTTCTCCTAGCCTGGATCGACAGGCTGCTCCTTTGGCCAGCTGCTCCTTCGGAGCCTCAGCGGGCTCACTGGACAGGTCACGCCTGCCATTATTGCAAGCCTGGTTCAACAAGCTATTCTTGCGAGGCCAGCTAGTGACTCGCAACTGCTCCTTTCTGGAGCTTCAACGGTGCTTCCTGCTCCTTGAATAGAGGGTGAAATCCCACTGGAATACTGGAGCTTTAACCACCTAGAATGGTACTCCACCCCTGCAGCTGCCTTAAATTCCCTCTGCAAGTCTTCAACTTGCTACATAAGTCCTCTCTGAAGAGATACTATGCAGGCTGCACGTTACTGGCCCTGTAAAAATGAGCCATTTGGGGAATTATCTCATGCCTTATAGCATTTTGCGAAGGCAATAGCCCCAACTGTGTATTACATAGAAGTGATAATGTAATTTCCTGCATTTCCGAGAGTTGAGACCCATCTACTGACTTGCAAAAGGCCGTAATGACCCCAGAGCGGTTTTGGACTTGCTGACATAATTTATTTGCCTACATATCATCACTGGGATATCCCAAATGATGAAATTGACATATGGAAACATCCAAAAGTCTGGCAGTTATCTGGACTGGCATATTTCCTGGATACTTTTAACCAGCTCTTCCTCCAGTGAATCTCCTATCCCCAAAGGGATGGGAAAATATGTGACAAGAGCCGGTAGCTCCTCCATATGATTAAAAATGAAGAATATCCCTCATTAGTTCAGGGATTCGATTTCCTTATCGATATCCACATAGTTGGAGTCACCTATGTAAGAATCTCCAACACTCCCCTCTTCTGAGTGGGAAATATTATAACGCAACCCTGAGCCAGGTATTGTTTCCCTTCTTCTGAGCGGGAGATATTATAACGCAACCCTGAACCAGGTGTTGCACCCACAGGTATCTGACTGGTACAGCCTGTGAATGTCTCCTGAGCTAGGAGCACATTTCCTTTTTCCATTTTATTTATTTATTCATCCATTTATTTTTTCTTTATATATTTGTTTGTTTGTTTATTTATGTATTTATTTTACTTACTAGACAGGTTGTGCCTGCTAGTGACTCCGAGTCCTTGCTCCCTTCTGGAGCCTCAACGGAGTTTCTTAGGAGAAGAAATAGAACGCAACCCTGAACCAGGTGTTGCCTCCTCAGTCCTCTGGCTGACTCCCTTTAGGAGTTCCAATCTGTACAGGCATGGCCCGTCAGATGCTCCAAACAGCCACCTGCTCCAGTGGAGCCCCATTCTGCCACGGCAGCCGCTGTCCCGGTCGTGCCGGCAGCGCTATTTTAAAAACCGCCAGCTCTGCGCCGTTTGCGCTATTTATAGCCATCAGCTCCTTACAGAGCCTATACAGCGGTCGCTGTCCGGGCCTTAGCCAGCAGCTGCTAGTTTTAAAACGCCAGCTCCCGCGGAGCCCCCACAGTGTTCGCTGCCCCGGGCCTTAGCCAGCAGCTGCTATTTTTAGAACACCAGCTCCCGCAGAGTCTCCACAGCGTTCGCTATCCCGGCCGCGCTGGCCGCTGCTATTTTTATCCCACCAGCTCCACGGAGCCTCCACGGCGGCAGCTGCATAAGCTGTGCCAGCTTCTCCGGGCCCGCTGCCCCTATTTTCGGAGCAGTGGCCTGTTCCTGAAATAAAAAATTCTCTTACCTGTCGGAGCAGTTTCTAACTGCTCCGATTCTTGCGCTATGCGTCGACGTATTGACGCGCATGCGGGCTGGCGGGTTCTTCACGTAGTCACTCACGTGACTTTGATATAAAATATTTTAGAAGTAACCTTTGCCAGGTTTGTTTTCTATAGCTCGATTTATGTGCAGAAGTATTCACTGTGCGTCTCCTCGGTGATCACGACATCTGTGCGCAGGATGTGATAATATCTGCCAGGCAGATCAGCCCATTCCTGACAGCAATGTAGAGTTAGGGACTCAGGATGTGGCGACACACATACATCGGAGACTGCTGTACCCCTCCTCCTGCCCCCACATCAGCCTTTCCTGTAGCTGGTCAGATGTCTTTAAAGTCTGACCACAGTCCCACATTTCAGTGCTGTGGTGATGGGCAGCTTGGAAACCATGCCATTCCCATCAGGAACTGCCCAGGTATCATTTAGACCTGTGTTTCTATGCAAAAAGCACCCAGGCGATTTTCTTTTTAACCATTCCTTTAACAAATTTTGCCAGTCACTCAAATGAACATAATGTACATTTAACCTGCCAAATTAAGCTGAATTCCAGTTTCCAGGCAACCGTCCCTCCACCCAAACTATCGAAACGTTTTGTTGATCACAACCAGTTCGATCCATTAGCACCCCCCACCCTGCCCCCACCTTTGCCTTTATCCAGGAGAGGGCTGCAGCTCATTCAATCTCGATCCAGGGAATTCAAAAGCATGTCAACCCGCCCTAAATTACATATTGATCAGCTTTAATTGCTTGCCACCCATCAGCATTAGCTTTGAAAATTCATAGAAAAAGAATAATGCGCTCTTTGGGAAAGATTATGTCTGGGGCATCGCAAATGAATTCTATGCATAACCCATCTCCGATGCAGATTGCTTCGAACACTATCACGGCCACAGTAATATCTTTTTTGCTAATTGTTTGCAGCAAATTAAAAGAGTTTATTCTTTTGTCCATTGCAGAAATGCCCTTTTTATTTTGCACCATTCACATTCGCTTGATGTTTTCCAGTGGAAGAGCTTTATATGAAAAAGATTTTTGGTTATTGGCCCGAGACCTTCTGCTGGTTCAGTTGGTGCATTTACTCCCTGAACAACACAGATGAGACTAAGTTCGATCGGCCGTGATCTAATTAAATGATGGCACGTGCTCAGTGACCTGATCCAATAATCCCCAGAACTCTCCCAAGTTAGGTAACATTTGGGCAATCCATTTCTTCTGGGCCCCTGGTACAGGGAAAATCATGTGAGCATTTCAACCCCAAATAACTCTCCTACAACTTCTATTGTGTTAAGTCCCCGTCTTTACTATCTGAGAATTATTTTAGTTTGTTTGGAAAAAATTTGCATCCCTATCAGATTATCGCAAAACAGTTTATAATATGTAGAGTACTCCTGAAAGGTGGTCACAGTGGTAACACTGGAAAAGTGGAGGCCAGTCTGTGCACAGAAAGCTCCCAGGTTCAGTAGTAATCAATCCATTTAGTGAGTGTTGATTGCAGGAGAAACAGTGTCTGGGATGCTCTCCTTCCTGAAAAAGGTATTGTGAATGTTTTACAGCCATGTGGGAGATAAGACGGTGCCCCAATTTAACATCACAGTTTAAAGATGTGAACAGGCATCCGACAATGTGAACTGCAGCCTCAGCATGCTGATGAAAAATGTAGTACCAGATAGACAGCAATGCCAGTTGTTTACAAACAAATATAAACATTATATATCATGTTAATTAAAAAAAAAAAATTAAACAACATGTATACATAAATATATATGTATATACATGATATTTAAAAAAAATGTGTATATAAATAAATAAAAATAATTAAACATTAAATATAAATATAATGCATTGATCTGGTGTCTTATTGTTTCCTTGATATAATCCACAGTTTCACAGCTAAGAAATAGCTTTTGATATTGTTGTTACATGGACGTGATTATTAAGCACACTGGAAGTGACTACAAGAGCAACTCAGAGATTGGGTATCCAATCAACATTTCTCCTCACAGCCTAAAGTCTTTCCAACATTTACAAGGCATAAGTTGGAAATATGATGGAATAGTCTTCATGTGCCTGGGTGCAAGCCCAATAATACTCAACACCATGCATGACAAAGCTGTTCATCTACCACCCTTAACATTCATTCCCCCCACCGTGAGCACACACTGGCTGCAGTATGCTCCATCGACACAGCACACTATAGTTACTCACTCTCAGCACCTCCCAAACCTTTGACTTCCACCACTGACAAGGACAAATGCAGCATGCGCATGGAACCCCTGTCTCTACCTTACCTTCCATTACTGGGTCTAAATCCCGAATATCCCAGCCCAACAACACTGTAAGTGTACCTTCCCCAGAAGGAATGTTGAGGTTCAATAATGCCTCTCAAGGACAATTGGAAATGGGCAATAAATACCAGCCTTGTTAGCAACACACAGATCAGAAATAGAATAGATAAAGACATAGGAAATAATAAAAATAATATTTTTAATTTTTTTTTCATATCGCCTGAAACAGCAAAAATTTGGTCACATTAACTGAACAATACTTTGAATGTTAAAATAACAGCGGTTACTTTGTAACGTAGTCAACATTATCAATATTGTCAACATTCCCATTTCCCTGAACTGAATTCTTCTTCATTCAAAGAAGAATCTCACAGGCCCAGTGGGTCTTAGAGTTGAGCCATGAAATCCTGAATGACTGCAGGACCTCCATTGGGAAAATAGAGTGAAGTGGGTGGGTCAGATCAAATCACACCACAAAAATTCCCCAGGACATCTTTGACAGGCAGCAAAGCTCCAACTCCTGAAATATTTAAAACTATTAAAAATGAAATAAATATTTTTTTTCAATAATTAAAAAAAGATTATATGTAAATTGGAAATCAATGAAAAATAAACTATTTTAAATAATTAAAAGCATTAATCAAAGCATGAATAATTGAAAGAAATTTAACACATCTTCCCTTCCCTGCAGCACCTCTTTGTAATGAATGAGCCTGCAGGTTCTGCACCAGTGCTGAGGATCCCAGAGCAGGTTCCACAGGCTTGGGAATCTCCTGTACCAGTCCAGCAGTTTAGTGCAGTCAGGAAGTTTAGGCTTCTGCAATAGTGTGTGAGACCCAAAACCTTACCTGCACTTAAGCTATGAACTGATGGCAATTTTGTGTAGAACTGTTGGGAAGCTTAACAAGATCCAGGCCAGTATACTTTGAAAATCAGTTTCATTAAAACCAAACCAATATTCTCTTCATGAACTCCAACCATTAATTTTACTTCGGAGTCACGTGAGTGAGTCCGTGAAGAAGAGCCCGCCAGTGCGCATGCGTGTCATTACGCCTTGCGCATGGCGCAACGACTGACTGGCAGGCGCGCTGCTCCTTCCAGCGGTAAGCTTAAACCTGCAGGTAAGTTTAAACTTATTTCCAGGTTCTGTTTTCTCTTGCAGGAAACTCTTCTTACAGAGTTCTTCCTGCTGGATGATTTCGGGGCGAAGTCCGGATGGGCCGCGGGGAAACTGATTCTGGACCGTGGGGAGATCCTGGTCCGGACCGCGGAAGCGCGGGTATCCGGCGGCCGTCGGGTTCGCTACCTAAGTCGCTGACAATGGGGTCAGCGGCTCCCAGACCGCTGTGGTTCCCCAGAAAGGGGGTAAAACCAAGAGTAAGTCGGTCTCGCCACCCGAGTCGCTGACAGTGCGATCAGCGGCTCCCAGACCGCTATGGTGCCCCAGAAATGGGGGAAAGCCAGTAGTAAGTTCTTCTTCTTCGAGTCCGTTGCAATCTCAGATGTCGTTCTGCCAGTATCTGGCGCAGGTCACAGCTGGTCGAGTCGGTTCAGCCAGGTCCTGGGGGCTGCACTGGGGGGCGTCGTCACACTCCAGTAGGTGGGACATTGTCTGTCCTGCTCCACAGCTGCATGTGTCTTCTGCCTGGTAGTTCCATGCTTTCATAAGAGCTTTACACCTCCCCTGCTCCACTCGTAATCTGTTGAGGGTCTTCCAGGTTGGCCATGGGACGTCGTGCCCTCTGGCGAGGCATTCAGTCGGAGTGATTCCTCTCTCCATCCAGTCGTGGGCTCGTGTGTTGAGCTGGTTCCATTCATCTTTCCAGATGTTGGTCCTTGCTGTTTCTTTGCTTGTCAGGAGAGGTGGGACTGTCTGCAAGAAACTGGCTCTGGATTTCAGTCGGGGTGGAGGTGCTGTGTGTCTGTGCAGGGGGTGCCTGGTATCGATCTCCTGTGCTCTCCGCTCGTCTTGGGCAACGATGGATCGTCTGATATGGGGGGGGGAGCAATACCAGCTAGGGCGTAGAGGCACGGGACTGGCGTTGTCTTTATGCATCCCGTGATAATGCGGCAGGTGTCATTGAGGGCTGTGTCAACCAGTTTGGTGTGGTGGGAGCGGCTCCAGCTTGAGCATGCGTATTCAGCTGTGGAGAAGCACAGGGCTAGGGCAGTTGCACGGATGGTTGGTGGATCAGTGCCCCACTTTGAGTTTACCAGTTTGCGCAGGATGTTGTTGCGAGTGTTTACCTTAGCTTTGGTGTTCTGAAGGTGGGTTTTGAAAGAGAGTGTCCTGTCGAGTGTGACTCCGAGGTACACGGGGTGGAAGTGGTTGGAGAGTTTGTGGCCATCCCATGAGACGCTCAGTTGTTTTCCTGCATCTCGATTTTTAAGATGGAAGCTGCATAGTTGGGTTTTTGATGGGTTGGGTTTCAGGTGGTTGTTATTGTAGTAGGTTGTCATCTCTTGGAGGGCGCTTTCCAGGACAGGCTCAATCTTCTGGAAGTTCTCCTGTTGGGTGGTGATGCAGAGGTCATCAGCATAGATGAAGCGGCGGCATTGTGGGGGAAGTGGTTGGTTATTGGTGTAGATGTTGAAGAGGAGGGGGGCCAGTACGCTGCCTTGTGGTAGGCCATTCTTTTGGGCTTTCCATTTGCTCTTCTTGTCATTTAGTTGGACGAAGAAGCGCCTGTTGTTTAGAAGGCTTATGATGACTTGGCACAGGTCGAGGTCACCAGTCATGTCAAAAAGTTTCCTGATCATGGTGCGGTGCTAGACAGTGTCGTAAGCAGCGGTGAGGTCTATGAAAGCTGCTCCGGTGATGAGTTTGCACTCGAAACCGTCCTCAATGTATTGGGTGAGGTTCAGTAGCTGCCCGGCACAGGAGCGACCAGGGCGGAAACCAGCTTGATCTTTAGTAAGCTTGGAGTCTATAAGTGGCATAAGGCGTTGGAGTAGTAGCCTCTCGTAGAGCTTGTAGGTGATGCAGAGGAGGGAAATGGGTCTGTAGCTCTTTGGGGATGATGGGTCCTTTCCAGGTTTTGGAATTGCAACAGTCTTGGCCTTTCTCCATACAGGTGGGGTTGTTTTCTGTGCCATGCATGAGTTCAGCATTGCTAGGAGCCAGATCTTTGCTTTAGGTCCAAGGTGCTGTATCATTTCCGTCAGTACATCATCAATTCCTGCTGCTTAGTAGTAAGTCGGTCAGGCCTTTGGACTGGGACGAGTCGGGCCAGGAGGCTTCCCTCCTTCAATGGGTAGAGTCTGCGGAAGTCTAAACCCACATGGAGCACCTGATGGAGAGGTTGCTCCATTATGATATACTCCAAAGGAGGGAGTTATCAGCGCGGGTCTCCTCAGGGGCCCTGTTTCAGGGCTGCACAATGTCTCCCTCTCAGAGGAGGGGAGCATTCGGGATCAGTTCCTGCCTGACTCAGAGCAAAAATCCTGATATAGGTCCGTAGGAGGGGCCGTATCAGCGCAGGTATCCTCAGGGGCCTACGGCAGCACCTGTTTTCAGGGCTGCCTACGAATCTCCCTCTCTGTGGAGGGGAGTGCGAGTGGTCAGTGTGTAACTGACTTCAAATTCGAAAGTATGTCTGTGGAACATACTGGAGCACATGCATATGGCTCCAAGGAAATACTCGCAAACGAAGGGGTTACTGCCGGAAGAGTTGGTTCCAGCCGTGGGCAAAAAACCCGGAAGGGGCCAGAGTTCCCTTCACGCTACAAATGCCGGCAGTGAACAGTGCTATCAGTGGTGACATTGGAGAAATGAAACCAGCTGCCGAATCTTCTCTTCAGGTAAGACTTATCCAACAGCAATACCTGGATGAGGAAGCAAAAGCTGTCGGACTAATCAAGGTACCAACGACGAACAAAGCTTCATCGGTTCGGCGACGACACACACCCCGCCTCATCGGCAGTAAGCAGTTCACTGAAGCTGGTGGCAGCTTGAAAGCTGGGCAGAGGTCTTTCAGGCCAAGGTCCAAGCCAGTCTCAGGAAATATGGAATCCACACACCCTACCAGTCCTACTCTCCAATCAAGGACGGGAATAGAACCCACATCAGGGGCCTTTGGGCTTACCATAAGACCACCGGTAACCATGGAGGTAGGTGGGTCTGGTTCTTCCGAAACATGGGGTATGTGGACCATTTACAAGTTGGTAATATTTACACTTGTGTTTTGTACAAATGACAATGATAACATGAGATTCAGATCCGTTAATAAACTAAAATGATAACATGTGATTGGTTTATTTTGCACAGTATACAAGGGTTCCAAGCATGGCTTGGAATTGGGGCCAGAGTTGTCTTTCGAGGCAGGCTCAGTATTACAGCCAGGATTGCCTTCCAAGACAAGCTCGGAAATATGGCCAGAGTTGTCTTTCGAGGCAGGCTCAGAATTATGGCCGGAGTTGTCTTTCAAGGCAGGCCCAGTATTATGGCCAGAGTTGTCTTTCGAGGCAGGCTCGGTATTATGGCCAGAATTACCTTTCGAGACAGGCTCGGGAATCTGGTCAGAGTTGTCGTTCGAGGCAGGCACGGAATTATGGCAGGTGTGGCCTGTTCATTGTGAACGATGGAGGATGTCGGTTCATCTTCGATTTAACTCGCATGTGCAACATAGACTTTTCAGAATATGGAATTTCATTACTGTTAAACAACTGATTTCCATTCTCAGGGATCACCGGAGACATTTGAAATTTATCTGGATGGGACAATGATAACAGTTAAAGCGTTGCAAAATGGGCTAACTTCAGCTCCCAGGTTATTTACCAAATTACTAAACCGGTGCTTCGACTGCCAAAAGCTCAAAAACACTTGTTCTGGCTTAGCTGGATGATATTCTAAACGCTGTATTTTGCTAAAATCAACTGTTTCAGCCGCAAACTATAATTGAGAAATTAAGGTTCCTTATCCATCCAGTTAAATTTAAGTTGATACCAACTGGCGTTATTGATTATTGGGATTTACCTTTAATTGTTAATTTGTCTGTGACTCCGCCCTGGGGCAAGAGATTGGAAACAATAGAAGCCTGTAACAACCTTGTTGTTATGAAGCAGCCTTCTATTCATCAAGTGTAATTGGCAATTAGCAGCTGTGTTTCAGCTGTGCAAATTGGACCACCAATGTAAAGCACTTTGGCCAATGAGAGTTGTTTTTAAATGTGCTATATAAATAAAAGTGACTTGACAGCTTGAAAATCTGCAAAAACCTGCAATGTTAACCAATTTTTTCAAAAACCTTTGCATTATCAGAACTTACAACGTGCAAAGTAGTAACCTCTCAGGTGCCATGTGGGTCATTGTTAAGAGATCTATGCTATTAGCAGCTGAAGCTACCAAAGTCACAATGGTGGACGACCAGTATTCAGCATTGCTCCAGTAGGTTTTGGTCACTAAATTTTCAGTTATATTACAAACTGATGCTAGTGCTCAAAGATGGAAAATTACGAATGCCATCTCTAGTCACGGAGGCAGATAGAATTTGCATGAGTTACCAATTCCTCAGTTATTGGTATCAACTACCTATAGACACTATGTGCATTCTATGGGTTAAAGGGTTATTGTACAAATATTCATAATTTGCATGCTCAATTCCAAGTTGATACACTGTGGTGGTGGCAAGTCAAAGTATCCTGTCATATTTACCTAAGCACATTTGGCGCTGGTGTATCATCACGTAAATTCAATGACAACACAGAATGGATGTTGGATCACAAAGTATTTTATGACATTATGGCTCGATGAAACACCGAATATCGATATGTTTGTATCCAGGCTCATTCACCGGTTGCAAAAATGTGCGGTTCACAGTGGCGAGAGATACATTCTCGCTATACGGGGGAGGAATGTTCTTTTATGTCTTTTCTCCATTTTGCCTCATCAGTTCGGTCTTGCAATAAATTCAGCAAGGTACCGCTTCAGGGTTTTCGTACTGTCTGACTGGCCTATGCAGCCATGGTTCCCGCTTATGTTGGGAATATAATAGAACCTTATATGGTTATTCTAAACATAAAACGTTGCTGGTTCAGCCTGTGACTCAGGAAACCAGCCCCTGCATGATAAAATCAATTCATTAGCTTGCAGACTCTGAGAAGACTGCTCCTGTGGCTCGGATTGTCAGACCGATCCATGTATGTGTTCATTGCAGAGTGCAGGGATAGTACCAAAAAATCTGTACATTTCCTCTTCAGAAGATGGGAAGCATTTTGTTTACATACTATGTTACATATACTACGGCACGGATTACTGACGTCTTGGAGTGCATTTCAAATGGGTCCTTGACAATAAATTAAGTTATGAAGCCATTAACTGTGCCCAACGTGCCTTCTCATCGTATTTGCTGCAGCGAGCGGGACCCAATCTGTCGGGTCTCACCCTCTGATATCCAGTTGATAAGGGATCTCTTTAACACAAGTTCTCCCAGGCCCAAGCACACGGAAGTATGGGATATTGACATTGTGTTAACACTACTTCGCCAAGGGGCTCCAGCTACATCCTTATCTTTGGCGGGCTCTCATAGGTAGTTATCCTCAGGGCGCTGGTCTCAGCGCAGCGGGTCCAGTCACTACATGAATTGCGACTGGACAGGGTGGTTACATCTGCAAATAATATGATATTTTACGTTTATGATTTAGTTAAGTAGAGCAGCCCAGGGGTGTCAGGTCTCAAACTAGTTCTCATGGCATACCCCATGGACCTTCGGTTATGTGTGGTCACACATTTACAACAATACGTCAAGGTCACCTAGAGCCTTAGAAGCCCTGATACTAGCAATGTTTGTTAGTTACGACAAACTTCATAAAAAGGTATCAGTTCAGACCATCTCCAGGTGGTTAAAACAGGGTTTTGGCTTATGCAGGAGTAGATACTAATATTTCTAATCTCACCACCAGGGCTGCTACAAGTTCAGCAGCAAGGGTTATGTACGTTCTGCTGGACCACATCCTGCAGGATGGTCTAACGAGCGAGCTTTCCAAACATTTTATAATAACCCACAACCAGACCGGGGGTATTTGGTAACTCTATTTTAGTTTCTATTTTATAGTTCCTCCCGGATGAGAGGGGTTACTATTATTATTATTTGTTCATTAAATAGCATCAGCATGTTTTAAATCCATGTAATGTCTGTATGCATTATCAACGTTTCCCTTATCTGTGGTCAACTGATGCAGTTGTGTTTGTGTGGACTTTTCCACGGCATGAAATCACAGAGCTTTGAAATCTTCACGGAATCACTCACGTGACTCCGAAGTTAAATAGTAAGATTAAACGAGCTTACCAGTTTGAAGGTTGATCTTTATTTTATGAGGAGTTAAGATGAGCGATTAGGTGCCCTCCGCTCCCAACCCTCGTATCATAAAGGTCATCTGGTAGTTCTAGTTTTCTCTAATCTTACTATGGCACTCCAACTACTGTTATCTGTGATTTCACACAGCTGCTTTGAAGATTGACACGCATGCGCACTGGCGGGCTCTTCTTCACGTAATCGCTCATCGTAACTCCTCATAAAATAAAGATCAAACTTCAAACTGGTAAGTTCTCATTTAATCTTACTATTTTATTTCCATCCTTTTGTTCCAAATGAGTCAACATTTCTCCGTACTATTCTGTGCGCCATAGCTTCACGTCTGCCAAGTGGGCCGTGAACTTTGTTGAAGTAAATGCAAAGCTAATCAGTCTGGTAGCTCAAAGTTTTCAGTGCTTATGTGATCGCTCTGTTATGTCTGTATCCGAGAGGCAACAAGTAATGAGCATTGGTTGGAGGGAATATGGAAGAGGGTTGTGATGGGGAGAAGAAGTGACTCAGAACCTTAACAGGATGTTGTCCAACAACAGTGGAATATTGAGGTTTGATCAGAATGTTATTCAAATTCAGGGTATCATTGTTACTATCAAGAATACCATCTCCTACCTACTCCTTAGTGTTGTGCTTGAGTAGTAGTGATGCTACAATCTACCTGGTTAAGCTGCACCCAGAGTGTTGCTATAATCCTTGGATCCATTAATGATGAAGGAGCCTCAATGAAGTTCTGTGTCAGGGTGGTGTGTCGTTTGGAGGAAATAATAAGAAGGTGGTGATGATACCTGGTGACTGTTGCCTTTGACCTCCTGGGTGGCAGAGCCCACAGGTTTAGGAGGTAGTGCTAATGAATCTTGAATACTTATTGCCAGAGGTGAAACGCCCATGTTTAGGAAAAGGTTTGTGATCAACAGGTCAATACAAAACTAAAACAATAAGGAATCCAAAAGAGAAATTGGTATTTGCAGGCTCCATTGACCTGCTATCCATGCATTCCCACGGCATTTCCAAAACGCAATCAGTGAGTTTGGTATTCCGACTGCGCATGCCCAGGTCATAGGTCACAAGCGAAAAGCAGTCTTTGCAACGGTGGAGCTACAATGTGTGCAGGCTTGCGTTTCGTCCGTGGTCAGGGTCGGACCTGGCTCTCTGTCACTGCGTGTGCTGTTGAGTTGCTGCTGGGCCATCCCCGTCCCCTTCCCGGTGCCCATCCCGGTCAGGAGGTGTCCAGGAAGGTCCTGAGCTGACGGGACGGCCCTGGACGTGCAGCCGGTGCTGCAGCCGCTGGCTCCAGCTCTGGTCTGCCTGTCCCGCCGGGTTGGCCGGCAGCCCTCCACCTCCACCCCCCTCCCCTCAGTCTGACACCAAGATAATGCTGAAGATGGGCAGCCGCCAGCCCTGCTCGAAGACGGGCGACTCGGAGCCGCTGCTGCTGGAGTCGTCCTGGTCGGAGAGAATCCTCCTCCCTTGCCCAGCCACAAGCTCAGCGTCCGGGCCAGCTCCAACTTCAGCGGGGCTGAAGGCCGCCCGCAGAGCGGCCCAGTCGAGCGCTGGGCCGGAGGAGGCTGAGCCCAGGCTGGCGCTCTGGCACAGGTGAGGCCAGAGCCCTCGTTCTTCCTTGGGGTTGTGGATGAAGTGGCAGCGGGTACCGTAGGGGCAGAAGCGGTGGTGTGCAAGGTACGGCACGGCTCCATAATTTACTTGGGGTGGCGGCTGAGGGAGCGCAGCTCGACTGGGCTGTGGGTGAACTGGCACTTGTCGCCATAGCGGTCCATCAGGGAGCGTGTTCCTCTGGAGTTGGAGCAGGGTTGGGCTGGAGTTGGTGCTTCTTCTCCGCACTGATTGTGGGCCTGGGTCCACTGGTGTCGTTGGTCTGGGCTGTCGGTTGGCCCAGCGGGAGAGGCGGAGGTGAGCTGGGGTTGGGGCTTCCGGTTTGCTGCCGAGAGCCGGTCCAGTCTCCCCCCCCCCCATCTCCCACTCATATCTGCCCCCTCTATCTGCCCCCTGACAAATACAAACTTGAAAAAAGACCAAAAAATTGGACCCAAACTATACTCACTGAATCTACAGCACTTTGTTCAATTTTATTTACAGCGTTTTACCTTTGACAAATCCCATGATTCCTTCCGCTTTTCGGAATACCAAACTCGCTTATTGGGAGCTCGTTGTGGGAAATGTTTTGATGAGATTGTTTGAGAGGAGAGTGGAACTGTGAGCTTCTGAGTTACATTATATCACTCAATGAAGGTTAATTCAACTGCTGAGAAGATCTGTACAGCAGCAATGTACAGCAGCAATAACTGATCATCAAATATTGGAAAGCATTGCTGTATACCTTTTAATAATAATAATAATAATGGATGGGATTTATATAGCGCCTTTCTAATACTCAAGGCGCTTTACATCGCATTATTCATTCACTCCTCAGTCACACTCGGTGGTGGTGAGCTACTTCTGTAGCCACAGCTCCCCTGGGGCAGACTGACGGAAGCGTGGCTGCTAATCTGCGCCTACGGCCCCTCCGACCACCACCAATCACTCACACACATTCACACACATTCACACGCAGGCAAAGGTGGGTGAAGTGTCTTGCCCAAGGACACAACGACAGTATGCACTCCAAGCGGGATTCGAACCGGCTACCTTCCGGTTGCCAGCCGAACACTTAGCCCATTGCGCCATCTGTCGTCCACCTTTTGGCACTTTATGATATCCCAAATTTGTTCACACATTTGAAAAGTGTTCCCTGTTGTACTGTAGAAAAGAGTACAGACAATCGATGCACAGACTGCAGGAATTGGATACCTAAGGAGAAGTCATAAGTACCAAATATTTACAGAAATATCAGCTGAAGTCATTACGCATTAGTTTCCAATTTATCCCCCTATTTTAGGGGAATAATGTATTTGAGGGATGAAACCCTTGGCTGGAATTCCCTCCTTTGGAAAGGTGCCACAGATCTCTTGCACCCAGAAAATAGCAAAGGCGAGGCCTAGGCATAACAGGGCAGACCATGGCACAGTGGCAGAGTTGCTGCCTTACAGTGCCTGAGACCCAGGTTCGATCCTGACTATGGGTGATGTCTGTACCAAGTTTGTACGTTCTCCTTGTGACCGCTTGGGTTTTTTCTGAGTTCTCTGGATTCCTTCCACATTCCAATGGTGCGCATGCTTGTAGGTTAATTGGCTTCTGTAGATTGTCCCTAGGGCATAGAATAAAACTTGTGTATGGGTGATCGTTGGTCGGCGTCGACCCGGTGTGCTGAAGGACCTGTGTCCATGCTGTATCTCTAAACTAAACTAAACTAATTCTGACCCAAAAGAAAATACCACTGGCAATACAGAACGTACTGAGCAGTGTGTTGGGGATATCAGCCTACGTTTTGCACTGCAGCAAAGTAAGGGGATGGACACATTTGGGGAGACATAAGGTGCTGGAAGAACTCAACGGTTTAGGCAGCATGTGACCTGATCCATTGAGTTCCTTTGCACTTTGTGTTTTGATCAAGATTCCAGTGTCTCACTGTGTCAAGATATCTTGTGTCTCACACATTTTGGGAGACAGGTAACTTCATTCTGCAGAACTGAGTTTTTTTCTGAACTTCATGCCCTGTGAAGTCTTGATAACATTCTGGATGCAAACCAATCAAGGCTTTTCGGTATTATACAGGATATTGCTGATTTAATTGTACAAACACCGACTGAATTGCGAAAATTGCTGTAATTAAGTATTGACCAGGTTTAAAATGTGAAAGGGCTGTGAAAAATGTGAGGCAGAACGCTATTGCAAATAGATTTTTGGGCATAAATACTGACGTGCCTGGCTCTGCTGCAGATGCTCATTTTGCTGACCCAAATGGCAAACTCCATTCATCTGCACCACATCCCAACATACCAGCTCTTGTGTCACAAAATATAGACTTTAAAAGGTATCATTCCAATAAATTGCAGTAAATGGGCTGTTGATAGAGATGTGGTTTGAAACATTGTATAATTCTGGTCTGAATTTAGCATTGTAAATTTGGATACGCTCCAGCTGAAATAAAATTGCCCTGTTTTAGAAAGTTACAAACAATTTAGTTAGCCCAACATGCCCAATGGTCTGACTTTTAATACCCCCTTTTCTTTAGTGCTGCTGGCTGAACAATTCATGTCAAATATTGGACGTTAAAAGGAGTAAGAGGCAGTTTGCAGCTTATGACATTTATCAGTGATGAAATGCAAGTGCACTGCATGCTAGAGTTTTCGATCCAGAGCCCCATGCCTCATTATACAGTTTTAGCATAATGGCATAACAGTAATCAATGGGCACTGAAAGTGAATTAAAGGTTGATTTTAGTGCTAATTAGTGCAAAAGGAAAACTGAATATTGCTGTCATTGTGACCTTAAAACCATAAAGTGCCCTCATTACTGGGGCTTTTGATCTGAGGATCATAAATGTAGAAGATAAATCTGCTTTGGTGAATCAGTAAATCACTGAATTCTACAGATTAACTTTAATTTTAAGCAAACGTATTTGTTATAGTTGAACTGAGAGCTGAATTTCAATACATGCAATTCTTTTTCCAGATGATTTTTTTAATGTAATTTTTAAGGGCGCACGAATGATTTGTCATATTATATGCCTGGTTTCATGGGAGTTAGTGCGAACTTACTCAAAGGCATTGCAGTCACTTGCAAAGTATTGAGCTGTTATGTTCAAACTCCTTCACTGATGAGCTTTATTAACACAATGGGCTATAACATGGGATAAAGGTGTTTGCAATTTAGCTTCTGCTTATTGTATCAAAATATGCATGTTTTCATGATAGAAACAGAAAATGCTGCAAAAGATGCAAAACATCTGGGAAAACAGATATAATGTTTTAGGACAATGATGTTTGTTCCATGGAGACACAAAGATCTGCAGATACTGGAGTCTTGAGTAAAACACACAGTGTGCTGGAGTAACTCAGTGGGTTGGGCAAGGAATGCTTCTGATGAGCGTTGTGAACGTGTAGAAGGGAAGCTCAGGGGTATCGTGCAAATGCTGACATGGAGACCAAAGAGCAGCCTGCCGAGAACAGGGACAGACCCGGTGGCTGCTGCGGTGGTTGCTGGCCGAGAGCAAGGATGGACCCAGTGGCTGATGAGATTGTCAAGACGAGAAGGCACATGGCGCTCTGTCAAGAACAAAGACCCAGAGGGCCACCGAGAACAAAGACCCGGCGGGCCGCCAGCGGCCACGTGCGGTTACCAAGAGCAAGTGCGGCGGCAGGCCTGGTTCACTGCTGCGAAGAAGGGCCTGGCTGACCGCTGCCTGCAGGGGGGAGATTGAAGCCGGAAGACCGGAGAGTCATGCTGGGAGCGCTGGCACCGATGGACGCGATAAGTGGGCCGGTGGGGGAGGAACCAGGGTATTGCCTCCAGCACCTTCAAGTTCAGCTGCAGAAGGCGCTCTCTGGGACACAGAGGTGGACGGGTGAGGAGAAAGACAGTTGGGTCGCGGGCTTGCAACAGCCTGGGGCTTATCTGGGCTTACCTGGTTCGGGGGCACTACAATACTTCCAATGTGGACTTTTGACTGTTTCTTTCTGTTTGTAAACAGTGCCAAAATATGGTGACTGTGCATTTGTGGGTTGTGCAAAAGAATTTCCCTGTGTATACGTGACAATAAGAACGATTGAACCATTGAACCAAAAAATGGATAGGCGATGCTTTTCGTCTGGAAAAGAGTCCTGATCTGAAACATTGTCTATTCATTCCTTCCACAGATGCTACCATACCCGCTGAGTTACTCCAGCGCACTGGATGTTTGTTCCATTGTGTCAACTGCTTGAATATCTTCACCTGTAGGGTGCCAGCTGCAACTTGGTGAGTTGCATATCTGAAAGAATGTGTTCATTTGTCACTACAGAGTCCTAATCATATAATTTACAGTCGCACTGAGGAAGTGCAACATTTTCTGACTACTTTTAATAAGATGTTAAAGCGGAGCTTTTGTCTGCCCATTTTTAGGTTGAAAAGATCCCATGCAGTTATTTTGAAACAGAGCAGGAAGGCTATCCATGGCATCCAATCCAAAATTTATACCTCACTCAAAGTCGCAGATAGAAAAAGAAATCTGGTCATCACAACACTTTTGTGGGAACTTGCTGTGTGCATATTGGTTGCCATGTTTTCCACAACAGCATTTGCATTTGAACACCATACTAAGAGTTGTAAGGTGCTTTGGGGTGCCCTGAAAATAATGTGTAAAGTGCTGTGGAAATGTACGTCTTTCCTTACATCATATGAGTTCCAGTTCATTGATGCTACAAAATGCCACTTTTTGGGCAGCACAGTGGTGCAGCTGTAGAGTTGCTGCAGTACAGCGCCAGAGACATGATCCTGTCTATGGGTGTTGTCTATACAGGGTTTGTATCTTCTCCCTCATGGGTTTCCTCCGGGTGCTCCATTTCCTCCCACATTCCAAAGATGTGTAGGTTTCCGTAAATTGTCCCTAGTGTGTAGGATAGAACTAGTGTATGGGTGATTACTGATCGGCGCAGTCTTGGTGGGCCCAAGAGCCTGTTTCTATGCTGTATCACTAAACTAAACCGCAAATCAATTTAATGTTTAATTGTGCACACAGCCACACATTTGACATAACTGCGCAAAACCATTCCCATCTTGCTTTCATGTCTGTCACTTCCATTTCTGCTTCTCTTTTCCTGCCACAGTTACAGATCGAAAATTCCAGTTTGACTAAAATCCAACAAGAACATATAGTTATTCTGATAAATAAAAGTGAAAAGAGAGAAAATATGTTACGTTGTACATTCTTGACAAACCTCACCTCTGCAACTGGATTTGATGACTTCCTGACCCCTAGACTGTGAGCAGTAAGGATAGGTGACAAAACACTCTCCATGATATTTCTCGACAATAGCGCTCCTGAAGACTGCATCCTCGGCCTCTTACAATGCGCTCTATACACTCACTACTGTGTGGCCAAATTTAGCTCTAACTCCACTTACAAGTTTGCAGATGACACCAACTTAGTGAGCCGGATCTTGAACAATGATGAGATGAAGTACAGCAGGGAGATAGAGAGCTTAGTAACATGGTGTCAAGATTACAATATTTCCCTCAATGTCACCAAATTGAAGGAATTAATCATGAACTTCAGGAAGCAGAGTAGAGCATATGGCCCAGTCTATAAGTGGACTGCAGTGGAGATAGTTGAGAACTTCAAGTTCCTCGTTGTATATATTACCCAATGATTTGACCTGGTCCAACCATATTGATAATATGATCAAGAATTTGTTAGTATTTGTTAGTCTGTGTTCAAGATGGCGGTCGGAGGGGAGAGTGGACGCTGGCGTTAAATTGCCGCTGCTCTCTCCTCAAGTTGTGCTTCTGATTTTCTTTTTTTGTGTTTTTGGAAGGAATTCTGTCCCTGATTTATGTATTGGTCTTTATAACCTATTTTTTTTTAATTCTGATTATATGTTTTATATAAATCTCTGTATGGTGTCCTTGAGACCTCGGTATAAGGCGCCCGTAAATAAAATCCATTATTATTATTATTAAGAAAGCTCACATACACCTCTACTTCCTCAGAAGCATAGGAAATTCAGCATGTCTCCAATGAACCGTCCTAATTTCTACAGCTGTACCAGAGAAAGTATCCTATTACAGTTTGTTATGACAACAGCTTTGTCTAAGATTGCAAAAAAAAATTATGGAGAGTTGTGGACACAGCCCAGTGCATTGTGCAAACCAGCCTCCCTCTCTCCCTCTCTCCCTCACCATTGACTCCATCTACACATCAAGCTGCCTCAGGAAACCAGTCAACATAAACAAGAACCACTCACACTCCAATTATTCTCGCTTCTCCCCTCTCACATCGGGTAAAAATGCAAAAGGTTGAAAGCAATAATAGCAGAGCCAAGAACAGCTTCTTCCCTATCGATTCTTGAACAAACCTCTCATATGCAAAGGATATATTCCTGATCTCCCATTATACCTCGTTGTGTTCCTACACTTTCTCTGTGGCTGGAACGCTATGCCCAGCAATCAGTTCCCTTTCTCGATACCTGTTTGAGATGATTGTACTAATGGATGATATGATCTGCCTAGATAACACAGAAACCAAAAAAATTAATTGTGTCTCAGTACAGATGTCAATAAAAACCCAATAATAAACCAATAGTGAGCCAAAGTTCCTCAAATATGAAATGTTAGATTGAGCGTGTCTTTTCAGGAAGAGAATTCCAAAAACTCACAACTGTCGGAGAAAAAGAAACTCACCTCATTTGATCTTAACTGGGCAATCTCCCATTTTAAACAACTTCATTCCAGTTCTCCTTACAAGAGGACAACTGCTCTCTACATTGCAAGTACTATCACAACATTTAAGAAACATTTAGACAGGTACATGGATAGAATAGGTTTCCAGGGATGTGGGCCAAATGCAGGCAGGTGGGACTCATGTAGATGGGGCATGTTGGTCAGCATGGGCAAGTTGAGCCAAAGGGTCTGCTTCCATGTTGCATGACTATGATTTATCCACCTTGTCAAGACCCTTCATATTCTTATTTGTTTCAATCATGTTACTTCTCATTCTTCTGAAGTCTTATGTCACCTGTCTAATCTTCCCAGCTGAGAAAACCCACTCATTCCATATACAAACCCAGTAAATCTGCTTCCATATTAGTATTCTTAGATCAGATTCAGATTAGTTTATTGTCATATACACCAGGGTGCCATGAAATTCCTTGTTCACATGAAACTCACGATAAGAAACAGTATACATCGAGTAATAATAATTACAATGATGAGTGAAAAATAGCAGGATGGTGCAAGATTGTAGTACAATCTGAAGTAGTGGAAAATATATGAAAGTATAATGTTTAAGAAGGTGACGTGTGTCGTGCTTGGGTGATGACGTCCTCCATAGGTCTGTTTTTCCTGTACACAAAGTACAAGGAGTCAAGATTGTCCAGCACATGTGGGCCATGATCAATCTTCCAAAGCTCGGAGGAAATACCACAAAGTCGCTTGAACACATTGAAAGTATACCTCAAGAAAACACGCGAGCATCACAAACAAGTGGGCTTGTTTGCCCAAGCTTCCATCAGAGGGAGTCTGTTTTGATGTGCCATAAAATATGAACCATTGTAGTGTTCATCCTCAGACTAGACACCACCAAACAAAACTCTTCTATTACGAAGCTCAAAGAATCCCAAATTCCCAATTCCAGACCTTTATTCCGTGTGGTTACCCTTAATTGATTCCTTCATCCTGTTATTAACAAAGTGCATTTTGGTGACGTAGACCTAATGTGACATGTTGCAGCTGGTTTTGTCATTAATGATTAGAGTAAAATAAATTATCGAATGTAGCGTTTTTGTTAAAGGATACAAATTAAAAACATATTTCTTTCAGTTAAATCTAAGGTAAAAATTATTACGATAAAACCTCCAAAAGAGACCAGTCACTATTTTAGAATCTTCAACAAATAATCTGACTGAATATGCTAACAAAATCACAAATATTTCTTCACAGTGTTTAATTCTCTGACCAATAATTTATTATTAACTATTAAATAATAGATGAATTAAACATGACCGATCATCAGCATTAACTTGATCTGAATTTGCCCTTTTGCAACTGCTTAGGAATAATCTAAATTGAGTAAAGCTAAATTAATTAAAAATATCTAATGATGATTTGTTATTGATTGCACGTGAAAAATCAAATCCCTTACAAATTAGAAAAGAAGTAGCATCTGGGTGCGGAAAAACAGTTAATGTTTCAGGTTGATGACATGGCCTGACCTGCTGAGTTTTCCTACAATTTCTGATTTTACATACAAACTTTCCAATAAGACAATCTCATTTTTCCAGGCCTTGATCCGGTAAACCTTCTCTCAACTGCTTCCAACACATTAACCTTCCTTGTTTCATATTTCCATGATGGCCGGAGAGAGGAGCTTGATCATTCCAAGTCCAATTATATTTTGATGCATCCAATAGAACAACGTGTGAAAATAACGTTTCATGATCCTCCCCTGAATGTTGACTTGCTGATGAATTTACAAACCACCTTTGCAATTCCTGTGATGTGATTTAGAGGATAACGACTAGAGATTCTATTCTTTCTATATTATCATATCTAAATCAAGGATGATGAGGAGTGACCAACTAGAGCTGGAAGAGATCATTCAGCACTTGGAATCTGCTTTGCCATTCAGCTGTATCATTGCTCTTCCCTATCATAAAACCTTCTGCCCACCATTCATACCCTTGTGGGACTAAAACAGATCCGTCTCAAATTAGAAGTTTTCATTTGTTTCTCCCCCCCTCCTCCCTTTGCCATCTGTACGATAGAGAAAGTTTTGTTATTTATGTGGTACCATCACCTCTAACTTGCCTAGCTCCTAATTTAAACTATCCCCCAACCACCTCGCTAATCCATGTTTCTCTGGGCCTCCCTAGAATAGAAAAACATTGTCGTCTCCATTTACCCTATGAAATACTTTAATCATCTTAAGTACCTCAATTGCATCAGCAGTTAATCATCGATATACTAAAGAATAGTCTATGCAGTTATTATAACTGTGCAGATAACATATTCCATAAGATCTTCAGGTAAGGATTTTATCTTGCTGAAAAAATAAGTACATTTGATGTATATTTTGATGCAGGATTTTAAACTGTGTGTTTAAATGAATCAATTTTACTTTTGTTAACACAGCATCAATTTGGCTAATTTCCTCAGGCAATTTACAAACATAAGGATGACATGATTGAGAAGTGCAACATTTTTTCCCATTTACTTCATCTGTTTGTCTTGTGTTATTTATTTGTGGGTTCAGGCAACACTGGCACAGCAAGCATGTATGCCCATCCATAATTTTCTTTGGTGTGCTGGCTACTTATGTGGTTAGTAAAAAGCCGAAAATAGACACAAAAAGCTGGAGTAACTCAGCGGGACAGGCAGCATCTCTGGAGAGAAGGAATGGGTGATGTTTTGGGTCGCCCGAAACATGTGTCAAAAGTTTAAACCAGCATCTGCAGTTCCTTCTTACATAGTTAGTAAAAAGCTGATGACTTTACAGAGGGCCCAGACAGGAAATGCAGATTTTCTTCCCACAAGAACATGAATGGACCAGGTAGTAATTTCACAATCATCATTGCTAACCTTATATCACAGATTTATTTAAACAGCAACTTTAAATAGCCTAGGTGCTGTGATGGGATTTGAAATATTGTCTTTTGCATCATTAATCTTGGCCTCTTGATTCCTTTATCACACCCCTTTTTCTTGGACTGAACTGAGTTAGATGCAGAAGGGAAATTTTGTATTTAGAGTAGGAGAGGGATTTTCTGGTCATTAGTAAGCTTGAATGGTAATGGGTTCTATGCAAAATTTGTTTAGACTGGGGAATAGTTGTGTGGAAGTTTGTAACCAAGGCAACGGAGAAAACATTTCTCTTGAGTCCAGTCCCTGCTCCTTCTTGCTCAAGAGGAACTTCTAAAAATGCTTGTTGGAAGCAATAAGTGATTGATTAACACTCATGCAGCCTGCATATTTATTGATCAAACATACAGCATG
>CM075977.1:36838262-36850762 GCA_038087875.1 Malacoraja senta | reverse complement strand
AGTTAAACTTTCTGTGGACGTAAAGAATGACCACTTCTCCTCAGCATTTGTTCCTGATCTGGAACACTGCATTGACACATCAGTGTATAAGAGATTATTTTAGCATAGCTGCTACTTTTAAGCAGAACAAATTGCCTGTAGGCAAAGTCTTGTAGATTGTACAATGGTCAGCATGTGGCCACAGTGAAAATCTGCCTTTTATTGCAGCACTAAGTTGATCTGGCCCGATTTCTATTTAAAGAAAAAAAAATTTGCTCAGGGTGTGTGAAGAATTTCTCTCAATTGTGAGAGGGCAAAGCTGCAAGAGTATTCAGTAAAGGAAGGAACTGATTTTATTTTTAAATGAGATTGTTAACAAGAGTTCAGTCTCTAATAAAGCCCCTGTCCCACTTTCCCGAGGTACTCACGAATTCTCCCGCGGTTTTCCCATTGATTCAAACTCGGAGAATGTCTGTAGCAAGTCCGTAGGAGTCCGTAGGAGGCCGTAGGAGTCCGGAAATATTTCTTAGTGGCTCGTAATGCCAGCCGTAGGTACTCGGGGCATCAGGTAAGTCGGGACGTTTTTTCAGCATGTTGAAAAATGTCCACGAGTAAAAAAAATAGCCCGAGTACCTACGGCTGGCATCTCCGAGTTTGAATCAAGGGGAAAACTCGGGAGAATTCATGAGTAACTCAGGAAAGTGGGACAGGGGCTTTAGCCCATCATTAACCAGCTAACAATACATAATGCTTCTCACTACACGGAAATCTTACCCTCCTAATGTTGCTTCTTGCTATTCACATTTTGAAGATGTGTATACTTTTGATATGATTTCAGCTTTTTAAAAGATTCCTACTGTGCCTCTCACATTCATTTTAGGATGACCCACAGCATTTAATAGTTTGTGCTCATAACCGCAGTTATAATATATAAGATTAGCCTGTCAATTTGCACCCAGCAAACTTCCATAAATACCAGTGTGATAATGACCAAATCTTCTTTCACTTCTCCTTAAGCCCTTCCCATAGAACAACCACAAATCGGCAGTGTGATGGGATACCCTCCACTTTCTTCATTGAGTAACATTCAAGAGGTTTTTACACCATCCTGGACAAATCAGCCTATCTATTTGTCACTTATTTATCATTGTGAATATCGGACTAAATCTTGCTCTCTCCAGCCTGTTGTCTGTTCTTGCACACACCTACCCCAATATTTTTCCCAAGGACATAGTTACCTTTAGTGATACATGAGTTTTATTCTTTAGTTTAGATGGTATTAGAGAAACAGCGTGGAAATAGACCTTTTCGCTCACTGAGTCCACGTTGACCATTGATCACCCGTTCACATACTTCAATGTAATCCCACTCCCAACGCAGCAAGGGCAATTTACCGAGGCCAATTAACCTACAAACCCGCATGTCTTTGGGATGTGAGTGGAAACCCAAGTTTCACAGGGAGAACATGCAAACTCTGCACAAACAGCACCCGAGGTCATGATCCTGAGGGTCCACCACTTGATCATCCTGATCACCATTTCTTGGAGCACTCCAGTTAAAGGCTTTTTTTCAAAACTATTTTCAAATCTTTGTGGTATTAAAGAAAAACAATTTAAACAACTACAATAAATTATTAGACAAAATAATACATTTACTTAAATACTGGAAAGAGCTTGGAATTAATTAAAATAACATATCAATAAAATAAATAAACCACTTGACCTTACATTTTGAATCAGCCCTGTACTCCTATACAAATGTTCTACATGGTGCAGTGTTGGATACTAAGTGAAAGCAACTTCTCAGCTCAAGGCTAAAGGCAGCACCTTTACCAGCTGTGCCACTGTGCCACCCAAGACAAGACAGTGATGAGTTCAGTGGTGGAATGGAAAATTCAATGTACCTTCATCTCCTCCCTGAACTCCGAATTGTAATGTGCTGATGGGAAACTCAAAAACGAACCGACCTGCAAAGAGAAAGTTCTCTTGAATTCATTACCAAAAGTTGAATACATTTGGGCCCAACCATTTTCTCCATTACCACTGTTGGGTTGTATGTACTATCTACAAAGCTCGCTCTGGCCTTGGAATCTCTGGTCCCAAGGGGAATAATACTGTAAGTACATGGGGGCACCATCATTTGTAGGTTCCTCTCCCAGTCAGACAATATCCTCACTGGGAAACATGTTGTTGGTTGTTCATTGTCACTGGCACTCAATTCTGGTTTGCAGAACCCAACAGCTTTATAAGACACCTTCATCAGAAGGACCACAGTGTTTCAAAACTATGGCTCACCACTACCTTCTCAAAGACAATTGGGAAGGAGAAGCGCCATTGATGCCCATTTTCTGCAAATTAATGCAGTAAAATATATATAAAGTGTTTATCTTTGGTTGCAGAGGGATAAATATTGGCCAGAACCAAAGGCAAAAAGCACTCCATTTTTAACATGAACATGCTGTAAAACTGGAAGTGAAATGTGGAAAAACATTATTCACATATTTTTTTCCCAGGACAGGGGAATATAAAACCAGAGAATTAGTTAAACTAGATCTAGATTCATTCAGAGGGTTGTGGATATATGGAACGAGCTCTCAGAGGATGTTGTGGAGGTGGGTATGATTGCAATGCCTAAATGGCATTTGAAGGAAAAAATGGATATGAAAGGTTTCGAGGAATGTGGGACAAATGTAGGCAAATGAGATTAGCTTAGACAGGCATCTTAACCAGCATGAACAAGTTGGGCCAAAGAGTTTAAACAAAGAACTGCAGATTCTGTTAGGCTGAAGGGACAGGGAAAGCAGGAACACCTTGGGGAAGGTCAATTACGGTGAGGAGGGATACTATTCAGTGTATTTTCATGTCCATTGAGTTTGCAATTTGTAGATCTATTTTAAGCATGTAAATCCACAATGAATAAGAAATTTGCTGCATTTCACCAGGAAAGATTTATGCACACATTCAAGGCAAATTTGCATTCTTTCCACCAGTGTCTGCTAAGAGATTCTGCCTTGCAAGGAATTCAGAGGGATTAGCGAAAATCTGTAAGGTTGATTAAAACCCCCCCAAAAGGCTTGTGATAGACACAAAATGCTGGAGTACTCGGTACTTGCTCGGTACTTCAGTCTGAAGAAGGGTCTTGACCCGAAAAATCACCCATTCCTTCTCTCCAGCGATGCTGCCTGTCCCACTGAGTTACTCCAGCATTTTGTGTCTACCTTCGATTTAAACCAGCATCTGCAGTTCTTTCCCACACAAAAGGCTTGTGATACTCAGTGACATTCCCTCAAAACTGCCCAAAAGAGGCAGGAATTCATTGGCAGGAGTAAATAATTGGTATACTGTATATGACCAAATTTGTCACTAATGTTACTGCCGATAGGCAAAAAATAATAATTCTGAGTGGAACACAGGAAACCCAGCAAGATTACAACACAGTGATGGTACAACAATGAATGGGAAAACAGGTTTGATGTCTGTTAAGAGTCTACATTTGATGCTTACACAGACTCGGTACTTTACTGATGCTGGTTCATGTTATGCCATGAAGACAGAAAAAATATGATGGCAGAGCAAGAAAGTTTGCATGTTATCCATTACTCCTTGCAGTCACATAAAAAATAAATTAGAAGTTGAATTTTACATTTCAAAAATCTTCCAGTTCTAGATGGAAACAATAAACCCTGTTTCATTAACATAGATTATTTACAATGGAGCAAAAGATTACAACCCATTTCAAAACAATTTTCATGGATTAGGGCATAAGTCATACACACAACACAATATTTTCTGCAATGGTTTGTCATATTGTCAATAGCAATGCCTTTCACTTGTAATCTGCAAGCAACTATATGAATATCTGGTGATTTAAATGGATATGCATATCTAAATTATTCATTTTGATAATAAGAGGCCACTGTAAAATCCAATATTCAGTAAGTACAGTTAAGCCTGATGGGCTATGAAAAGAAATGGAGAAGGCCATTCAGCCCGTCAATATGCTTCAACAATTCATCCGTCACCTTCTTTTATTTTGCTTGACTCGTTATCCATTAAAACTCTTTCACTCAACTGCAATCTATGTATCTCAGTCTTGTAAATTCAGTATGCGTAGACATTTGGGGGAAGGCTTTTCAGATTTTTATCATATTTTGTGTAAACAAAAATGCTTCCGGCTTTGATCCCCGAAACATCTTAATTTATGACCCAAAAGGACACAAAGTGCTGGAGTAACTCAGCAGATCAGGCAGCATCCTTGGAGAACGATGATAGGCGATGTTTTGTTCTCCTGAGATGCTGCCTGGCCTGCTGAGTTACTCCAGCATTTTGTGTGTCCATTTGTGTATCAACCAGCATCTGCAGTTCTTTGTTTCTACTTCTTAGTTTATGACCCCTTGGTTTTGATTCCAGAAACAGAGGAAATGATTTATCTTTATTTGTTCCATTGAACCCTTTCAAACACTTGATCTCAAAACTGCTCAATTTTAAAAGGGCACTGGCAAACCTTATGTATCTTGACCCTCTAAATGTTGTTCTTTTTCAAGGAGAATATGGATTGCACTCTCTGCAGTGTTAATGTATTTTCCCACAGAAGCATTAGCGAGGCTGCTGCAAATGAAAATGTCAAAAGTGAGAACGATAGTTTTTGTTACATAAATCCATATCAAAATATAGAACCAGAGTGGATTAATTGGTTTGGGATTAGGAGTGAATACTGGGACAAACATAAAGAGTTGAATGGCCTTCTTCTGCTGCTGAATTCTAAATTGGGTCCAACTAAGGCTCCTTACAATCAAAGCATAATTTATTTTCTTTTAAGTACTCAACACCAAACACCAACACAGTGGTGCAGTTGCTTCACAATGCCAGAGCCCCGGGTTCGATCTTGGCTATGGGTGTTGGCTGTTCAGAATTGATATGTTCTCTCTGTGACTGCATGGGTTTTCTCTGCGTACTCCAGTTTCCGCCCAGATTACAAAGAATTGTAGGTTTGTAGGTTAATTGGCTTCTGTAAATTGCCCCTTGTGATAGGATGCATGGGACGACATAGAACTAATGTACGGGTGATCGATGATCGGTGTGGACTAGGTGGGCCGGACGGCCTATTTCCATGGTGTAGCTCGAAACTAAACTAAACCAAACACCTACAATCCATTGAAAGTGTTGATAAGTTTTGTGCTTGCCTATTGCCATGAACTTATTAACTGTGCCTTTTCATTTGTCAATAATTCCCAACTTTTAATTGATTAGAAAACAATATTTTCTTGGGTTATATTGGTTGAAGCCCCACAGTGGCTTGCACAAGATCTAGATTTGTCCAATGTCAATTATCAGTTCTTAAATGAGCAACAAAAGTCAGAAATGAAAAGCAAAAGGCTGGAGAAACACAACGGGTCAGGCGACAACTGTGGTGAGTTAGATTTAGAAATTATTTAGCCATAGAAGGTAGGAGGTTGTGGTGGTAGTATATTAATGTGGCTGGACGACCATGGCCAATAGTGTTCCTGAGGGATAAGTGTTGAATCTCTATCCTTTGTGATATATATATAAATAACTTCAAAGGAAATGCAGATGGTTTGGTAAGTAAGTTAGCAGATGACTCCAACACTGTGACGTTGTCTTGGACAGGCTAGATGTAGGAAAAATGTTCCCGATGTTGGGGCAGTCTAGAACCAGGGTCACAGTTTAAGAATAAGGGGTAGGCCATTTAGGACTGAGATGAGGAAAAACATTTTCAGCCAGAGAGTTGTGATTCTATTTATGTTGCCACTTTCAGCGAGCTGTGGCGTTAACTGCCATGATCCCACTGTACATCAATGTTGTTAAGGGTTGTGGAATTCTCTGCCATAGAAGGCAGTAGAGGCCAATTCACTGGATGTATTCAAGAGAGAGTTAGATATAGCTCTTAGGGCAAACGGAATCAAGGGATATGGAGAGAAACCAGGAACAGGTTACTGATTCTGGATGATCAGGGTCAAAGGCACCCAATGGCCTATTCCTGCACCTACTTTCTATGTGTCTATGTTTCTATGTTGTGGACAGACGAGGACTTTCAAAGACTACAGCAAGATGTAGATCAGTTACAGATCTGGACAGAAAAATAGCAGATGGAATTTAATCCAAACAAGCGCGAGGTGCTGCACTTTGGGAAGTTGTATGTAAAAGGAAAAGAAATAGTTAATGGCAGGACCCTTAACAACATTGATGTACAGAGGGATCATGGGGGCTATCACCACAGCTCGCTGAAAATGGCAACAGAAATAGAGAGGTAAAAAAGACACATGGTATGTTTGCATTCATTGGTTGGGCATTGAGTGTAAGAGTCAGGAGGAATGTTGCAGCTTCATAAACTTTGGTTGGGTCAGATTTGGAGAGTTATGTGCAGTTCTGGTTGCCCCATTGTAGGGAGGATGTGGCGGCTTCGGGAGAGAATGTAGAAGAGGTTTACTTGGCTGCTGCCTGGATTAGAGCGTTTTAGCTGTAAGGGGATTGGTGCAATTTGGATTGTTTTCTCAGGAGCATCGGAGGCTGAGGGAAAACCTGGCAGAAGTAATGAGAGGCATGAATAGGGTAGGCAGTCAGAATCATTTTTCCAGAGTGGAAATGTCAAATACTAGAGAACATATCTTTAGGGTCAATGGAGAAAAGTTTAAATTCAATGGAGGGCATGTTTTTTTTATACAGAGAGTACTACTTGCCTTGCAAGCATTGCCAGATGTGGTGATGGAAGCAAGTACAGTAGAGGCATTTAAGAGGCTTTTTGATAACCCCATGAATATACCTGGAATGGAGAGATATGGATCACATGCAGGCAGCAAGGTTTATTTAATTTAGCATCATATTCAGCACAGGCATTGTGGGCTGAAGGGCCTGTTTCTCTGCTATTCTATTCTATGGACTATCTTAACAATGTTCTTTATCCCAAGCAGTCCAATAGGAATAATTGCTCATATACTTACTTGCTAAATCATCCAGACAATGGTTGAAAGTTCTTCTCCTTTAGCACATTTATCACCAAATGTACTTGCCAAGATATCTTCTAGCTTGTGACGTCTACCACTAAGAAACACAAGGGCAGCAGGTGTGTGGGAACATTGTATTATGAGGTACACAGTCGTCGTGACTATCCCTCGAGGTCGAGGATGATGGTCTACGTTCTGTTGATTTTATGGACTCTCAGGTGGCTTTTGAGTCCAATCCTGGCTTTGAAAGTTCTTCGACATTCAGGACAGGTAATTCCAGATGGCAGATCGGGCTTTGGTTGTTGCTGCCTCTCTTTCCATTTTCTTCTCTTTTCTTCTAATTCGCTTTCACAGCCGTTGAGTTCAAGATATCTTCATCGGCCTGGTCTGCCGTTGAGGTCTTGTAGGTTGGATCGTTCTTAGACTGGATCCTCATCTTCGACCTTACCGCCATGGGTGGCCCTACCAGAAGCTGGTGCTTCCGACGGCATCGCTCTTGGAATCATGGGGACACACAAGCCTCTTCACCACGACAAGGTAAATGATCCGAAGGGGGGTACACACAAGGCTTACTCTTAACTACATCATCATTCCCTCATTAGCACCGGATTCAAATCCTGGAACCAGCCCAAAAAACAGCACTGCGGGAGCACACAAGGATTGCAGTGGAAATTGTGAAGGCAGCTCTCCGCCATTTTTTCAGGGGTGGTTAGGGATGGACAATAAATGCTGCCCTTGCCAGTGATATTTACATCACATCAGTGAATAAAATAAAAGATTAAGTAATGGTACCGTGATTGAAAAGAAAAATTATTTGATGTATTTTAAACTCAAAAATATAGATTTCCTAATGTACTCATTCAACTTTAAGCATTAATTCAGGATGTTTTCTTCAGAGGTAATAAACCTGCTGAAGGACTTGCCTGTTACTCAATATGTGTCAGTTGAATGCTTATTTGATATAATG
Source organism: Malacoraja senta (assembly GCA_038087875.1). Taxonomy (NCBI): domain Eukaryota; kingdom Metazoa; phylum Chordata; class Chondrichthyes; order Rajiformes; family Rajidae; genus Malacoraja; species Malacoraja senta. Next base: position 36,842,855 of record CM075977.1, on the reverse strand, counting down.
TTAATGATTTCTTCCCTAAATCCATACCTAATATGTCTGCCTAATTCTTATATTCCAGGCGAGAGAGTCTGCTGCAAAGTGCTGTGTCGTGTTTCTGGGTTTGCAAAGACCCCAGCAACGTACTCGAAGTACTGCCAGATCTGGCGCTCAATACAATTCGCCAATACATAAAAGTAAAATATTTAGCTTCACACAAAATAAACACTTAAATATTTATTTCAATTGATTTGTTGCACTGATTCATGATCCCTTGTAGAGTGGTCAGCAGCTTGTTAATCATCATTTCTCTGATTTCTCCCAATGGTCAGTACTATCATTACAAACTCTGCAGAGAGGAGCCATCGTGTATGGATTAACTGTTTAAGGAATACTCTTCCAGTTCTACTGAAATAGAATGAAACTGTACCAGAAATCATTATTTTATCTTTGATGCAACTGCTGAGAAAATGCTTGACATGCTTTTGGTTGTTTATGTTGAAATCCTGAGCTGCTCCCAATTTTGTGCTATAGTTCTGCTCTGATATGCAAGCATCATGCAATCTTTAGATGTGAAATTTCTGTACTACTACCTTTGATCTGCACAAATTTGTCTTGATGCAGATCAGAGAATCCAGGGGAGATTTCAGTGATTCAGGTTAAAATCACCAGGACATAATGCTGTGGATTGCATGTGCAGAGCATTCAACCTGGTTCCTTAAAGAGGTCAACTGAGACTCTACACTCAGTAGCAGTGGAATTTGGGCCATTGGCAGTTTTATCTATCGCTGTTAACAACTTAGCTGTAAATACAGGTGAATCAATTTGGTATGCTTCACAAGTAGATTCTTCCTATTTCTTTCTGCATTTTACATGTCCCTTTGTTTTATCTTTCTATTTGTCCTGATTAATCTGCCAAACAAGCTAGCTTTCTCAACAGTCTATCACCATGTCAATCCTGACCTCACCTCATCAGAGATATTCCTTATATCTTTTCTATCACAGCGCCATTCCCGTGTGTGACAACTCTCTCTTTCACAATTCTAACAAAGGAATCTTTGACTTGAAATGTTAATGACTTCTCTTTCCACAGATGCTGCCTGACCCTGTGAGTGTTTCTGGCATTTCTGTTTCTATTAAATGGACTAATCTGTCCAGGCATTTTACTCAGCTGCTTGAGTGAGGGATGTGAGGTTGGTCCCATCTGCGCATCTGATAATTATTAAGTCATATTTTAATATGTAGATCTTTTTTAAGGTGGAGATTGAGTGATTCTTGATTAGTCTAGAGGTCAGGTGTTATTGGGAGAAGGCAGGTGAATGGGGTTACGAGGGAAAGGCAGATCAACCATGATTGAATGGTGTAATAGATTTGATGGGCCGATTGGCCTAATTATGCTCCTATAACGAAGTTATGTTCTTTGAGCTTCATAAATAGTTGGAAGTCACTGATAAATCTGGAAGTGAGTCACTCCATAGTGGACGTTATCCTAGGTAGACACAAAATGCTGGAGTATCTCAGCAGGACCGCCAGCATCTTTGGAGAGAAGAAGTGGGTGACGTTTTGGGTCGAGACAATTCTTCAGACTGATGCCAGGGGAGTGGGCGGGACAAACATAGAATGTAGTTGGAGACAGTAACACTGGTGGGAGAAGTGGGAAGGGGGAGGGGATAGAGAGGGAAGGCAAGGGCTATTTGAAGTTAGGGAAGTCAATGTTCATACTGCTGGGGTGTAAACTACCCAAGCAAAATATGAGGTGCTGTTCCTCCAATTTGCGCTGGGCCTCACTGACAATGGAGGAGGCCCAGGACAGAAAGGTCAGATTGGGAATGGGAGGAGGAGTTGAAGTGCTGACCAACTGGGAGATCAGGTAAGTTAAGACGGACTGAGCGGAGGTGTTCAGCGAAACGATCGCCGAGCCTGCGCTTGGTCTCGCCGATGTAGAGAAGTTACCACCAGGAACAGCAGCTGCAGTAGATGAGGTTGGAAGAGGTACAAGTGAACATCTGCTTCACCTGGAAAGACTGTTTGGGTCCTTGGATGGAGTCGAGGGTGGAGGTAAAGAAACAGGTGTTGCAGGGGAAAGTGCCTGGGGAGGGAGTGGTTTGGGTGGGAAGGGACGGGTTGACCACGGAGTTTTGGAGGGAACGCAGAAAGGGTAGAGATGGGAAGATGTGGCCAGTAGTGTAATCACGTTGGAGGTAACGGAAATGTTGGAGCTGTACAACAGGACTTTATCCTGTTGTATAGCTTTGTTGTCAGTCTTTGGTCAACAGAGGAAATTTTGCTATGGGGATACTATGAAAGAAGAACCTTTCCCTGCCAGAAGTGGGCATCAGTGCCTGCAATGTCAACAGATGTTCATCCTTGAATCACCCTTTGATCAGAAGTACAAAATGTTCAACATAATAGCTGCTGTGTCTTTGCCTCTCTATTTCCAAAATCAAAGTTAATACAAAGGACAAAGGACAAAGGACAAAGGACAAAGGACATTTATTGTCACATACACCAATTGGTGTAGTGAAATTTGACTTGCCATGCAGCACACAAATAAAGATAAGACACAACATCAAAGAATTTAACAGTAAACATAAAAACATCCCCCACAATGGTTCCCACTGTGGGGGAAGGCATCAAAAGTCCAGTCCCGTCCCCTGTTCACCCATTGTCAGGCCTATTGAGGCCTCCGCAGTCGCCGCTACAGCAGCCCGATGCTTCAGGCCCTCTCGCCGGATGATGAAGCTCTGGCGTCGGGTGAACACTCTCAGCGGCTCGGAGTGTCTGGAGCGGCCGCTTCCTCCCCGGAGACAACGGCTCCCAAAGTCCACAGGCCGCGCTGGTCAGAGCTCCGACACTGGTGACCTCGGCGTGAGATCCCAGGCTCCACGGTGTTCAAAGCTCAGCGGCGCCTGGGGCTGGAAGCTCCGCAGACCGCAGCTCCGCGATATTGGAGTCGGCAGTCCCGGCACTCCGGAGCTTACCGCACGGCGACCCGGGCAAGGCATCGCCCGCTCCACGATGGCGCCCCAGCGGTGTGCCGCCGCCGAAGCTGAAGTTCCGGCCGGTCCCGGCAGGAAACGCCGCTCCAGACTGCCGGTAGGCCGCGAGGAAGGGGCGAAAATACAGCTCGGAGAAAAGCCACATCTCCGTCCAGGTAGGGACTGAGAAAAATAGTTCCCCCCCCCTACCTCCCACATAAAAAGACTAAAAGACCTCCAAAACAAACACTTTTAACTCACTCAAAATTAAAAAAGGGTGAAAAAACAGCTGCTGGCAGGGCATAGTACCAAACTGTGAAAGAATACAATGCAGAGTCACTGTTATATCACTGTTAAGAAAATAGAGCCACTTATCCCTTTTTCCACAGGCATTAAGATGGCCAGTCTCATAATGGTGATCATTTGCCTCTATTTCTTTGAGTGCTAAGCATGGTTCCACCCCTTGAATGTTTTCACAACTGACCTCAAACATGTTTTGTTTCCTTAATCAGATAGAAAACTAACATAAGTTTTATAATTATGAGAGACATAGATTGGATTGACAGCCAGAACCTTTGGCCGAGAGTGCAAATGTCAAAGACTAGAGGGCATAGCTTTAAGCTTTATAGGAGATGTGTGGGGTTTCAATAGGCACATGGATATGCAGGGAATAGAGGGCTAAGGATCATGTGCAGGTAGATGAGATTATTTTATCTTGGTATCACATTAGGCACAGACATTGGGCTGAAGGGCCCGTCCCTCTGCTGTACTGTTTTATGTTCCATGTTATGCTGTAAATGTCTGCCTTGATGTCAGAACCATTTACCATCTAGCTCTTGGGTCTTACGATCACAACTAGACAAAGCTTGAAATACATCGTGAAGCTGCGGAACCAGGCAGGAATCAAGTCAACGCCAGCATATTATTCAATACTGGAGAGAGAAGTAAGCCAAGAAAATGGCCACTATCTTTTGTTCTGTATAGAAAGACAGGTAGCAGTGACTTACAGTTTTAAAGAATAAAGTGAGTTCCTAAAGATGTTTCCTACTCACACATTTTAAGGTAATCCACAACTTCACAACTGAATAGCATCGGTGAGCTGTGGATACTGCATTCACCGCATGTAGGCAGCCATTCAAGGCATTAGGAATTTTGCTTATTTCCAAGGCTAGGAAGGATTTCATCATTTTCCTGCATGGGGAGAGAAGGTGGAGGCAGTGTTGGAAGCACCCACCGCAAAGAGGTTGGAGGTGTCTGGCAGATACACAATGTCCAACAAAAAACTTGGCAGCAACTATTGACCCCCTATTGATTGCTGGTTGAGGTGCTGAAGATGTGAACATCCTGCCCTGTTGTTGATCAAACATAATTTGTATCGTGGAGACACAAGAGACAGCAGATGCTGGAATCTTGAGCAAAAAAACAAAGTGCTGGTGGAACTCAGCGGGTCAGACAGCATCTGTGGAGGGAATGGATAGACAATGTTCAAGAAGGAACTGCAGATGCTGGAAAATCGAAGGAAGACAAAAGTGCTGGAGAAACTCAGTGGGTGCGGCAGCATCTATGGGGCGAAGGAAATAAAAGGAACTGCAGATGCTGGAAAATCAAAGGAAGGAACTGCAGATGCTGGAAAATCGAA
>CM075977.1:36825762-36835762 GCA_038087875.1 Malacoraja senta | reverse complement strand
TTTCAGGTGGAATTTAGATACAAATTGCTCCTTTTAAGGATGTCAAACTGAGAGGGTGAGCTATTTAGATCATTTGAGTGGGATATGGACCAGTCTTGGGCAAATATGGCTAGCTTGGATGGGGCACCTTGGTCAGTATGGACAAGTTGGTGTGAAGAACTTGTTTCTGTGCTGTATGAATCCATGATTCTATTTGCAACATGCAATTTGATCAGTTACAGAATGATATTTAAGAAGGAGTTGCGTTTACAAAAAGCATTCCGCCATACCCCAATGCAGCCAATATAGTGTCAAGGTGGTTCTGCGAGTAATGCCGCTGCCTCATAGCTCCAGCAACCCAGGTTCAATCCTGACCATTGGTGCTATCTGTGTGAAGTTTACATGTTCTTCTGTGATCACGTGGGTTTTTTCTGAGTGTAAACTATCCTGAATATAGGCGGGACAGAGGAGAATTGGGGAGAGGAAGGGGGGTGGGGTAGGTGTGGGGTTGATCAAAATGAAAGAGAATAAAGGGGACCTAATTCGCGAGTACCACTGCGGGGACCTAATTCGCGAGTTTAGAAGAGTTTGCCCTCGACTCATACTCACAGCATGGTCGACACGAAGTCATAGGAGGTCTTTGTAACTCTCCTTCATGCTCGAGAGTAGTCCCCGCGTACTCGAGACCTCAGTTAGGTCGCGGCATTTTTTTTAGCATGCTGAAAAATTGTACGTAATTTGCTCCCAGTATTACGATTAGATCTTAAGGTTTTGCCTCCTCTCTGACTCAATTAATGGAAGTATGCCACTGCATATCACTGCCTGCCATCTATATTATTCAGTATAATGTAACAAGTAAATAGCAATAACAGTTTACCATTATATAATGTTAGCACATAACTTTTATTAATTAACATTATTTCAATGTTTCAGAGTGGCCTTTAAGATTATTTTGCAAATCTTCTGTTGATTGAGTCTGAGTATAAAAGTAATGTTGCAGCTTTATAACTCTTTGATAAGGCCACATGTGGAATATTGTATGAATTTCTGGTCACCCTCATTACAGGAAGGATGTGGAAGCTTTGGAGAGGGGTGCAGAAGAGTTTTACCAGAATGCTGCCTGGATTGGTAGGTATTTAGTACTAGGAGAGGGACAAACTTGGATTGTTTTCTCTAGAATGCCAGAGGTTAAGTTAGATAGAGCTCTTAAAGATAGCGGAGTCAGGGGATATGGTGAGAAGGCAGGAATGGGATAGTGAATGTGGATGATCAGCCATGATCACAGTGAATGGCGTTGGCTGGCTCGAAGGGCTAAATGTAGCAATGTTACAAAATTTTGAGATTTTAAAAATAAAGTCTGCAATTTATCCCATCAGATAAAGCATAAAAAGAAGTTTAATTTGACACCTAATTCACTTTCATATCTTCAGTATTAAAGAGGTTATGGCCATTTTCATACTCGGAAATTAGCATCTTGTTCCCTATTGCTTTTCCATTGACTTAACACAAAAGCTGTGATCGAGGACAGTTAAAAGCCCATAACTTTCTTAAAAATTAAGATAACTGAAAGAAATTTTCAGTTATTATAGATTGAAGCATTCTGAAACAAATATGAAACAATCTTACTTAGAAGACTTGAAAGTAAAGCATATAATTAGTTAGTTACCTAATTGTAGCTAATTACAAAATTCAATTACTAGATCTAAACATCTATCATTTTCTTAAGAATAGATTAACATTTTTAAATAGCCTAAGTGTCCAAATAACATTCACACAATAATTCACAATATAACATAATTTTTAAATCTAATTTTCATGAATTTACAGGCCAAATGGAAGGAATTGAATGTTTAATACCTGTAAATTAATGGGCATTTAAATCATCTTGTGTGAGGATTTCTGGAACGCGATCTTTTGGAACGTTCATTTGCGGCGAATTTAACCCCGTATTGGCATGAAAAATACTGCCGTTAATTCGGGGAATAAAATCACCATGTCGCATGAAAAAATGTGAATTAAAGGCTTCTCAAGAAGCACTTTTATACATTTAAAGAAACCACTTTCGTTTACCTGTCCTGTGTGTGAAATCCGTCCCCGTTATTGGCGTTGACGCTTCAGGAGCTGATTTTAAAATTACTCCAGCGCTGACATTGACGATTTAATAAAAATAAAAAATACACAAAAGGCCACTAGGAACGATTCTTCAGCCAACGCTTGTACTCCAACTAAATATTAACCAGGACGAGGGAGGAGAAACCCGCGTTTTAACCCCGCCCCCACTTAAAGGCGCCAAAATCGCGCACACGGCCAGTGGCAGAATTACAGCTCGACTGAAGGTAAGTTTTGTAACATACCTACTAAATGGCTTACTCCTGAACCTATTGTCTATTATGATATTACATGTTTGAACATGATATTAAATATAATGCTTGTAAGAGCGCTGTTATGATCTGTAGAACCAAAGAGGATAAATGTCCAAAATGTCCTGATTTAAAATTGTCTGACAATAATCTTAGTGTCTGTAATAAGGTAAAATATCTTGGGCATTTTATTACAGAACAAATGACAGATGATGAGGATATTTATAGGCAACGACGCATGCTGTATGTACAGGCGAATATTCTCTTGCGTAAGTTTGGTGCGTGTGCAGATGTGGTGAAGATGTTGCTATTTAGAGCATATTGCACACCACTGTATACTGCGCATCTGTGGTCGAACTATGGAAAGACAAGTTTGCAGAGACTAAAGGTGTCATATAATGATGCCATGAGAACACTGCTAAGGAAACCTAGATGGTGTAGTGCTAGTAACATGTTTGTGGCTGCAGGAGTCAGTACGTTAGAAGCTATCCAAAGAAATCATATGTATAAATTCATTTGCAGGATAAATGACTCTAAAAATGTAATTATTATGGCCTTGTCAAACATAAGGTTTAGCACTACATGCTACGAATCCCAGTTGTGGAGACACTGGTATCGTTGTCTCTTTATCGGACATTGATCATTCTTTTATTCTGGATTTTAATTCATGTATTGTGTTTTTTTTAATATATAATTTATGATGCTTTTATAAGTGATATACTAAGATTTTATATGTACTTTATGATATTTTTTAATATGCAATGCATTTTTATGTAATGTTGCCCCTTGTCTGGACCTTGAGTCCGAAATAAAGTTTATAATAATAATTATTATTATTATAATAATTATTATTATTATTATAATAATAATATTATTATTATTATTATTATTATTATTAATTTTATTATTATTATTATTATAAACTTTATTTCGGACTCAAGGTCCAGACAAGGGGCAACATTACATAAAAATGCAATCTATGATACCACCCACTTACTAATCATGCCTTGTATATTCTTATCATTTTATAAACATCTATTGGACAATAGATAATAATAATAATAATAATAATAATAAAAATAAAATTAATAATAATAATAATAATAATAATAATAATTATTATTATTATTATTATAATTATTATAATTATTATTAATTTTATTTTTATTATTATTATTATTATTATCTATTGTCCAATAGATGTTTATAAAATGATAAGAATATACAAGGCATGATTAGTAAGTGGGTGGTATCATAGATTGTGAAGATGGCTATCAAAAATTGCAACAGGCTCTTGACTAGCAGGGCATGTGGACTGGTGAATTGCAACAGGCTCTTGACTAGCAGGGCATGTGGACTGGTGAATTGCAACAGGCTCTTGACTAGCAGGGCATGTGGACTGGTGAATTGCAACAGGCTCTTGACTAGCAGGGCATGTGGACTGGTGAATTACATCAGGCTCTTGACTAGCAGGGCATGTGGACTGGTGAATCGCAACATGCTCTTGACTAGCAGGGCATGTGGATTGCTGGTGAATTGCTGGTGGAGTTTAATGCAGTTAAGTATGAGGTGTTGCATTTTGGGACGTCAAACCAGGGCAGGACCTTCACTGTGAATGGTAGGGCACTAGAGAGTGTTGTGGTGCAGAGGGATCTAGGAATACAGCTACATATTACCCTGAAAGTGATATCAAGTGGTAGGTAAGGTAGTCAAGAAGGTTTTTGGTACATTGGTCTTCATCGGTCAGGGTATTGAGTATAGAAGCTGTTACAGTTGTACAATACATTGGTGAGGCCACACTTGGAGTACTGTGTTCAGATTTGGTCATCCTGCTGTAGGAATGATATCATTAAGCTGGAAAGAGTGCAGAGAAGATATATAAGGATGTTGCTAGGACTTGAGGGGTTGAGCTATATTGGGAGGTTGGGCAGATTAGGACTTTATTGTTTGGAGCACATGAGGCTGAGGGGTAATCTGATAGAGGTGTCTCACGTCATGAGGGCAACAGATGGGGTTAGGCCATCTTTACCCAGAGTAGCAGAATCAAAAACAAGAGGCCATATGTTAAAGGTGAGAGGGGCAAGTTTAATATGAACCTGAAGGGCAACATTTTAATTCAGATGGTTTTGGGTATATGGAATAAGCTGCCTGAGGTGGTTGCTGAGGCAGATAGTAGAATAGCATTTAAAGGACACTTGGGTAGATACATGGATAGGAAAGATCTAGAGGGATATGGGCCCAATGCAGGCAAATGGGAGTAGCTTACAGTGCATTCAGAAAGTATTCAGACCCCTTCACTTTTTCCACATTTTGTTACATTACAGCCTTATTTTTAAAATGATTAAATTCATTGTTTTATCATCAATCTACACACAATACCCCAGAATGAAGAGTGAAAACAGGTGTTTAAAAATGTTTGCAAAGTAATTAAAAAGAAATAACTGAAATATCACATTTGCATAAGTATTCAGACCCTTGGCTATGACACACAAAACTGAGCTTAGGTTCATTCTGTTTCCATTGATTATCCTTGAGATGTTTCTACAACTTGATTGGAGTCCACCAGTGGTAAATTAAATTGATTTGACATGATTTTCAAAGGCACACACCTGTCTATATCAGGTCCCACAGTTGACAGTGCATGTCAGAGCAAAAACCAAGCCATGAAGATGAAGGACCTCCAAGACAGGATTGTGTCAAGACACAGATCTGGGGAAGGGTATAAAACAATTTCTGCAGCAATGCAGGTCCCGAAGAGCACAGTGGTCTCCGTCATTCTTAAATGGAATACGTTGGAACCATCAGGACTCTTCATAGAGCTGGCCACCCGGCCAAACTGAGCAATCGGAGGAGAAGGGCCTTGGTCAGGGAGGTGACCAAGAACCCGATGGTCACTCTGACAGAGCTCCAGAGTTCCTCTGTGGAGATGGGAGAATCTTCCAGAAGGACAACTATATCTGCAGCACTCCACCAATCATGCCTTTATGGTAGAGTGGCCAGACGGAAGCCACTCCTCAGTAAAAGGCACATGACAGCCCGCTTGGAGTTTGCCAAAAGGCATGAGAAACAAGATTCTCCGGTTTGATGAAACCAAGATTGAACTCTGGCCTGAATGCCAAGCGTCACGTCTGAAAGAAACCAGGCACCGCTCATCACCTGGCCAATACCATACCTATGGTAGAGCATGGTGATGGCAGCATCATACTGTGGGGATGATTTTCAGCGGCAGGAACTGGGAGACTAGTCAGAATCGAGGGAAAGATGAACGGAGCAAAGTACAGAGAGATTCTTGATGAAAACCTGCTCCAGAGCGTTCTGGACCTCAGATTGGCGTGGAGTTTCACCTTCCAACAGGACAACGACCCTAAGCCACAACCAAAACAATGCAGGAGTGGGTTCGTGACAAGTCTGTGAGGAACCTGAAAATAGCTGTGCACCGACGCTCCCCTCCAACCTGACAGAGCTTGAGTCGATCTGCAGAGAAGAATGGGAGAAATTACCCAAATACAGGTGTGCCAAGCTTGTAGCATCATACCCAAGAAGATTTGAGGCAGTAATCGCTGCCAAAGGTGCCTCAACAAAGTACCGAGTGAAGGGTCTGAATACTTATGTAAATGTGATATTTCAGTTATTTCTTTTAAATAATTTTGTAAAAATTTCTAAACACCTGTTTTTGCTTTTTAATTATGTGTGTAGATTGATGATTAAAAAAAAAGAAGTTAATCCATTTTAGTATAAGACTGTAATGTAACAAAATGTGGCAAAAGTGAAGGGGTCTGAATACTTTCTGAATGCACTTTAGATGGGGCATGTTGGTTGGCATGTATGAGCTGGGCGGAAGGCGCTGTTTCTGTGCTGCATAACTTACATGACATTGCAACATAGATAAGGTAGACAATCAGTTTTTTTCCCAGGGTGGAAATGTCAAAGACAAGAAGACATAGCATTAAGGTGAGAGGGAGAAAGTTTAATGGAGAAGTTCGGGCTAAGTTTTTTACACAGAGAGTGGTGGGTACCTGATACACGCTGCCAGTGGTGGCAGTGAAAGCAGGTATGATAGTAGTGTCTGAAAGGCATTTAGATAGGCACATGGATGTATAGGGAATGGAGGGATATGGATCATGTGTAGGCAGAAGTGACTTGTTTAATTGTTCCTCGTGCTTAGCACATACATCATGGGCTGAAGGGTCCGTTGTACTATGATGCAAAGTGGTGTAAAGGATCATCTTCAGGAATTACTCATGAGAGCATTGGTGATCTGACCAAACCCGTACATCGCTGCCCTCACAATCAAAGCATGCCTACTTGCCGGAAGCCAGCTCTACTATAACCATGGGCACCTTCACATGGATAGAAAGTTCAAAACAGTCATGTGGTTTTGATAGAAAAAAAAATAACAGGAAGTTCCAGACAGTAACTTGCTCTCAACTTTCAGCTGTGGTCTTATGGTTTAAATGTTCCCTGACCACTGATTTGAAGGGTGAACTTGTAAGTCACTGATAATGAATCCAATGTTCATTTTCTATTTCCTGCTGATTTTTGCATTCCTGGAGGTAGTATTTAAAATAGGGAGCTCAAGGACTTTGCTTGAGAAATGGTGTCTGGTGGAATGAGGTAAATGTGGTGGGCATTTTCAGCACAGCAAAATTCCGGACTGAGTATTAGGGCGGCACAATGGCGCAGCTGATAGAACTGGTGCCTCACTTTCTCCCTGTGACCACATGGGTTTTCTATGGGTTCTCCGGTTTCCAATCACATAGAAACATAGACATAGAAACATAGAAAATAGGTGCAGGAGTAGGCCATTTGGCCCTTCGAGCCTGCACCGCCATTCAATATGATCATCGCTGATCATCCAACTCAGTATCCTGGACCTGCCTTCTCTCCATACCCCCTGATCCCTTTAGCCACAAGGGCCACATCTAACTCCCTCTTAAATATAGCCAATGAACTGGCCTCAACTACATTCTGTGGCAGAGAGTTCCAGAGATTCACCACTCTCTGTGTAAAAAATGTTTTTCTCATCTCGGTCCTAAAAGATTTCCCCTTTATCCTTAAACTGTGACCCCTTGTTCTGGACTTCCCCAACATCGGGAACAATCTTCCTGCATCTAGCCTGTCCAACCCCATAAGAATTTTGTACATCTCAAAGACATGAGGGTTTCTAGGTTAATTGGCCTCTGTAAAATTGACCGTTGTGTGCAGGGAGTGTATGTGAAAGTGGGAAAACATAGAACTCATGTGAATGGGTGATCGATGGCCAGCGAGGGCTGGGTGGGCAAGAGGGCCGGTTTCCATGCTGTAACTCTAAATAGAAATAAACTCAACTCTCGGTCTGGTATCAGTGTGTGAGGGCCCCATCTCCAATATTCATTTCATTGACCAATGCACAGGTAGAATACAGTGCATTGACTCTAGGTTGTGCATTTAATAATACTGATCTTTCATCGGCAAATAAGTCTTGGGGGAATAATCAAAAGCCACTGCACAGACTCATTTCAAATGATGCCAGAGGAACTTTAACATCTATGGAGATGGGGCCAGGACTTTACTTTATTGTCTCATTTGGATGGAAAAGTGGAACAGCAGTTATTGCTGCTGCCATACAGCTCCAGCAACCATGTTTTGATGCTCTCTTGATGGGTCGCTTCTTAATTAGAATGTTATTTGTTTTCTTTCCACAGACGATGCCTGAACTGCTGAGTTGTTTAGAATTTTTTTGTTTTTATTTCATATTTTCAGCATCTGCAGTATTTTGATGTCTGATCCAGGTTCAATCCTGACCTCTGATAGTTCTGCGCGTGGAGTTTGCACATTCGCCCTGTGACTGTATCGGTTTCTTCCTGGTTCTCTAGTTTCCTCCCATTTCCCCAAACACATGCTGGTTGTTTGATTAATTGTGTACTGTAAACTACCCCTACTATAGGTGGGGGTGGAATGAGAGGAGAGTTGATGGGAATGTGTGAGGAAAAGGATTTCAGGCAAATTAGGGGTGGGTGGATGGGATTGATGAGAGAGCTTTGGGAGCTGGCATAGACTCGATGGGCTGACTGGCCTCCTCTTTGTCATCTGGAATGAATATAAATATAAAGAAACAGTATCCTTCAGTACGGCACTGGAATGGCAGCCTGGAGTTTGGCACTCAGCTTGTTGCAGTGGTATAAGGACCTCATCTCCGGGTTCAGTGATTACCAACTGAGCCACAACAGACACCGCTCCTGTGAGCACTGAATCACAACCAGTAACTCATACTTATAAAGCCCATTTATGGGGAGCATAATGCTTTTGCTTTAACACAGTTACAGTATGTAAAGGAAATTTTGCTGAGCTGAGTGATTATTACGAATGGGACTGAAGTTCAAATTACAGTGTGGGGAAATCTTGAAATGAAACATTGCCGTTCTAATCACTGTCAGTGTGGACACTGTTGGACTGGCCATTCATCACACGTTTTAACTATCCTGTAAATTCAGAGACCCTTTATTACACCTTTATATGTTATTAACAGGAGGTTGCCTGTGTTGACAGAATTAACTTATTAACATAAGTGACCTATTATGATATCATTAACAGGCTTGGTCTGTGCTTTATTATTAACTTCTTGTCATAAGTCATAGCTGACCCAGACTTTAAGTGCCTCTTGGTTAGATAACTGGTATCATTTGATGGAGGACAAAGCCTTGAGTAGGCTTTCTGAATCCCATGTATATATTGTCCCATTGTCATATACAAGAACATTGCTGCTTGGACATTTGATTTCCATCTCCTTTGAGGACAATATTAGAGGTGCACAAGTTATTCATGTACTTTCTTGTTGCAGAAGAAATATAGACTGTGATCCATAGCGGTGGGAAAAGACTTGTATTTCTGAGGCATCTTTCATAATCCCAAGTCATCCAAAGTGTTCGGCAACCACAAAAGTAAATTTATTTATTGCTTGACACCAATTCACACACAGCAAAGTCCCACAAGCGTTTGCTATATACCAGACCTTTTTAGTTGATATTGGCTTGGTAACCAGAACATTATCTTTCCCTCTCTCTCCCCCTCTCTCCCCCTCTCTCCCCCTCTCTCCCTCTCTCTCTCCCTCTCTCTCCCCCTCTCTCCCTCTCTCTCTCCCTCTCTCTCCCTCTCTCTCCCCCTCTCTCCCCCTCTCTCTCGTGTGATAGATTATTGTTTTTAACTCAAGAAGGTAAACATGGCCTTGGTTTAATGTCCCATCCAAAAATGTTTCTACTCTGCTTAAAAGGTGTATGACAGAGGCCAGTCTACTAAATGAGCCACTTGCTTGTTACACCCCCACAGCTACAATCTATGACCAGGGTCATCCTGAAACTAAACTGTTGCCCAAACCCGACAACTGTGATGCCGGCTTACACATGCTCTTATCTTTTCTGAATACGGATATCTAGACAAGCTGAACCTCTGTACTCAAGAGTCGTCCATTGAGGCAGAGTGAAGTCGGATCATCGACCAGGCTTTTGCCAGCCTGGCATCCATCAAAGGTATTTTATTAATTATTAAATACCTCTGAGATGAAATAATTCCAATTTTTTTTTAAAATATCACTTTAATTGAAACACAAACCAATGATCACTAACATCAAAATAACATAATTGAGAGTAAGCCAATCATATTTTTTTTTCAAGTCAAGTTTATTG